>CM062804.1:356731231-357261231 GCA_031772625.1 Pinus tabuliformis | reverse complement strand
AAAATGTAGGAGGTTAGGAAGCCTATTCATTTACAGATGTATTTCCAGGATACCATCATATTAGAATTGCACCAACATATCAACCTAAGACCACCTTCACTACAAAATGGGGATCATGTCAGTATATAGTGATGCCTTTTGGGTTGAATAATTCTCCTGCCATATTTTCAAGAGTAGTGGTCGCATCTTTCAAAGAGTATATTCACAAGTTTTTGGAAGTATACTTCGATGATTGGACAATGTTTGGGTTATTAAAGAAACATGTTGTGAGCTTAAGGCTGATGCTTGACACATGTAGGCAATATCAAATTTCTCTAAATATCAAGAAGTGTATATTTTGTGTACCTTTTGGTATATTGCTAGGACACATTGTTTGCAAGCAAGGATTGATGGTGGATCCTGCAAAGATTGCTATTATTGTGAATTTACCTCCACCGAAGACAGTGAGGTAGCTTCGTACCACACTGGGACATACAAGATATTATAGAAAATCTATGAAATGATATGTGAAGATCACTGCGGCAATGGAAAAATTGTTGAAGAAAGATGTAACATTTCTATGGAATGAAGAGTGTCAAAAGATCCTCAACATACTAAAAGAAAAGATGGTAACTATGCCTATTCTAGTTTTCCCACAATGGAATAAGGAATTTCATGTTCATGTGGATGCTTCATGCAAAGCTTTAGGAGTGGTATTGACACAACCTGGTGTAGGAGAAATAGATCACCCCATAGCTTTTGCAAGTAGGAAACTATCTAAAGCATAAAATAACTATACAACTACATAAAGGGAAGGTCTAGCTATGGTATATGCATTATAGAAGTTCAAACATTATTTGTGGGGATCACATTTCAATATGCTCACCGATCACTCTGCACTAAATATTTGGTAAACAAGCCTATTTTAGGAGGGAAAATTTGTAGGTGGCTATTACTATTTCAAGAATATGACTTTGAATTTATTGTTAAGCCAGGAAGAATAAATGTTGGACTTGATCATTGTTCAAGGATAGAAACAGGAGAAGAACCAACAGATATAGAGGATAATCTTCATGATGCACATCTATTTTTATCGGAGTAGTAGATGATCACTTCATTGATATTATTCAGTTCTTAACCACAAGAATGGCCCCTTTAGAATACACTACACAACAGAAGAAAGATTTGGTGGCTAAGGCAACATATTTTTCACTGATAGTAGGGTATTTGTATAAATTGGGACCAAATGAAATATTGTGCAGGTATGTTCCTGAGAACGAAAGGCAAACAATTTTTACAGAAGATCATAGTGGCGCAGCTGGTGGATATTATGCATAGAAAGCCACTGCATAGAAAATTTTAAGAGTAGGACCATGGTGGCCTACATTATGGAAAGATGCAAAGGAATACTATGGAACTTGTGATATCTGCCAAAGGATAGGAAAACCTTCAAGAAGAGATGAAATGCCACTAGTACCATAAGTAACATTTCAAGCTTTTAACAAATGGGATATTTATTTTGTGGGACCGGTTAATCCACTAGGAAAAAAGACTTGTGCGAGGTATATAATCACTGCGGCCAATTATCTAACTAGGTGGGCCAAAGCATAGCCTGTGAAGGATTGCAATGCAAAAACTACTGCAAAGTTCATATTTGAGTATATTTTGTCCATATTTGGGTGTCCAAAGATATTGACGAGTGAGGAAGGGTCACATTTCTTAAATCAAAACATTAAAGAACTAACTAAGGAATTTCAAGTTTACCACAAAATGAGAACTCCTTATCATCCTCAGGCAAATGGAACTATGGAAGCATTCAATAATATTTTGGAGAATGCACTCACAAAAGTGTGCAATGTGAACAAGAATGACTAGGATCTAAGGATTCTATTGGTGTTGTGGGCATATGGGACAACATGTAAGAAATTGACAGATGGACACCTTTTATGTTGGTATATGGACAAGAAACGATCATGCCTATGGAATACATTGTGAAGAGTTTAAGAATTGAAACCTTCACAGACATGGTAGAATTTGATATAAAGGAAGAAAGGATGGCACAATACTTGCTCTAGAAGAAGACAAGTTTATAGTAGGTTTTTATTAGAACGTATAAAAAGCAAGGGAGAAAGCCTGGCATGACAGAAATATCAAGAAGAATACATTCTAGGAAGGAAATCTTGTACTTTTATATGATACAAAATTCTTGAAGTTCCCAGGAAAATTTATAACACATTGGTTAGGACAGTATATCATCAATCACATATCTGATGGTGGTGTAGTTCAACTCGCAAAGTTAAATGGTCAGCTGATTCGAGGACATGTGAATGGTAGCATATTGAAAATATACAGGGATGACTTTGTCCCTAGATCTTCGTGATAAAGAATTAAAGGAGAAGAGTCTTAGTGCCAACTGTAGTGAAAGTAGGCACTCGACTATAAATTACTATGTAGAAGGGAAATTTGCCAAAGGAATGTTACTGCACAATATTCAAAAGTATGTCAAATTCTGAAGGAATCGCGATGAAGGAAGGATTGCTGCACCAAAAGGGAAGTTTCATCGAAGTTTTCCAGAAATATGACTGTTGGAAGAAAAAAATTGTCGTTAAAAGGTGTGAGAGAAACACATTTATGAAGCACAGCTGGAGAGATCTACTACCATATTTCCACTGAATGAGAAAGATCTAAGCTAATCATGAGGTTTGAATTTCAAATTTACTATAAAAGCCATGTCCCATTCCGCATTTTAAACTTTGCTATCTGGAGAATTCAGTATTGAGAATTTGCGACCAAGTGTGAGACAAGTGTGTTGTTGTATGTCTGAGAGAAGTCTCGAAGAGATTGATAGGTATTTTGTAGAGAAAGGGTTAACAGACATCACGGAAGCCCATATTGGTAAATTTGCAACATCAAGTGTACCTGTGGCACAAACACACGTAAGGTTGCCACGAAAGAAAGTAATCATGAAAGAACAACCACAAAGAAGATAAGAAAAGAGACCAGCTGAAGCATCTCGAGTCGAACTAAGGACGTCCCTGAGAAAGAAGGTACCGAAAGAGAAGTGGAAAAAGACCAAGTAGGATAAGAAACCTATGCAAAAGGTGAAGAAACGAGTGCAGCAGAAAGAACTAGAATAAATCCATGATAGTGAGGAGGAATATGAAATGCACCAAATGGAGACATAGGGTGCAAAAATTTCCTCTATGCTGCCACCATATATGCCACCAAGGAAACTATATTCCAAAATTATTAAATATACCAAAGACATGAAATTTAGCACTTTCACACTACTACTACCGAAAAAAAAGTGTCATTTAAAGGAGAATTACTGGGAAAAATTCTACAGTTGAAGATGGAGGATTGGGACTTCAATGATCAAAGTAAGTATCCACTGTTTTAGTTGAGAAAGTACCTACAGTGGGTATACTATTTGGAGTGTGGGGTTACAAGGTTGGAGCCACATTAGGAAGCTCATGGATTGAAGAGATCAGGCTTGTTGAACATGTTAAAGGTGCCACTCGTCGATAGAAGCACATCTAACATAGTCTGTGTTCGACAGTTGTTGATATTAGTGCATGATAGATGTCTCTGGCTGGGGAAGGGGATACCAATTGATGAAATGTTGATAAGAAGGATTGTTGGATTGCCCTACCAAGGAATTGACCTCACCAAAGAGTTCGTCAGAAAAAACCAAGATAAAGTAGCAGCACAAACCATGAAGGACAAGTACAAACTAATAAAAAAGTTGCAAGATTAAGATAATAAATCCATCAGTGAATAAGGGGTGCACTTCACCACACACATCTTAGCAAGAAAGATAATGCGAAAGTGTAGAGAAAATGAAGTCCTCCTGGCCATGGTTTCCTTAGCCGCGTAGTTCAACAATGGGGTTTAGTTTAAATAGGCCAGATATTTATGCAAGGAATTTTTGGAGGATTGCTGGGAAGCACAGGAAGGGGTAAGAAGTTTCACTACACATGTTTGATCTTTATCATCGTGCTATTAGCATGAAAGGAGCCAAAGGATTCATAGTTTCCTCCATCTGAAGGAGATATATGCAAAGTCGTGTGGTATGCCTCACTCTAGCATACCAAGGAGCCACTATATACATAATAGAACATAATCTTCTTTATGCTATTAGACATGGACTTGCACATGGTGATGAACTGGCATCCTTGGCTATCACCAAGTTTGTACAGTTAATATTACAAAATAGTAGATTTTAACAAGGCCTTTCATAGGGTATATGTAAAGGCTCAAAAGGATTCGATGGAGACAAGGCACCCTTTATTGGGTCACTGAAGATGACCGTCTTGGCACACTACAACACTGATTAGTAGAGTGGATGACTCCAACCATAGAAGACATCGAATCAAAGAAGGAGATCACGCCGTATGTGGGTCCAAGTGGAAAGGACAAAGGAAAAGACACAGAAGAAAAAA
Source organism: Pinus tabuliformis (assembly GCA_031772625.1). Taxonomy (NCBI): domain Eukaryota; kingdom Viridiplantae; phylum Streptophyta; class Pinopsida; order Pinales; family Pinaceae; genus Pinus; species Pinus tabuliformis. The sequence continues at coordinate 357,256,810 of CM062804.1, read as the reverse complement.
AGTCTGAGCAGGAACAAGATATCTAGTACCCTATTAGCGACAAAGAGGAAGAAGAGGAATAATTTTTCATCATGAAGAAGAGGGTACCTACAACACCTACGGTGAGTGCAAGAAAGAAGAAGAAGGCAAACAAATCTAAGGGCACAATACCACTTGTGCTTACTGATGTGGATATCAACGAAATTGGAGATAAAGTCTAGGAAGTAACAACATAAACATGGGATAGGATTGATAATCATTACAGAGTGGTCTTGGAATATGTTTAGCAAGGTAATGAAGAGTTAAAATGACTATCATAGATAGCTAGATAATCGGAGTCGACCGGTCAACCACTGCAACTAGAGTGACAAACATAAACAACAATTGGATTAAGGATTATGTAGATACCACCTGGAGTGTTACAATTTGAATAAGCTAAAGGAAAATATTGAGAAAAAGGGTGGGACCATGTCAATATAAACATCGTCACACTACAAACTCATACATTTCACGAGTTCCACCAAGGTATAACAATTTAACTGTAGGAGCGAGAACAACACACTTCGTTGTTAAATATTCATGTGGAGAAGCAAAGAGATTCACTGAAGAAGGAGCTTTATCAATTGATTAAGAAAAGGTATGGAGCACACTAATGAGAACAACATCTAGAGGAATTCATCACAAAAACTTGCAGTACAGTTCTAGATGTAAAGGTTCATGACGAAGAATCACTAGCAGAGAAGGCCACAAAGCTTAGCCTCACTATAAGGGATTCAAAGAATAAGCTGGCATAAGTGAAGTTCGAGTATGAAGTGAAGATTACTAAACTACAAATGAGGATGCAGATAGTCACGCTGCCAGAAGTATGTGAGCAAAGGCAAATAGATATAAAATATGAACTAAAAGACTTCTCCGACACAATGGCAGACTGTGGTGAACTATTAGATGAAACTATGCAGATTTGGACCTCACTACAGGATGATCCAAACATTCAAAGGATTGAAGAGGAGCTCCAAATGAACTAGAAGAAGTTGGTAGAACTTCTTGAAACTTTGAAGACCTTACCAGTCTCGTAGAGGCTTGCCAGAATTACTAAAGGACGGGCTCTTCAAAATCATATTGAAGACCTTTGGAGAAAGGAGAAAATTTTGATAGAGAGGACTCAACCATGGCAGGATGAGGCCCTCCAAATTTCATAGATAGTAGACGATAGGCTCAAGGAGCTATGACAAAGGGAGAAAGAAGTGATTCAAAAGACCGTCAAATAAAAAACATAGGCACTACTTGAAGAAGTGTGCCAATTGGAGAAGTAGGTAGCAGGAATACTTCAGCATTATAATGATGCCTACATGAGCATCACAACAAATATTCGGGGCATAAGAATTAAATGAATAAGGATGGTTCACATGTGTCAGTGTTGGGGCCCTATTGGGTGTAACCCAACTTAGCTAGATTTTGGGCAGATTTTGGAAAGAAATCCAAGTTTTGTGGAAGCGCGTAGTAGAAAGGATGCCGCAAAGTATGAACTGAACTGTGCAGTGGAGCAATGGAGCACGATGAAGATCATGTAGAAAAGGCACCGTGCATCATCAGGTATTTATGGTGAGGCCCCTTCCATTTTGTAAAAGCTTTAAAATATTGTAAAGTTGTTGGTTCTTGGGCCATAGCCCCTTGTATTTCGGAAACCATGGTATCAGGTCCATGTTAATATAATGATGAAATCCCTTATGTAATTCTATATATAGAGATGAATAATAAATAAGAAGGCATGACAGGATGATGTATTGGAACAAATATATGTTTATGTGATAATTTTGTGGTCTGTACTTTGGAGGAAGGGCAATACCCCGCAATTGTGTACACGGAGGTCTGGGTCCGTAGTTGAGTGCGTTGACCATATGAAGCTTCGTGCACAGACATGCTACAACTATGTGTATAGTGAAGAATTGTTTGGTATACCAAATTCATATTCTAAAAAACAGTTCTTGTGAACGTAGTCCCACATCAAGATGAACTACGGTAAAATTAGTGTCTCAGTGTTCATGTGTTTATTATATGCACTTTATTTCAGTACCGTATAGTTTATGAATGTTTATGTTATGCTTAATTCATGAGTGTAACTCCGCAAAGTAAAGTATAAGTGTGAATTTGTTTATAAGAATTAAAGCATAAAAAAATACATGGGTGCCTCAGTGCGATATCCCTTAGGCTACAAAACCTGGCTTTGGAACCTCCGATAATCATTTTGGGTGAGACTGTGATCTACTTGCAGGTCATTTATGAGAGGGCCAATGGTTGAGGATTTTTTTGGTGTGCATCACACTCTGAACCTGGGTCCAACCCAGCTAAGCCAATAGGGCCTTATAGTGTAGTCCCTCCTATGTGATATTTTTCTATGCAATTCCGAAAACGTGTTACCCAAAACACTACTACAATAGGCCCCCAATTCTCACCTATGGCTCATCCTCAAACCACTCAGTCTTTCTGGTGCTCCAATGAGGGAACTTTCTACTTTATTGTCATGACAAAAACAATTAGGGTTATCTTCATAGTATCTCCCTTGTCCTTGAATTCATATGCTTTCTCCAATATTAGTTCTTCCAACTCCATTGTCATATGCATCTTCAACTTTTCTTGTCCTTCCTAGACTACTTATTTAATGAGCTGATGTGTTGTCATAATATCGTCCATGACCTTAACTGCTTCATCCTCCATGATCTCGATATTTTGTGAGAATTATTGTTGATATATTCTCATTTGATTTATTTTCTTTCTTAGTTGTGTTCTTTCTAACATTTCATCTTTGTTATTATTCATCGGGAATATATTCAAGATATCCTTGACCTTTTGTGCCTTATCCTATGTTTTTTGAATCTTATACACAACTCCCTTCAGTTCTTTTCTTTCTTACAAATTGGTCCAACTATGCATGCCTTCTTCATAGATATTGTCCCACTTTGGCTCTAATCATTTGATATGTTAAAAGGTTAGTGTTGTTTCTTGTTCCTTCTCCTTGCACTCTCTTTATTTTGGTGGAGTGCTTAGCTTTGTTTGCAACTCCATCTCCTTGTCTTTAGCCTTGAGACCTTGAACGGCCTCACCAATTCTTGTCAGTTTCCCCTCTAGTAGTGTATCCACCTCCATTGAGGCTTATGGGATGTCATTGTAGACCTCGTCTATTTCCTTTCTCGACCTTTCTTCTCTCTACACCACTTGCTACTTTTCCACTATTAGTTGTATCCATTCTTCCTGCATAACCCCATGCGCTGTTGAAAAATGTGCAAAATCTACTATGGTTATGCATTTTGATACATAATATCTAGCAATAGTTGTGAAAATATCAGTTCCACATGGCTTAAGGCCTATGCATGTTGTTGCATGTATAAAATTAGAAACTTCGTCACCTTTAGATATATTTGTAATGCATTACACTCTTATAATGTCGACGATGGTTGGAACTACATAGGCCTTGTGTTGATCACTCTAGTTGCACTCTATGCCTATTTCTAGATAGTCTATTATGTCTCTATTAGTTGTGCCATGCTATAAAGTCTCACCTTACCAACCATCAATAGTATAGAAAAGTGACGGTCACATTGAAAACTATTACTCAATTTTTCTTTTACTCATAATATGACTAACTTAGTTATCATGTGATTATGTTCCTTCATCCATTTCAATACAATAATATAACATAAGGTGTCAAGGATAACTTTCCCTTAAACTAATTCCAAAACACATTTCTCCTCAAGTTTAAAAGAAGCATGTGCTCTTTTCATAATTATATGTGAGCTCTAAGTAAGACTGGAAATAAATTCCACCATAATGCCATGTGTGAGCATTAAGCTAGATCAACCTATTTGATCTCCTAGATTATGCTAAATAAGTTCCACTTATTGACTTTTGACATCATAACCACAAAATTATGCCACAAAAACCTAAAATATTATGCTTCTATCACAAAAACCACATACAAGGGTATGAGTATTGACCTACTTATAACAAGATAATTGAAGGATGAATATTCCCCTCTTCATCATTCAATATAACAAATATGATATGCTTATTGATTCATCAATAAAAAAATTCCAATAACATTACTTCAATCATGAGACTTGTATAATGAATGTTGTAGCAAGATCAACCACTATTACAAATTCAAAAGTATATTATTCCTCAAAATGTGCCAAATAATGGACTTGCCAAAATTTGGCACAATAGTTGTTTACTACATTCATTAAAGCATAAAAATGAAGCCATGAATACATGAAACTCATATGAAACTTATTATGATCAATTTCATGAAATCCTATCGAATTAGTCACTGTAAAATTGTTTCCAACAACAACCCCCCTTTTTTTTTTATGAAATCTTTAGATAATAAAAGTAACAATTGTCCTATTCTCTATTTAAACTTAAGAAAATTATTAAATTCATTTTCATATTAAAAAACGTGCAGACATAGGAAGCAACATCCATTAAATAATCTATTCATAAATTTTTAGTACGTAAAAGCTACAGTAAGTAAGACATTTACTCTAACAATTTATATGTAGAAAGCTACAACCATTGAGGCCTTTTGAAAAAAAGTGCAAACATGCAATCTACAAGATACAACAATTGAGTCCTTTTGAAAACACTTTGCAATAATGTAATATACATCCATTTAGAATATTTGACAAACACTTTGCAAGCATGCAATCTACAACCATTGAGGCCTTTTGACAAAGACTTTGCAAGCATGCAATCTAAGATTCTTACTCAGCCCATTTAACTCATAAAATTAATAAATTAGGACTTCAAACATTTTCATATTAAAATGGGGACTAATTCATCTTAATCCTTCACCAAAAACTTGACAACAGGTACACACGGTTCGCAGCAACAATTTGTAAAATTGCCTAGATTTACGATCAGGGTTTTGAAAATTGTGTTTTTGGAATCAAATGGGGGGTTACATATCCTAAAGGTATAGGTACCCCCCAAATGTTGGGATGAATCACATCCAATACAACTAGGGATTCAATTCTTTAAAACAATAAAAAATTGGATCCATAATGTCTCATTTACCACTTTTGTCAAACACATGTAATTCAAACTTTCATCTACAACCTAAAATTGGGAAATACAACCCATAATTAAGCTACTAAGAGTTTTTCATTGAATTTACACATTTCTAAATCCATCATATAAGTTCTTCAAACATTTTACAACCTACAAGCTACTTCCTTTGACATAATTTGATAAGCTTATTGCAGCCACTGCTACAATTTGACAAACACGTGGTAGCCCTAAATGCTATAACCATTAAAGGTTTCTATCAAAATTATAATAGTACTATACCAAAAAATTGAATCACAAAACATTGAATTATTAATCAAAATGATACATAAGCCATAACTGAAAATTACCTCAAATATACCTCAAGCTATTGATCTTCCAAACCATATTTTAGCTGCCATTATTTTTTCATTTTCTTTTAAGGGATGATTTGTAATTCCTCCAGGTATATTTTGGGTACATGCCCATTTTATTACTTCTCTTGTAAGCTGCAAGTTAGGATTTATTCATGCATAAGTATATAAATTTATATCATTACCCATTCAGGAATTTTGTCAAACACTTTGCAAACATACCTTGAAACCCTTTCTAAAATGCATCTAATTAGCTATTTCAATTAAAACAACACAAAACCATAAGTCATGAAACTCATACCCAACCTCTTTTGCAATTCTTCATTATAAATATTATTAGAAATATTTTCCTTACTTCCTCAGTTTTCTACAATACCAAGGTTAGTACAATAAACTACACAATGATATTTCAACTTGATGTATAAGCATCAATATATATAGGATACTCTCAGTATTCATTCTCAAATTAGCCAATAAGATTCTAGATAACATAAGCTTAAACCAAAGTTACATGCTCACAAAAATTAAAACTTCTACAATTCTTTATACTAATATTATACTAACATTTCAAGGAAATTAAATTTATACATGATGTTATATTCAATTCCAACTATTGAAATCATGCTCCATCCCTAATCTCTTAACCAACTTATTTGAACCGTCCTATTTTCCTTCCAACCATATCTAGGAAGAGCTTCTCCCCCTAGAACCCTCGAGTTGTATAAGCTCAAAACCAGTACCAAAATATAGTACTATAGAGATATACAAGGCAAGTTGAGGAAGATAAGTTTCACTTCCTCTCAATGCCACTCATGTTCAACTCCATTGGGTAGAGGTACTTAATAATTTAGATTAGCATTTGTCTACTCTTCAGGTCTCTCTCTCTCACAATATTCTTCAAATCTCTCCAACTCTTGGTATCACAATGCACCTCTCTCTCCTCAAGGTGAGAAGACATGAAACACATATATAGGAGGAGAAATAAATTCTTTTCATAAAGGAGGAGTAATATCCATGGCTTGAGAAAAGTAACATATTCCATTTAGAGGAGTGTAACTCATGTCATCAAGGAGATGTATGCATGCCTTAGTTAATGAGAGTGCATTAAAGAGAGTGTAAGAGGTATATTTTATGACGTACTTTTAATGAGTGTAAGAGGAATATGCCATGTCTTTGATGAGTGCATAAGAGAGAGTGTAATGTATCATTAAGAGAAATAGTTATGTATATCCATGAGATACATCAAGGGGAGATGTATGAAGCGATTGGGGTGATGAAGGTGACTTGTAATTTTTTTTAATAATAATATCATATTCTCATAAAATATAATAATAACATTATTAATAATATTGATGATTAAGTCAAGATTGAACTATTAGGATTGATTGGTGATAAGTTAAGTGATTTCCCTTTGAATATACTTGATTACCAATTGACACAAGGTGATTTAATTTTTGGAAATTCATACATGAGATACTAGACATGACTTTCAATTTTTAGAAAGTTACTCTAGAATTGTTAGAAATGAGATTTTATTAGGAAATTTCATCCCCGATCTTCCCATGAGTGGTATGTTTCTTCCAAGGAAAAAGGATTCCACATCCCTATCACATGCATCTATGTGCCTTAATATATTGAGGATTTCGTGCCCTGATCTTCTCCAAGGATACAAGATTCCAGATCTTGATCTTTTAAATATTTAGGACTCTATGCCTTAATCCTTTTATTATATATCCAAGACTCCACGTCTTTATATTTTATGGATTTCGGAATTTTTGCCCTAATTTCCATGTCTTCTCATCTACTTGTTGAGTCCCAAACCTGCATCTTCCCTATATACCTTTTCAGCCTTCTTCTCCATTTACTTGATCCACCAAGATGTCAAATCATTTCATATCAGTCTAAAAAGAGCTTATAAAATGGTTTCCTAACTATGTTTGTGACTGCTGTTTGATTTAGATTTTTGTTCAATCAGTTGCGGAAACTTGTCACTTTCCGCAGGCAGCTCAAGTTTCCGCAGCCATTTTCTTAAAGACTATGTTACAGGCGTCCAATGGAGAATCAGGCCACATGGGTAAGCTGCAAATGACATGTACATGGAGCGTGTCCCCTTCGTTCAGCCAAATCACTCACAAACAGCCATGGTCAAAGACGGTTAAAGGAGTGGTCAAACCAAGAGTTTTGCGGTGGCATGGCTCTGTTTTGCCCACGTGAAGTTTTGAGTGGCAAGATCCTCAATTTCCGAAGGTGTGCTAACACTTGTGGAGCAATCCATGAACCGAATCAAGCAGCCACCACTCCATGGATTTATCTGTCATGATTACCATACTACTAGATCTCAGGCCATGGAGATTTAAGTGTCTGTTTGGCAGCGTAGAATCTAGGAATCAGTTATAGCATTTTCACTTATAAATAACACGTTATCATACGCTTGATAGTTAGCTTTTATATGTAATCTTGACTGTGTTTACGAGCCACCGTACCGTGCTCTATTTCTATGTTTTTACTACACATTAATATATGAGAAGACAACATTCTTGAGTTCAATTTGTGACTAAGTATTGATTGGTTGAGGTTGCAAAGGGCCCCTGTATACCAAAGCTCTGTATCTATTGTATAGTTTCTTGCTTTCTTTCATTATGTTACTGCTTTTATAATCAGTTGCTTGTGTATATATTTCCTAATGTTTATAACTAACTGTTGTTCATCTTCTCTTTTATGCTTTCTCATGATTGCTAGCTAATCAGTATTTTCTCTTTCAGGTTCTTGTAGGCAGCCCGGGAAAATTACATAGTTTTAATGACTACTGACATGAGATCATCTTGTCCTTTCTGATGATTCATTTACTGAGTTTTAATTCCAGCATTGTCATTCCTTTCAGTTTTGCTTTGCTTATTTATTTTTCTGCAACTTAGATATCATATTACTCATCTATTTATTATTTCCTTCCTATAGCCAAGTGACTCAATTAGTGAGGAATCAGAATATTATTTGATGTAGTATGATTTAGTTTTCTTTCCTGCAAGTTAGTGATTAAATTACTTATGTCATTTTCAAGAATTGAAATATGAATGAGTAGTTAAATCTTAGTTTCATTTTAAGCAATTTGATTTCCTGCAATTTAGATATCATATTACTCAGCGTTTTTATGATTACTTCCTATAGCCGGAGCGAGTCGAAAGGTGAAGGGTCAGAATGTGGGTTGAAGTAGTGTGATTTAGTTTGCTTTGCTTTCAGTCTTTGAGTTGCTTTGAGTTCAGTTTTTATTTTCTTTTCATACAGTAGTAAGGATACTAGTCCATTGTCACTAGTTCACTGTTTTGGTACATTTTTATTTTCTTTTGAGAATTGATTTCATCACAGTCAGTTTGAAACCTTCTTTTTGAGAACTTTAAAGTTTGGAAAATCATTGTAGAAATCACCATTACCATCCATACTTGACCTTCAATCTTGCCATCTCACACTAGGGAATCCACAGAAGATAAACCCAAAAACAAACCCAAAACACAAAAATGACAAAGAACTAAGAAATCGGTTATCTTGCATATACAGTGCACTTCACTTCAGCAGTTTACGACTCTCGGATTGACATTTTAAATAGCAATTTAGGACACACTAAATTGACCAAACACTACTCTTCTTTGAAACTTTGTGCTTCACCTTAAGGTATTGATTGTGAGCTCATACCCATCTCATGGTTCATTGGTAAGGTCTTGTTTCAAGACCAAGAATTGTGCATGACTTCTGCAGTCATTTTGGTTTTGAATAAATGACGATCATAGTCATTCATAATTTGAACATCCCTGTTTGCAAATAACCATGTCCCCTACCACATCTTGCTCAGTACAATATTAAGCATATATAATCATAAAAATCATGTATCATGACTTCCACAGTCATTTATAATTTGAGCATCGTTGTTTGCAAATAACTAGGCCCCATGCCAGATCTTGATCATTACAAGATTAAGCATATATAATCATACAAATCATGTATCATCTAGAAAATCATAATTAACCACATGTTCGACATAACCATGATCATCCATGGATCTATGTTTCTCAATCATGGATCAGCATCCATGTCATACACTTATGTCCAAACTAAGATACCAAAAGAGAAAACATCGATAATATGCACTTAATGAAAATCAGTCCTTATCATATACACATAGTAACCCGATGAACTGAACCAAGTCTATGCCATACAAGAATATGCATAAGTCTGACATGCATAAATTTTATATCATTGCATCAAAATCATGCTCTCCAAGTGTCATCAAATCTATCTCACCAAGAAGGGACACCACACATGGATAGTCTACCTGACTTGAAAAGTTGTCAGAGTTGCTCCAACTGTTGCTACATTCTCACCTATATCTCTTGTTTCTACTATGATACTTTCTCAGGTGCCTCTTTTGTATACTCCTTGGATTTAGCCCCCTTTATTTTCTATGTCATCCTCATAGAATGATTGGAGCTAGGTGACCATTAGTTTCACTACTTTCCACTTTGGCCTTGCACATGAACTTCCTTCTGATGTAGTCTACTTTGGCTTACACTTCTCTCCTACTTGTACATTGTCCTTTTCTTAGATTCACCTGTGTCATATCCTTCTCCTGACTTCTACACAAACTCATGGATAGATTTCTCCTTCTTTGTACCCTTACTATTTTCAATGTCCTTCCCAATATTCTTCCCAGTCATTTATTATATTTTTAACCTCTAGTTCAGTTAATCTATAGTGACATTGAGTCCACTGATAAGTAGGATATCTGCTCAGCTGGATAAACATAAAATAGAAGGTGGATTTGTATCATGTGATCCCCTTATAGGCTTCCAAAATCTATGGTGGTATGCGTTGTATACTTTCTATCATTTTCCTAACCACCTCCTTAAAATGTAAGATTGTTTTCTAATTATCTTTGCTTGTTTGCAATATGTCATAATGGGGCATATCAGCGTAGTAAAAATGGTTTTTGTTCCACCTCTGGAAACTGTGTCTTCTTTGATTCTCTCCATGATACTAGATATAAGAATAAGGATTCATGAACAATGGAATTATCTATTCTTTTCCTATTCCTCCTAACAATCTATCAAAAATTGGTTCAATATGAAGGTGGCTTAGTTCATCTTGACCACTACTAGGCACTTTCCTGCTGCCACAAATCGCTCCTACTAGTACTTTGTATTTTCATAATTTTCACAGTAGTTTGCACGCCATGACCTGGGTTATAAATATGTTTTTTTTGTCACTTATGGTTCGGAAGTAAAAAATATGCACACTTCTATGTGTGTCATACTTATCCTTAACCTCCTCAACAAGGGATTTCTCCCCAGTTTTTTCTAAAAATAGGGGCTCTAAACCTTCACCCATTATAGGTGACCCTGTGATCTTCATAATCACATTTATATTAATATAAATTAGCTTATCCATCTAGAGGAAATGCTTGTGGACACATCCCAACAAATATTTGACACATACATTAATCTCGATGGTCCAACAAAAAGGAGAATTTTCAAGTCGATTCAAAATACCAGATTATTCTAGGGCTCATGCCTAATATTACAATTCTACTATGATGACTATATTGCCTAGGCTTATGACTTGATGCAAGTTCTTCTCTGGTGCCAAGTCTAGAAATTTCTAGACATCTGTATGTCATGGTCTAAATACTTCAGGTTCTCAATTGTGCCAAACATATTCCCCTTACTGAGAGCTCTATGAGAGATCATAAGCATCACCATGGGATACTTTCAGTGGGCCTTTGTCAAATGGATAGGTTTTATTTTGGGTCTCCTTGGTGGAACATGCACCCATGGAAACTATCCCTACATTGAACTAGGTTGACCTAGTATTGGGGTTTGATCCATTGTTGTGGGTTACATAGGGAGCAGAGGTGCCAGTGATCCCCTTGTTGTGTTCATTATTTTCCTTCTTAGGTGAAAATGGTCCTCCCATAGTTGTTGTCATCTTGGTTGAATTTTTGTTTCTGAGCCTGCAATTCCTACTTTCTATCTTACTCTCCTTCTCAAATCTGTCTCAATGCTTTAAGAATAAAGAACCGATACATCCAAGTGGAAGAAAATTATACCTCTCTTCCATACTGCATGGTTCTCTAGGAACCATAACTCCAAAATATGTCAAACACAATCTAATATTTCTTCACACTGAATTCTCCATGTAGATATTACAATAGTGTGCACACATCGGTAGGTGGACGTCCTAGCAGCAGTTGATCCTATCAAATCTGTTGATTTGGAGGAATTTTATCATTAAGTTGCATAAAATTTGTTAGTAATGAAGTGGATTTTCAAACATTGCATAACCATGTTTCCTAACATGTGTGGCTAATGGCAATGTTTTCCAAAGCTTTCCCCCTTTCCCATCCCTATTTTCCCATAGTGTCAAATTGTCAATTCTTGACAATTATTTTCCTTTTGGAGGAATTGCATAGTTATAAACTGTGTAGACTATGAGACTCACTCTTATGCCTGATATCTTTCCTTCTAGAAGCCTCATTATCTTCTTTTCGTGATCCCCCCCTTTTTTTTTCTCAAGCTATGTGGATCATCCTTACTACATGAAATATTGGCTACCTCTACAGGGTTTCACCCGACTTCATTGACAAAACCTTCTATTGGCTCCCCATTTAGCTTTTCTAACTAAACAAATCATTATTTTGTCACATACTTGATCATTTATAGGCCTAACTAATGCATTAAAAACTTTCCTGGATGCTTCAACAAATTGCTATCATACAACAAAACCCAATCACCTCGTTGAAATTTATTTTCTTTTATACACAAACTATGCCAAGATTTCTCTCGTGCTTTCTAGATGTTTTGGTGAAATCATGCTATCACATGGTGTTATTCTAATTACAACAACTCTGATAGTGTTATCACCTAAAAAGTGATCCCCTAGCCATTTTCCACTAGGATGATTGAAATACACCTAGTATCGGTTTTACACATAAAAACAACTTTCACCTTAGGAAATAATTTAGAGAACTACTTTTCCTAAAGAAAAATTGTTTAGCCACTTGATAATAACCTAGAAATTCATTTAATTAATTTTGTATTATTTTAATATTTACCCATATTTAGTGAAAATAATTAAAAAAAAATCACTTATCCATAGGAATAATTAAATAAATTATTATTTTATTATTATTCCTTAATCATTTAACTTCTCTCCCTTAAAATAATTAATAAATAATTATTTACTAATCATTGATAAACCCCTTTTGATTGTATCACCCAAGAATAATTAAATAAATCATTATTTATTTATTATTCCTTAATTATTTAAATTGTCTCCTATGAGATCATTATTAAATTAGTATTTAATGATTATGTCTAAGTCACTTTGAGTATATCTCCTCACTGTAATTAATAAATAATTTTTATTTGTTAATCACTTTAACCATTTTTCTTGATTAACTCAATAAATCATTATTTTTTTAGTTAGTTTACCAACTAAAGATTTCTGAACCATTTCAAAAATATTTCCCTCTCAAATATGATAAAATATTCGTAATGGTTAGATCTTGATTTAGTGTAATCATTTTTTATTATTTTTCTAGATCTAGATCTATCCTAATATTTTATTATAAATAGATAAGTTTTCTCCTCACTCTCCAAACATGACCGTTTCATCATAATCGCTATCATCTTTTGACTATTGAGCTCCCACTTTGAGTTCACACATCCATTCTCCATTTTTTTCATAGCAATCTTTCGAGAGATAGAACAATTGTTGAAGCACAAGGGAATAAAATAACCCATCCCATGGAGGGGGATAACATAGATCCATATCGATGATTCTCTCCATCAGGTGTAATTTTTATAATAATTTTAATAATAAAATCATTTCTTCCATTTGGTTTTCATTGTTCTATATGTTGTTATTTTCTTTTATGTTTTTCATGTTATTTATTTCAGGGTTTTCTAACAATGTTTTATAGATATGAAGAGCATTGTAGTTTTTCCATTTATATTCATTGTTTTTAGGGCTATTCATCACCAATAGATAAGAAGAAGGGTTTTCACCCACTTTCTCTAAAATTTTCTCCTAACAGATAATATCTTTTCTACTACACCAGAATCATTGAAGTTTGTCAATGCATCAATGTGTGGACTTGGCACTATAAATTCCATGTGAATCACTTCTTCCTATCCATATACTAGTGTGAAAGGTGTTTATATTGTCAATTTCTTATACGTGTTTTGGTAAGCCCACAAGACTATTGGAATTCTTAGATCCCTGTCATCTTGATTTACATTACACACTTTTGTGAGGGTGTTTTTAGGATCTTGTTAAAGGCCTCAACAATGTCATTATCCTGAGAATGATAGGGTGTGCTCCTCTAATGGTAAACTTGAAATTATTATGTTGAGGAAGTAATTGTCTTATTTAATATTTGGGTTCCTTGATAAGTCATAAGTATTATGGGACATCTAAATCTTGTAATCACATTCTCAAACATAAACGATGCTATTGTTTTTATCCTATAGTCTTTGACAAGTTCCTCTTCAGCTCACCTGGTGAGATAGTCTATCGCAGTTACTATATACCAAGCCCCTAATATTTTTTTTTAGTAGGTTGATAGGCCCAACACAATCTACTTCCCACTTATAAAATTCTATAATGTCACCTATGGGAATAGGGGAAGTTCATCTCTTAGAGATGGTTTCCTACCCTGCTGAAATACATGACAACTTTGACAAAATTCCTTGGAATCTTGGTGGAGAGTTGGCCACCAAAGTATTGCACAGAGGATCTTCTACATGATAGATTTCTTACATAATGGTCTCTTACAACTCCTTCATGTGTTTTTGATAGCATCAAATGCCTTTCATGGTCCAAGACACAAAAATGAAGTATTCCATCTACACATAGCTTTTCTGAGAAACCTACAATGAGTTGATAATTTTTTGACTTCACCAATCACTGTTTCTTCTGTGTTACTATATATCTTAATCGAGTTGATGCTATGTTAAGTAATTGCACAATTTATAATAAATATCCAACAACTATATTTACTACGAATAAATGCACATCTAGTAGATTGTGATATTCCTTACATCTTCACTAGTTAATATGTACAATAAATGATCAGTTCCTACATTAAGCCTCCTTAGTTTTACAACTACCTCAAAGTGATATTATTTTAAGAGTAGTATCCACCTACATATCGTCCCCCTTAACAATATCTTATTGAATGGTCAGTACACATATTGAAGTGTGACCTAAGTAGGTAGTGTTTGAATTCTATAGTGCATACACCATTGACAAGACTTCTCACTCTGTAGTGGCATAGTTTTGTTTAGTAGTCGATAGTTTCCTACTAGCAAATGCAATGGGGTGATTTATGTATCCTTCTTCTACTGGGATACAACTACACACAAAGTTATGGAAGATGCATCCACATGAATGTGAAACTTCTTCCCCCAATCTAGAAAAATAAAAATTGGCACATTGACCAACTTATCCTTTAAGGTGTCTTGTTTAATTTTTTGAAATTGTGGGTCCCTCCATATCAATTTTTTTAATATCACTTTTGAATGGATTTCCTTCACTTTGAGTTTTCTAGACCTTGTTTTATTTTCATTATGACAACTCCATTTCTTTCGTCTCCCTTCCCTCTTTCCAATGACAATAATTTTGCCTAATTCCGCTGCACACTTGAAAATATATTAAAAATCAAAGTTTGGTCATTTTTACCACTCGAGCATTAAAATATGTTAAAATTTATTTTCTATTCTTTATAAATTGTATAGGTTAACTTAATAAAAACTTTAAATATTTTTTTATCATTTTTGTTAATTTATTTATTTAACTTTTGTTAATTTAAGTTATTTATTTTAATTTTATTAAACAATGTAAATATGTTTAATATGTAAATATAATATTTATTTATTAAATGGCCCAAGGTCTAAAACCACCAAGTTTAAGCCTTCGTGTGTAAATATATATATACACCCCCCCCCCCCCACCAAAACCAACATATATCATATAAAACCACCACAGCAAAGCCCATATGTGTTATATTATAAAATGTACCAAAAGTTGACTAGTCAACCTAAGACTTTAATCCCAGAGAATTCACAAGTGAAATTATTTTAAAAAGGTCGGTGACTTTAAAATATGGGGTGATGCAAGAATCCATGAATGATTTCATTAGGTCTTACCTCCATATTTTTCTTCATTATTCATCTCCTTTTCCACATAATTCATTGCTACATCATCTTGGAGGCAATAACCTGGTAGTGTTAGCAACTCCTTTTATTTTTTGCTAGAGAAATGTGGGCCGAGGTGATGTGTCATTTGTGGCCCCACCTCTTCCATGTGCAACTCATTCTCATCTATGCAGAATCCTTCTGCTCCAATCACGTAAGGCCTCTTTAGTGTCCTAAATGCCACATAACCCTGGAGGAATGTCATCGTGATGATTCCTTTCATAGCCCCTCTCACTCCTTCCAGTATTTTATTTCTGGGATGAGTTGGTTGTCCACACAAGCCAACTATGTGATAATGATTTTTTGGTCCTCCTATTCGATGCCTTGTACTCATCCATGTAAAATATTCATCCCATTTTCTTTACACCTCACCCAATAGCAAACTACTCTAGATATTTTAGGAAGCACCTTTGGTTTTTCAGAGAATTTTAACATCAAGGTGACATAGGTCCTCCACCAAGGTTTAGAAGTCCCTTCTCCTCTAATCATAATAACCTTGTGGGCTCTTCTTCAAGTTTAGCTCACCCTGAAGGTTTCTTCTCAAATGTTTCATTGAGGATCCCCTTTGGTTTCATCCAAGATTATATTCCCGGGACACCTTATCTTTCTACATTTCCTTCCCTCAACCATATTAATCCTCTCATTCATCCATGACATGCTCAACTACTCCCACATTCCACATCTTCCTAGACAAATAACTACGGTAATTATTCAAAGTGCATTATTCCTAGAGGAAGAGGAGTTGTACTATTGTAAAATACTCTGTAATTCAAGATTATGACTATCTCATGGACCAACAACAGATAATAATTTGTTTCTTTATTAAGATTGAGCAATATTGTTCAACATAATCATTAATAAATGATTATTTTAGCTTCTTATTTGTCTCTTTTTTTATAAGGGGTGATTATTGGTTCGAGTATTATTGCTAGAATTTATTAACTCATGGTTATTTAGAACACTATCAAGGTGACTTGAAGGGTTGATTAGAGATGTACTTGGAGCTTCAAAAGTCACATTTGGGTGGGGTTTTATGCGTTAAGCTCATAGCTAACTATTAGCTTAATGTAATAATAATTTGGTTTCTTCTCGTTCTTCTATTTGGACTATTATAGTAGTTTAACGAGATTTGTTATTTCAAGTTCATTCTCCTTTGAATTTAGATATATGAACAACAAAGATCTGATAATTATTTATCAAATATTTATTTGTCCATATTTTTGTGAACAAGTAATAGATTTGAGAAATGTTGATTCAATCTATTAACTCCAATTTTATTCTAAATTCAATTTTCTTAATGTCTGATATCTTTCTCTTGATCAGGATAAGGACTATTCCTTTCCTGATCGAGATAGATTAGGATTTATTTATGTTACTTTCATCTTATATTAGTTTTTATTTTTCATTTATGAAACATTTATAGAAGTATCATTTCACAGGAGCACTTATGTCAACTTAGCACTTGGCTTAGCACTTATGTCAACTTAAGTACTTCTTTCTTGCAATCTAGGTACACGAGATTAATTATAATATCTCCTCTTGTTGGTAACTACTAGAAACATAAAAAATCAGCAAGGAGAGTGAGGGATAACTAGACCCATTTTCAACAGTCAGAATCATCATCCCAAACTGATAAGGGCCTATTTGAGGCCCTAATTGGGTGATATCCACATTGTTGATTATGGTCATTTTTTTCCATCAACAATTTTGGCACTAGAACGAGGGCTAATGACAAGTTGTCCTTTTGGATTTTTGTATTAAAAAAAATATTATTTATTTGTTGGCTCCTTCTAAACTTCCCATTTGGAGTTGCATCTGTGGATGTGCATCCACCACTACTCCAATAAAAATTGTAAGACCCTTGTCAAAGGTAAATTTTGATGGTAAGAGTAATGTTTCCACATATGAACATGTTTTTCAATTTATTTGAATTCTTTTTAAATGTTACTTTTATGATATTGATGAAGGTATTCTATGAAGAATCTTTACTCTAACTTGCATAGGAAAAACCAAAAGATGGAGTGAATCTCTACCTGTTGCCTTTATTAATATTTGAGATGAATTTATCACAAATTTCCTTCGCACATTCATGGATTATTACTACAAAAAGTATGCATTGAACTTAAAAACTTGCACAAAATTTAATGTGAATCCTTAATAGATTTTATCATTAGATTTAAACTAATTTGATTAAAATTTAAATCTAATGATAGACCCTCAGATATTGAGTTAATTGAATGGTTTCAACATATTATTCCCCTCCTTGCATTCCAAATAATTGTGAAGAACCTGGAAATGAAGCATTTTAAAGTGTATTTTACAATGTTGAAGAACCACTTGTTTTTAATAGCATGACAAATCTTCTTCAAGAAGAAAATGCACCAATTGCCAATGAAGAAATTCAGCAAGACATAAGCACATCCACCAAAATTCATTTTTACCCAGAGAGTGCTTTAGATCATGCATCTACTGGTGAATCAAATATTCTACAACAAAATATACTTTTTGTTCTTAGAGAAGAAGAAAATCAACAGGTAACAATTCAGTTTGAAAATTTTAACAATGTGCGTTCTATAGGGTTTTCTCATGATGTTAATAATATTCATCCATGTGATTTAAAGCAACCAAATGATCATTATTAGGTGTATGTAAACATTCACATTCATTACACTCCTGAATTTGTTTTAAATCATAGTGAATCACATTTATGTGTTGAAGAAAATCATGAAGAAATAGAATTGAAAACTCAGGAACCAATTTATCATTCTAACGCTCATTCTACAAGAAAATAATTTTTCATATATGTATGTTTAAATTATCATTTTTCTCTTCATCCCAATCTTTTTGTTGAGTCTAATTCATTTGATAATATTTCAACATTTCCTCTTTGCACAAATTCTTTTTTAGAAAATATAGAAGCTTCCGTAAAGTAAGTAAATAAAGAATTGCTAATTATTTCGATTAGGATAAAGAGTCATTTAATGATCACTTTTGAAATAGTGCTAAAAATTCTTATCAGAGTTCACCAAATTATTCTTCTTGTTCTAATGTGTATTTTAAAACTGAAGGGAGTGCTAAAAGAATTGTGAAGTCAGCTATGATGATTACTTTGAGTTTGATAATATTAAGTTATTTCACCCATCATTAAATTCTCAAGTTCTCAATATTGAAAGTCAATCTATATTTCTAGATGAAAGATCTTCTTATAATGATATCACTACAAAAGATTATCATCTTGAATCCCCAAAATTCCATAGTGACTACAATTTTCAAGAAGAGAAATCCATTGCAATTGTTGATTTTGACATTGTTCAAGTTCTCATTCTTAGTCATAGTCATAAACCTCTTTCACTTCCACAATTAGGTGTCGTCATTAATCCCAGTTGAATTATCTCATATGATACTTGTGAGAAGGAAATTTATTCAAACAAATCTCAACATTTTTGTAACAGTAATTGTAACAACAATGTAAATAACAATGTAATTTTATTTTCATTCTTATTTTATTATGGTTTGTTTAAAATATTTATACAGTTTTGTTTTTCAATTTTTGATATCTTATGCTGCCATTTTGAGAGTGTTTAACATTTTCCCAACCCATTAGTGGAATACCATGAAAATGAGTTTTAAGGCCTAGAGTATGAACATCAATAATTTCAAAATTTTCAATTTCAATTAATGTTCATATCTTACCAACTAATTCTATCTTATGAAATAAATCTGCCAAAAGCATCGACATTTGAGAATTCAACATTTCATTTTTACCAACAATCTTATTTTTATGCAAAACTTTTGAGATACTCATTAGATTTCCATTCAAACTTTGAAGGTCCATTTGAAAATTATTTTAAAAGGCCATTTTTGCAAAACATTTTTGTTGATACTCTTTCTTTTATACATATTATTAACATTCTTTTACATGCCAAATTATTGAAAGGTACATTATCCAAACCTGGCATGTTTTCCTCTCCTCTTTTAAATCTTCTCCAATCATTAACACATGTCCATTCTAAATTTTATGATCCATTTGGAATATGGTTGGATAATTCATTCAAGAGAGGTTTCTTGTAAATAAATTTATTCTCTTGAATTTACTAGAAATAAATGTACATAATAGGTTCAAGTTTTATTTTAATAGTTTATTAATAATTTTATTATGTTACTAATTTTTGCTGATGTAAATATAGTTGCAAGAGTGAAAGAGATTGAATGAATCCATTGGAAATATGACTATAACTAATCTTATTTGTTCATGTAGACTAGAGTAGGAGTAGGAGTAGTTTAGTTTAGATTGTTTTTTTCTTTGTATTCTTTTAATAATGCATGTATGAAATAAGTAAACAACAACCCTTTAGCTTCTTGGTGAAGAATGGTTTAAATAAATCAAATAAAATCTACTTTCAAACAAGTTATATCAAGGATTCTACACCTTATCCTATTTTCATTTAGAATCTTTGTTATTATGTTTTCAAAGCTTGTTGTAAGCCCCATATTTAATAGATAATAATTAAGGCTTTTCAATTAAGACTTAACTTTGAAGAAAGACAAATGTAAGGAAAGGGACATTTAATGCGACTTCATCTCCTATTCATATGTGCTCCCTAAATTTAAGATTTCCTTTTCAATAGAGCCTAATTAAGTAAAACCTTACGAGACATAGCTAATCACTCAAATTAAATTAGATTGAACATGTTAACTCACTATTCTTTCTCTTTATGCTCAGATCTCTTTTCTTGTCATGTCTTGTTTGAGTTTTGAGATTTTCAAGACTTCTATTTTACTTTTCTTTCAAGTTTGTAGTTCTTTATTAGATAGTTCACATTACTACTCCTTTTTTGTTTTGATTTCTTTGAAAATTGTGAAGTTTTATATTTGCAGTCATTCAATTTCACTCTTCACTTTTGATTGGTTTTTATAATATTAATAAAATCTATATGGACGAAATTTATATCTACACAACACCATTTGGTATACATGGGTAATGTTTACTCTACTATTTTAATAATATTTTATTTATCTAAATGTCATCCTTACCAAGTTTTCACTTTTCTCTCACATTCATCATTAATCATGGAGAACATTAGGACATGATTCAAGTATTATAAGTTCACCTTTATAAAGGAACAAATTGTTTGCACTATTTACTTTGAATCCCTCCCATATCCCTCAATTAAAACCTCTACTTTGGTAGATGAAGAGAAGACTAGTGGGGTCAAACATAACTAGTATCACATCTATTTCTTAAAATATAAAAGCTCTTGGACCACCCCACTCTCTTCACCAAATTTCGAAAATAATTTCTCAAAATATGCTAATGAAAATAATGGCACATAAGAGATTTGAAAGCAAGCATGTGTGCGAAGTTCGCATAAACCTACTGGGGCTATGAACGCTCACTGATAGTGGGGCCATGCTTGTATGGTACCAAGACACCTTTGTTAGGGACATGGGTGCTTGCAGTTAATGTAACAATGTTGGGAGAGGGAGGTAATATAAAATCAATAGATGTGAAGTCTCAATCGCTTGTTGAAGGAGCTGTGCAACCCTAGCCAGCAAATGCAACAAGAAGCACGCAACAGCTCACAGCTTCCCCTTAGCAGCCTCCTACTGTTGGGGCCTCAACACCATGGATGCATTAGAGGGCAGAGAGCCTCTTTCAGATCAACGGCAAGAAAATGAAGTAACAACAAAATCTTTTGCCTCTCTCATTTCTGTAATGGGACTGACAAAAAACAGACCATCAGTCACTAAGTTTGTTAAAAGATTGGAAGATATTCCTAAAATCTCACTCCCTCCTACCCTTCCTCATAGAATAGCACTTTCTTTGGCGGAGCGTGGATTAGTGGGGCAGTTCACTGGGTTATGGCCATCGCCCAAAACTATGCAAAAATCAATAGAGAGGAACTGGACTGCATTAATAAATGGGAAAATCTCAACCAAGTTTTGTGGAAGAGGTTACTACACCTTCCACTTTGAAACCAAGGAGGATCGAGATCTGATATTTAGGAATGGACCTTATTTTATGGATACTATGGGTTTGTATCTAAACATATGGACATCGGATTTCGACCCAGAAATGGATGTTCCTAATGCCATCCCCATTTGGGTCAGACTACCACACCTTCCCCTTCATTGTTGGGGGGACAATTCAGTCAAAGACATAGGAAATGAAGTTGGGAAATATATAGACAGGTGCGAGCTAAAGGAAAATATGCATATATGCGCTAGAATCTGTGTAGAAGTGGATCTTGGGAAAGGGATATCAGAAGCCATCAAAATCAAAGTGGACCAGTGGATGCACATACAACAGATGGATTATGAACAAATCCCCTTCAAATGCAAGGTATATCACGAATATGGTCATTTTTCAAATAGATGTACAAAAAAAAAAGAAAATGAAAATGAAAATAGTGAATACCCGAAAAACAAATGGGAATAGGTTAAAAGAAAGAAGACATTCCAAAAAAACCAAATCTATCTTCCTCGCAACCCTCCACATCCTCTGATCTCCATCCTCCTTCACCAAAAGTTAATAACGTTCTTGCTAGCACTAACCATTTTGATCCTCTGGATCATTCAGGCCCCCCATCCCCTAGACCAAGATCCAGATCTAGATCCCCACAACATACCCCCAATACCCCCCCATCCCCTCTAGTATCAAACACTCATACCCCCCCCAGCAGACAAAATCCTAACCAGAAAGAAGTCAAAGGAGGTACCCCCAAATGTAGAATACCAAAAAAAATTAGGAAGAAAGACAAACAAAGAAATTAAGGATGAAGAAATAGCAAAGGAAATGGCATTAGGAACACAGCAACATATGGAAACCTTCTTAGGAAGGAGTACAGGAAACAATGAAAAAAGCCAACAAAGAGGGAAAGGAGCCATGCACCACCCAACAAGCAAATAATGATAGTGATCTCCTGGAATTGTAGAGGAATGGGATCGTCCATCAAAGAAAATGCCACAAGAGACATTCTGGCAAAAGAAAACCCTAACATCCTTATCATTCAGGAGACAAAAACAAACAGCCAAGAAACTGAAAATATCAAAAAAAAAAAAAAGGAAATTATGAAGGGGAAGCAATACAGGAAATAGGAGCGTCAGGAGGTATATGCACAATATGGAAAAAAGGAACTTGGGAATTAATAAAATATAGAAACGATCAGCACTAGATCCAAATGGATCTAATGCAAATCAATACAAAAGAGAAGTACAGTTTCATAAATATATACGCCCCAAATCACTACAAGGAAAAAGAGAAATGTTGGGACACCTTAAAAGAAGCACTAAAAGAAGTGCAATCTGGGAAAATAATACTAGGAGGAGATTTAAATTTGGTAAGAAGCATAGAAGAAAAGCTTGCAGGAACATATCACATAGACCCATCCAAGGATATTCTAGAAATAATGGAACAACGCAATTTGATAGATATCCCGCCAACCAACGAGAAATACACTTCAAGCAATAAAAGAGTGGGTAAAAGTAACATAAAAGAAAGGCTGGATAGAATTCTGATACAAGAGAACATAGCAATAGTGTACAGCTCCATAAAATCAAGAATTTTACATACCACAGCATCTGACCATAAATCGGTGATAATAGTCATGGGAAAAATGGAAAACCAGGGTCCACTCCCATTTAGATACAACTCAATTTGGGACAGCAACAGAGAAATCAACGAACTAGTCAAGGAAGCATGGGAGACAAGAGTAATAAGATCACCTTAGTATATTTGGGAAACAAAATTAAAAACTACAAGAATCAAATTAAAGGAATGGGCAAGAGCAAATGAAATTAAAAAAAAAAAAGAGTTACAGCAGAAAATGGACAGCATGCAAACTGAAAAAGAAAACAAAGAAGAAAGCAAGCAATATTATCTAAGAGAGAAGGAAATCTTTTGGGAAATATATAGGGAAAACAGGAAAGAAGAAGAAGAGGCAAGATTGAAATCCAGAAGTTTGTGGCTCAAGGTAGGGGACAAAAACACATCATTTTTCCATAACACAATGAAGATAAGAAGAGCAAGAAACCAAATAGAAAAAATTCAAGTTGAAAGCCAAGAGGTCAAAGGAGTGGAGGAACTAAAAAAAGCAGCCTATCAGCACTTTAAAAACTTACTTTCAGCCAACGAAGAAATGGCTAAAAGTGAAGATTTCTTAAAGAACACACAAAAAAAAAATAACAAAGATCAAAATGCAGCGATGTGCAAGGATCCCACAGAAGAAGAGGTAGTGGCAGCCATATGGAGCCTACATCCAGACAAAGCCCCGGGACTAGATGGTTTCACAATAGCATTCTATAGATTTCATTGGTATACCATTAGAAAGGTTTCTTAATAATGGTGAAGAATCTTTTCAAAAAAAAAAATAGGAGGCAACACAAAATCCTCCTATATTGCTCTAATCCCAAAGGAAGCAAACCCCTCAACTTTCAACAAGTTTCGCCCTATCTCTCTCTGCAACTCATCGTATAAGATAATAACAAAAATAATTTCAAATAGAATCAAGGAAGTACTTCCAATAATCATATCTGAAAATCAAGGAGGATTCGTGCCCAACAGGCAAATCATAGATAATGTAATTATTGTATAGGAAGCGGTACACTCCAGTATGCTAAGGCAAGAAAAAGGCCTCATAATCAAACTAGATATGGCAAATGAATTTGACAGGGTCAGTCACCCATATCTAATGGCTATCCTCAAGAAACTTGGTTTCTCAAGAGAAATAGTGGAAGTCATACAGGCATGCATTTCTACTCCATGGATTGCCCCCCTTATAAATGGAAGGCCCAGTGATTTCTTTTAAAGCACGAGAGGCCTTAGGAAAGGTTGTCCTCTCTCCCCCTTCTTATCTATTATAATGGCGGAAACATTAAGTAGGGCTCTAGAAAATCAAAGAAAGGAAAGAAATATCATAGGGATCAGAATAGAAAAAGGAGTAAAAACAATAAACCACTCCCTCTTTGATGATGACACATTTCTGCTGGGAGGGACATAAAAAATAATAGCAAGGAGGTTCAAAAAAGTTCTGGATGATTTTTTACAGGTTTCAGGTGGGCTATTAAATAATACAAAATGCAGGATATATGGATGGAATACCCCTCCTAGAACTATGCAAATGATCTCACAAATATTAGACATCCCTGTACAGGAAAAATGGACACACTTCTTTTATTTGGGACTTCCAATCTCAAAAGAGAACATGAAGACAGAAATATGGACTAAACAAACTGAAAAAATGAAAAACAAAATACAAAGCTAGGGTATGATGTGTCTGAATATGGTTGGAAGGGTAATCCTAATCAAAGAACTCCTTGTAACACTACCTATCTACCAATATGCCATAATCATGGCCCCAACAGGTGCCCACAAACAAATGGAGCTAATATGAAGAAGCTCTCTGTGGCAAGGGGGGAAGCAAGAAAACAAAAAAATTACCCTGGTCAGGTGGGAGCAAGTAGTACTACCTTATGAACAAGGAGGAATATCAATACGAATACCTGGGCTGATGAATGCAACACTAGGAATGAAAATAGGATGGAGACTAATTACAGGAAAAGAGAGCTAGTGGAAAAAGAATCTTATATCAAAATATATGGATGGCACTAAGAAAATACTACTTAATGGAAATATCACAATAAGGCAATGTACCCAAGTATGGAAGCTGTTTTAAAAAACAATTCCATTAATGAGTAGATATATTTCTAAAATCCCAGGAAATGGAAAAACAATTTCAATTTGGGAGGACAGAATTATGGGAAAAGAACCACTACAGAATCATCCAGAAATTGAACACATACAAGAGTGGATGAAAGATAAAGGTTTCAATACTTTACACTCTATCTCTCTATGGAAGCAAAAGGAGTGGCAAGATTGGAAAAGCTTAGAAATTCTGAAAGATCTAGAAGGGCAATGGAGCAAAATCAGGCAGCTCCTAAAAGGGGTAGCGCCAATCCACTTTGATGAGGAAGATGCTTATCTCTGGGACCCAAGCAATTGACATTACACAGTTAGGACTAGATATAAAATCCTTCAGGAACAACCAAATCAACAAGACTGGGATTCTTGGAAAATAGCATGGAAATCTGAAAGTCTGCCTAAGATCAAAATGTTCATTTGGACTCTTTTAAAAGGGAGAATATTGACTAGTGACAACTTAAAAAAAAAAATGCTTTCAAGGCCCAACGTGATGCCCATTATGCATGCAGGCTGAAGAAAATATTTAGCACTTATTCCAAGAATGCACCTTTTCCAAAGAATGTTGGCAACAGCTAATAAGTCCATTGGAAATAAGAATAAATTTTGAAAATCCCTTGCTGGATTTTCTTCAGACCCTTGAGAATGCCTATCCATACACAACAAAGAAGAAAGTCACAATTCAGAGAATATGGAAGTGCATTCCAGTAGTTCTATGTTGGCAAATTTGGTTGACATGAAATAAGTGCATCTTAAAAAATCAAATTCCAAGGATAGGGAAGACCCTCTCAAAAACGTGGATATTAAATTCTGAAATCCTCAATGTCAAAGGAACAGCACCAACAGATTATAACACTTTTCAACAGGAAGAGTGAGATTGGCTTAGCAAAGCCATAATAAATAATAATGGACAAAAAGGACACAGGAAGATAAACTCAAGAAATATATGGAAAATAAGAATGAGTGAAGAGGAACTGACAAACTGGAGGAAAAATCAGAATAGATACTATCTATACTATCTTAGATTCCACACCATTTATCTTACCTTCTGTTAGCTTTTCTGAGAGTGACATTTGTTGCACTTGTTCTTGTAATTTTGATATATCATGTAGCATTTCTTCCTCTTCTTCATGAGTCATGCTAGAGCTTTCAGGTTCCTTACTAGGTGTTTGCATTTTCTTTCCTCAGGGCATCAGTTACCGATAATAATGCTCTACTATGCCCTTTGAATTCCTTCAAAATAGAATTTTCAAACCAAGCTTAACCAAAAATTTTAAAAAAATCTACACACCTTTTTTCACTTTGTAGGAGCTCGATATTGCCTCTAATGTATCTATGTATTTTCCAATCATCTAGTTCCAAATTTGTGATCTGTAGTAGCTCTCTGTGTCCTATTTCCAATGCCACCAGTTTGATCCAAATTGGATTCTCCAAGGAAGAGTTATGCACAATCTCCCAAGATGACCTGATTATAAACCTTTCCAGAAGAGCGAAGTTGTATGAAATTCCACATGTACAATTTTCGATATTTGGTTCTGAGAAAGATATACAAGAAAATACAATCCGTCCTCTTTCTTTACCTTCTTACGAAATTTCAATCTGATTCGCAGAGAGAAAGTTATGATGATTTTCCCCAGGTCACCTGTTTTGAATGTAATTCAGGAGTCTGCAAAAAGACCAACTTCTTCAGATCATATCTCCGCAAATATTGTGCAAAAAGATTTGAAATTTGGACCCAAGTTCAGCGCGATTTCTTCTCAAATGGGTTTTTTTTCTCGACTTCTGAAACATCACGGAACAAAATTTATAGCGAAAATTCCACGATGACCTGTTTGGAGCAGTGAAGCCCTAGAATCCAAAGCTCTGATACCAAATGTTATGAAACCAGCTCAAGAGAAGATAGAAAAGATAGATCAACGCCTTAGAATTCAGCCTCTTCGAGGGGGAAACCTCCTTTACATTACATAAATGAACAATTCTCGGATGATTGAAATGACAAAACCTCCTTTCTATATATAGGAGTCTAAGGAGTCACAATATAATCTAGCCGACCTAACAATAATAATATAAATAAGGGGTATAACTACAATAGTAATGGGGTAATAGGGGCACAACAATATAAATAAGGGGCATAACTACAATAGTAATGGGGCAATCACTAGTATTATAGGGACCCAACAATTACCCACCCGAAAAGCGGTTTTCTCTCTCTCCTCCACTACTACATGTCTCCCGGTCAGTGGAATTGGGCGACCCCCCGCTTTTACCACTCATGGTTTTTTCTCCGCTCGAAAGACCATTTCCATTTATAAACCCGCCTCTATCCTTGGTTATCGTTCAAACTTGTTCGCACCCAATGATCGTAGATTTTAATCATCGACGACTACGACGATTCCTCCAAACTCCTCTTCCCCCAGCGCCTCTGGTTAATCTCCACCATCCATCCCATGATTCCGAACTATGTGACTTAATCTTGGTCGTTATTAATCTGATAACCTCATTCCTTGATTCCAATGGTTCTCGTGTTCGAAAAAAGGAAAGCGGTCAACATCAGTAGAAGAAGAAGTACCTCAGGCAATACAAATTCAAGGAAGCACAACAAAACAAGGAGCAGAATGCAAAGCCAAAGGAAGAACAAGAAAACAAATCAAATGGAATCACAGTGGCATATTACAAAAACAATAGCACAAGCAATGAAGGAGAGAACTCAATCAAATATGAAAAGAAGAACCAACCAACTCAGGAGAAAACAGTATACAAGCCATGAAAAACTGATGAGAAGCCATTACATGTAAATTTCTCTTTCTAGTAGGTTAGTTTCTTAGGCAATACACGAGAATACTCATAAAAATACATGAAGTCTTGAACACCAACCTAGGAGAAGAGGCTACGTTCCTATCTCATGGCTTAGATGTTTATCATTTTACAGTGGTTTGTAATAGGAGCTTTCTCCAACAGAGCTTTTGATAATATATCAACTACCTGACCTTGTTAAAAAAAATATAAAATATATAGATGTATACTAATATTGAAACATCTTGGTTAAATATTTTTTATCCAACAGTAGAAAGGAAATTAAAAGATAATAAATATTCTTTGCACTTGGATTCATTGTTTCAGAGTTGGGTGATTCAAGTACTTTCATTTCTTAAGATCGTATCTACTTTGATTCAGTCCTATGTGGGACCTTTGTAAATGGTAATATATGAGAATATGTTGGAAGATTTTATTTCAATCTTTGATAAATTTAAGCCTATTATTTTAAACAAGAGATAATTTCTTCGTCCCTATGTGTCACCAATTATTGTGGCCACAACCACCCCCCTTAATTTTTTGAAATTATGGGTCCCTGCATATGAATTTTGTTAATATCACCTTCAAATAAATTTCCTTTATTTCGAGCTTTCTAGACATTATTTTGTTTTCATTATGACAACTCCATTGCTTTCATCTCCCTTCCAATTTTCCGAAGACAGTATTTTTTCCTAATTCCACTACATGGTTGAAAAGATATTATTAATCAAAGTTTGGTCATATTCATTTCTTGGGTATTAAAATACATAATATTTATTTTATATTATTTTATAAATTGCATAAGTTAAATTAATATAAAATATAAATATCTTTTCATCAATTTTGTTAATTTATTTATTTAACTTATGTCAATTTAATTTTAATTAAGTAATATAAATACGTTTAATATGTAAATATAATAATTATTTATTAAAAGACACAAGGCCTAAAACCACAGAGTTCGAGCCTTTGTGTGTGTGTATAAAAGATATATATATATATATATGTGTGTGTGTATATATATATGTATATGTATATGTATATGTACATATATATATGTATATATGTATATATATATATATATATATATATATATATATGTATATATATATATATATATATATATATATATATATATATATCCCAAATACCATATAGAACCACTGTAGCTGAGCCCATATGCACCATACTAAAAAAACATCAAGAGTTGATGATTCAACCCGGGTCATTAATCTTTTATATATATATATATATATATATACCCCAAATACCATATAGAACCACTGTAGCTGAGCCCATATGCACTATACTAAAAAAAACACCAAGAGTTGATGATTCAACCCGGGTCATTAATCTTGAGGCATTTACAAGTGTGATTATTTTAAAAACATCGAGGACTTTAAAAACTAACGTGACATAGGCATCCACAGAGGCTTTCATTAGGTCCTCCCTCTATACATCTCTTCCTTATTTGCCTCCACATAATTCGTTTCCATATCACCTTAGAGGTAATACCAAATCAGTTTTAGTTGGTCCTTTCAATTTTTTTGGGGAAACATGGGTTGGGATGACATGTCTTTTGCAACCCCGCCCTCTTCCATGTGTAACTCATGATAATCTACATGGGATCCTTCTCCTCTAATCACATAAGGCCTATTTAGTGCCCAATGATTTCTTTCACAATCGCCCTTGTTCCTTCTAGGATTTTATTTTCAAGATGGGTTGGTTATACATGCTGGATAACTCTACGATAATGCTTTGTGGATCCTCCTATTTTATTCCTCATACTCGTCCATATAAAATATTTGTCCCATTTTTTTTTATAGCTCACCACGAAGAAAACTACCCTTGAGATTTACGAAGTGCCTTTGTTTTTTGGGGGATTTTATCGTGAGAGTGACATATGTCCTCCACGAAGGTTTGTGAGTCCCTTCTCCTCCAACCATGACAACCTTGTGGGCCCTTCCTCTTATCCATATCACCTTGGAGTTTTATTTTTTAAGGTTTAAGTGAGGATCCCCTTCAGTTTTTTTTGGTATTATACTCTTGGGACACCTCATATTGTATGTGTCATTCCCTTAATAATATTAATCATGTCATTCATCCACGACATGCTTAGTTTTTCTTAGGTTCCACATATTCCCAAAAAATGATCCCATAAATTATTCGATTTTCTCCATTCATTTCACCTAGGATTTTATTCTTGGTGTAACATCGGAAGCCACATCAATTTACTGGTCACACCTCCCTCGACCTGCAATGACTTAGGATCTACCACACCATCTCCTAGTATGTAAATTTGTAACTTGATTTTGGGGATTATTTTTAGTTTTATTTAGTTTTAAACCATTGTTTTAATATTTAATTTAATGCTTTGTTTTCCTTTGTTTTTAGGTGTTTGAAAAGATATGTCACCAATGAATTAAATCCAACAAAGTGAAGTCAAATACCTAGCATCATGGTGCAATCCTTAGAATAATTCATACTCTGGCTAGAATTGACACCAATTGGAGTAAAATTCCCAGAATGTTGAAATGAAGCTTGTCTGGAAAGGGGTGATTGGTGAATTTGTTTCCAAAAGATCCAGAAGATTCAATTCAATATAATTTGGAAATTCTTGATTCATTCCCAAGAGCCTCTCCTAAACAAAATTAGTTAATAGATGCCAATCATGGAAACAAAGCGTGAATCTTGCGATCAATTAGTTTCCAACACTTCTAGAAAATCGTATTTGACAAAAATCAACTAATGATGCACTTTGAGGAGTTACATCAAACTATCACTTGTTATGTTTGTCCTATTGGTTACAAATTGTTGATAAATATGTGGAGGAGGCCTTGATCTTCAATGGATTTGAAAATTATATAAAATAGGATTTTTCTTGTAAATAGGATTCCATAATCAAGAAACTGTAGAATAGATAAATCCTATTGCACTATTGTAACTAGGGAGGTTTGTTTTGTAGGCTATAGGATATATTTGATCCTAGAGAAAGAGGAATTGCATTATTCTAAAATACTTTGTAATTCATGATTACTACTATCGTACAGACGAACAATGGAGAATATTTTGTTTGTCTTATGATTAAGCACTATTGTTCAATCTAATCAATAATAAAGGATTATTTCAGTTTCTTACTTGTCTCTCTCTTATAAGGGTTATTATTGGTTTGAGTAATATTGTTATAATTTGATAACACATGCTTATTTAAAACACTATCAAGCTAAATTATAGAGTTCATCAAAGATGGATTTGGAGCTAAAGTTCATATTTGGGTGAGCTTTTATGTGTTAAGATGATAGCTAACTATCAGCTTAATTTCATAATAATGTGGTTTCTTCTTGTTCTTATATTTGGACTATTCAAGTAGTTTAACAAGATCTATTATTTAAAGTGCAATCTCCTTTGAATTTAGATATATGAACAACGAAGATCTGATAACTATTTATTATATATTTGTTTGTCTGTATTTGTGTGTTCTTTGATCTATTAACTCAAATTTTATTCTAAATTCAATCTAGTTTATGTTACGATATCTTGCTCCCGATTAGGATAAGGAATATTCCTTTCCTGACCAGGATAGATTAGGATTTATTTTTGCTACTTTCATCTTATATTATCTTGCATTTTTCATTTAGGAAACATTTATGGAAGTCTCCCTTCATAGGAACAACCTCATCGTTGGCTTGGATGAGCCCTTATGTTATCTTAAAGACTGATTTCTTGCAAGCTAGCTGCAAGAGAGTAAGTTTGATATTTATTCTTGTTGGTAACTACTAGAAACATCACAAATCAACAAGGAGACTGAGGGGTAAATGAACCCATTTGAACTAGTTAGAATCACCATACCAAATGGATAAGGGCCTAATCGAGGCCTTGAATGGGTGATCTCCCCATTATTGATTATGGTCTTTTTGCACCATCAACACATCTAAAGCCTCTTGACAATCTTCATCCCACTAGAGTCTAGAACCTAACCTCATTTTTCAAAAACCTTTCTAAGGGGGCTATAATATGTGCTTATCCCCTTATGAATTTCTTGTAATACCATATATGACCTTAAATTGCACATAATTTTCACACTGAGGTAGGTTGAGGTAAATTCGCTATTACAACACTCTTTACAAGATCAACCATCAGGCCTTGCTTGAACACTATATGACCCAGCATAACACCAAATGGAAAGAAAAACACAAGTTTCCTCAAATTTAATGAATATGTAGCTATTTACCTATATCAAGAATTAAGCATAAAAGTTCAGTATATTTCTTCAAAAGGCTACATATTATCTAATCATCCAAATATACCACTAGGATCTTGTGGATGAAATCTTTAAAAGTTGCAACCACAACTCTAGAGAATATCATATGTGTGTTTTTCAGGCCAAAGGGCATGATAGTATACTAGAAGGATCCCCATTTTGTTGCAAATATAGTCTTATGTATATCTTTCGATGCAATCTTAATCTGATTATAGCTCAAAATTCATCAAAAAATGAATAAGCCTACTTATCCAACACCTCATTTGTAAATGGGATGGGAAATGGGTCATGCACAGAAGCATCATTAAGATTTCTAAGATCCACACATATTATGATTTATCCTGTCTTCTTATCCTACACTACTATTGGGCTTATTGATTCTAACTCTTCTTTTGGTTCAATGATTATAGCTTCTAAAATCCTATCTATCTCTTGTTTCACTTTCTGCATGTATAATAGGTTCAATATGTATGGTATTTGTCTTTTTCTTCACACCTCTAACCCAGTATACTAGTTCCCTCGGACAATATCCAACATATGTACAAATGAATGTAGCCATTCCTCCTCTAGTATCTTCTTCTTATTCCATGTTGTAAAATAACCTTTAAGATGAGTAGCATGGAATTAGACCCAATATACCTTGGTTCAGTGTCTCTTGCATCCAACATGAACATGATTTGTTGCAAATGTTAGACTGCATGTGCACCAACTTTCCATCTTATCCTTGTGTACGACCCACTAGCATGCATGACTTGCTTTAAAGGCTACATCTAAAGCTTGCATTATTAGTTGTTTAGGTACCTGTAACTCAATCTCTTTTAAAAAAATAAACATATGAATTTCCATCAGACTTATGGAGATTCCATACCTCTGTTCTAATCCATGCGTAGGTAATATGGTTTCACCTTCTAGTAGATAATTTGTGCAATCTCTACCACTAGTTCTCGAGTGATTCATCTGAATTTGAGGAACAAGAGTTAATGATACACCATCTCAACACACCATTCATATTTGAATTGACATACTTGCCCCTCCGTGCAACCACATTGTAAATATTTTCAAGGTATTCCATTCTAATGTCCTCTCTTATATAGGCTCCACATATTAGTCTCATTCCTCTGGATCTAACAATGAGTAACCCTCAATTCTCTTGATTCAAAGATCATTTTCCTCTTCTTTAGGTTGATCATGAATTGGTTTTCAAAATCTCAAACAATTCCTAGTAAATAAAGATAAGGATTTTTATAATCTACAATATCTATCACCTCAAAATTGATGATGCTTTTGACCCCATGGATGTTGAATTCTATACTTGTCAACTTACCAATGAGAAAAATCATGTATTGATTTTCTAGTCTCGGTTGGATGAATTTCCATGTCAAATTTGGTCTCCCAAACATATCCCATGTCTTTTTGGGAAGGATATTCACATTTGAGCCTAGATCTAAAATGATGTTTTCCCATGTCATAGTCCCCTATTTGCGCACTAAATATAAAGTATCTATTTTTCCTTCTTTTACACATAATTTGCTTCACTATGTGTCGAGGGGTATGTGGTAGGCACTTCCCGTTCTTGCGTGCACTGATCAATCATTCTATATAGTTTTAATAGTAAGGAATTCAACCCAATATACCTTGGTTTAGTGTATCCTACATCCAACATGAACCTGATTTGTTGAAAATGTCTTCATGTCCACTAACTTTCCTTATTTTCCTTGTGCACGACCCACTAACATGCATAAGTTGCTTTCAGGACTACATCTAAAGCTTTCAATGTTAGTTTTTTAGGTACTTGTAATTCAAGCTCTTTTACAAAATAATAAAAATCTGAAATTCTATCAAAATTCTCAAGATTCCATACCTGTGTTCCAATCGAAGCATGGGTAATATGTTTGAACCTTCTAGTAGAGACTTTGTGCAATCTCTACTACTAGTTCTCAAGTTCTTCCTCTTAATTTGAGGAACAAGAGTTAATGATACACCATATCAACACACCATTGGTAGTGAATTGACATACTCATCCCTCCATGCAACCACATTGTAAATATTGTCAAGGTCTTCCATGTTGAACTCCTCTCTTATAGGCTCTATGTATCGGTCTCCTTCCTCTTGATCTAAGAGTGAGTAACCCTCAAGTCTCTTGATTCAAATATCATTTTCCTATTCTTCAATTTGATCATGAGTTGGTTTTCAAAATCTCAATTAATTCCTAATAAAGTAGGATATGGATTTGTATCATATACAATATCTATCACCTCAAAATCGATGATGATGTAGACCCTATGAATGTTAAATTCTATACTTGTTGACCTACCAATGGGAATAATCATGTAATGATTTTCTAGTCTCAGTTGGATGAATGTCCATGTCAAATTCGTTCTCCCAAACATATCCCATGTCATTTTGGGAAGGTTATTCACATTTGAGCCTATATCTCAAATGATGTTGTCCACATCATAGTTCCATATTTTCACACTAAATATGAATTCTCTGTTTGTCCTTCTTTTACAGACAACTTGCTTCACTATGCGTCAGGGGTTCTATGTTGTAGGTACTTACTATTCATGCATGCACTGATCAGTCATTATACATAGTTTTTTTAAGGGAAATTCATCCTTCATTAAATCCAAACAACCTTTTAGGTAATTCTTAATAAGACTTACCTCCTCAACAACTTATCTAGGTGTGGATTTGTCATATACTGGGGTAATATCATATACCAACAATCCTTGAGGTGTTGTTTAGCTCGATGGGCCCCATTTTTTCACACTCAAATCCCTTCTAGCTTCCTTCTAAGTGTCCTTTTCTTTTATCGGATCAAACTTTGGGGTTGGTTCTGCAACTATTCTTACACACTGATGAGGTTGAGTTCCTTGTCTAACTATGTCTATTCTCATCCTTATTCCCCCTTGTATCATTACTCATACTTATCGATAGTCCTTGTGCAGTTAAGTAGTCATCATATTCATGTCCTGACTCCTCTTCTCCTACCACTTTGAAATCAACTCAGGACAAACCTTAGTAGTATGATACAACTACCTACAATACGTATAAGTTGCATAGGGATTGGGGAAATCTTATGCAATATATCCTAGATACATGAAAATATTGCAAATTAAAAAACCCATCCCTCTACCAAATCCTCTCTATCCTCTACCTTCAAAACCTAGTCCTCTTCCTTGCATTCCTTCGCCTCTAGTTGGATGGTTGTAGGCTCTTGGTTTGTTATAGGTTTTCCTCCTCCTTCAGTCCCCTCATTTTTTTTCACCCTATATGCATTAGAAGTGTGCTCCCTCATTAGTTCTAGTGCATTATATGTATGGATATCATGTCCCAATGACCTACAAAAAATAATAAAATAGAGTCTTGACTAAGCTATAGTATTTCTGCATCGTGGAGTAGGTTGTCAATGACTGACCCGATACTCATTGTACCACAAGCCCCTACCTTGCACTAAATGGTTTTTAGCCCCTATATCCATATACTTTCTCATAGTTACACACTCATTTCTGTGATGGACTTATTTTCTACATATAGTGCACCATACCTCCTCATATTTCCCCTTTCCTTTGGCTAGATCTTGTAATTGTAATGTTAATGTTTCCAGCTACAACTGAAACTGAGCCACTCCTATGTTATTTTTTCTTCTTGTAGGGGGTGATTCTAGTTTCATGGAAATCTCTAATGCTTTATACTATTAAGAAATATTCATTTGGCTTAATGGGATGTGTATGAGAGGCAAAAATCCCATGATGAACCATCCTTTGTGTTACACATATGAAATTGGAAATGTTAATTAATCCATCAACACCTTAAATATTTGGTCAAAGTTCCATGCTGTCTCTTTAACACCTTTCTTGATTTATTTGATATTTGTAATACACTGAGACTCTAATTTTGGATTTTGAAGTTCCTTTAGCATTGCTTTCTTGATGTTTACCAATGACCTAGTTGTACTTGGTCACACAATAGTTGTATACTTAATATACTAGGTAAGTGTGCAATCTATGAAAGTGGTTTCCAATTGTACAACCTTTGTTGTTCATCCTAAACCTATTTAACAGTCCATACAACCTCACAAACTATCAAATGTTTCTTGAGATCCTTTGTCATGATCCCATGAAAAATGGGAATTCTCAAGGTGGGAACAACACCTGCCAATGTGTATTGCATGATGCTACCTTGCGATACTCCTGCTAACTGACGTTTTGATACTTTGGGTTCCTCCCCTATAGTTTTACTACTTTCACTATTTTGACTATCTTTACTACTATCCTTAATTCCTTCCCTTATTAAGAATGCACGCAACAAACTGTGAGATGATTTTACCTTTTGAATTGGATATGTGTGTGAGGAATGGTTTTGGCATAGGTTATGGCCTGAGTAGAGTCACTGGGATACATTGATTTTCCTGTCCTGGGTTGAGTTGAAAAATTTCTTCTTTATTCCTTCTCCTATCGTTACTTAAGCTACACATTTTTCTATTACCTCCCTTACATAATACTCCAGCATGTAGGTGGCCTGCATTGATTTCTCCTTCTTGTTCTCTAAACTCCTAATGATCCTAATCTTCATTGTTGTGTTTCCTTCTCCAAACAAACTTACCAACTTAACGAGAACTCTAGCCCAAAAAACACTTATTTTTTCACAAAAAAACATGAAAACACACTATGAAAATGAAAAGAGTTGATGTTGCATCAACATATATATCTTTTCAATTCTTCAGGTTAAAATTCCAATTTTGTTTTTTAGCAATGACATAATTGTGCAATAAACATGAAAAAACACCCAAAAATGAAAATTGTTGATACAACTTGATGCCACATCAACACTCTTTTTTTTTTGGTTAAAATTCCAAAATTTTTAACAATGGCATTAAAAAATAAATATTTTGTGCAATAAACATGAAAAACAGCTTGAAATGAAAAAGTGTTGCTACTACATCTATGTTTTTTTTTTGTTTTGTTAAAATTCCAACATTTTTTAGCAATGGAATTGAAAATAAAATATCATTACTCTAAAAAACCTTAAAATTCCAATATATTTTGACAATATTGTTAAATATAAAATATCATGACCCCAAAACACTAAAATTTCCAATAATTCTCAACCATAGCATTAAAAATAAATATCATCACTTTGAAAACCTTACATTTTTTACCTTTTTCAACCATGTCATTGAAGATAAACTATTACGATTTCAAAAGCCTTAAAATATTGACATTTTTGAGCCATGGAATTAAAAGCGAATATCATGACTCTAAAAAACCTTAAATATTCAACATATTTTGAGACCAAATATTATGGCTAAAAAAAACCTTAAAAATGAATACTAAATCAAAGATTCATTATATCAAATGTTAAAAGTATAACTATTTTAAAATCTTAGCCTAAAACAAATTGACACGTTGCAATGGAATCTTAGAAACCAACCATCAAATTGACACATAGTGGGCACATACTTGACCCATTCCAAAGAAAAGTTAAAAATCAACCATCAAATTGACACATAGTAGAGGCAGTGTTGACCCATTGTAATGGAAAGTTAAAAATAAGCTATCAAATTGACACATAGTGGAGTTAGGTTGTCAGTCAAACATCAACACAACCCCTACAAAAAAGGAGGAAAAAAAGTAAATATATAAATGAATAGAAATTAAAAGATAAAATAAAATGTTTGAAATAACAAAA
Organism: Pinus tabuliformis; assembly: GCA_031772625.1. Lineage (NCBI taxonomy): Eukaryota > Viridiplantae > Streptophyta > Pinopsida > Pinales > Pinaceae > Pinus > Pinus tabuliformis. Next base: position 357,218,731 of record CM062804.1, on the reverse strand, counting down.
ATCAAATTAAATTAAATTAAAACATTCAAAAAATTAAAATATACCCCAAAAAAAAAAAAATTGAAAGTAAAAAATTCAAACATAAAAAAAATGTTAAAAAAACCAAACAAAAAAATAATCATAAAACTTTTAAAAATTATCAAAAATAACGTTTAGAATGGAAAAATTCAAACATAAAAATACCAGAAATAGCATATAAAAAAAAGTAAACATAAAAAATTAAAGACAACAATTTTTTTTTAATATAAAAAGAAAAAAACATTAAAAACCAACAAATTCACACACACACACATATATTATATATATAAGTGATATTTTTTTTATTAAAATATAATTTATGAGTTAATAATAAAAAAATTAAAAAACACATTAAAATATATATTCTAAAATAAAATATTAAAACAAACCCAAAAAATAAAATAAAATAATAATAATCAGAAAAAAATAATTAAAAAAATCGGGCGACACCCATTCAGCATGGGTCGATTATGGGAATCGACAAACGACCCCTACCGCGACGTCAAAGGGCCACCTCCATGGTGGCTGGAGTGACCCCTCACTTGTCCCCAACACGCAAGAGCTGCAGAGGTTAAATAATGAACATTTATAAGAAGACGACAACATGAAAAGTGGTTAAATAATGAACATTTATAAAAAAATATGCATACTTAAGGAATAAAAAAATTGTAGTATCAAAAATATGTCCCACATCCACAAAAAAAAAGTTTGATGCTACATCAATGCTTTCGAAAATCGACATGAAATCACCAACATTTAAAAAAAAATATATCCATATGTAATACATAAGAAAATTTAAAGTATAAAAAATAAGCCTTGAGAAAAAGGGGTTGATTCGCATCAACACTTTTCAAACTCAGAATGAAAATCACTAACATTTAAAAACAGTTGTCCATACTTAATACACAAGAAATTTTAAAGTGTCAAAAATATGCTAAAAAAAGGTTGATGCTACATCATCACTTTTCAAAATCAACATGAAGATCATGATATTTTGTGACCTCTAAGAAAACGAAAAACTCGGTACAATTCTCATTAAGTTGGTAACATTGTTTCCACCTTACCATGAAATTCCTTGATATCTTCTTGTCAGTCATAGGTTTCAATGTAGACCTCTTCCTTATCTTGCTAATGGGCCAAAATATCATTCCACTGTGCAAAACTTTGCCCACCTCCTTTATCAAACTTCCTTCATACGCTGATGTGAAAATTCTTACCCTTCTCGAGTTCTCTATGCTTTTATCCCTACAATGCCTCAACATCCTCATCTCATATAGTCTTTTCTTGTTCTTTGCTACATCCCACACCTATGTTCCCCTTATCCAATCTTTTGGTTAACCTCCTATATCTCCATCGCAAACAAGGAAACTTGGTTTCTCACCTTGTCATATTCTAGTGACATAACCCCTTTATCACACAATAACATTTTTATCCACCTAGGAAACACTCTCAGATATCTTCCTTGCAATCCCTTAAATAAATCCCTTTCAAATGCATAGTATGTTTGAGTACCCTCCATAAAAAATTCAACAATATAGGTTTCTAACACACTAATCAACCAAAAATCAATTGTGAGATAAACCTTGTTCCATACAAAGTTCATCCTATGGATTAATTCTGGGGTCCAACTACATGGTACAATAGGATGGAAAGTCTTCTGATTTTCTTCCAACCTTTGTAACCACTTAGATAAAACAATCAGGAACTCAAAAAAGAGTATTTCATGGAAATCCATAAATGTGTACCTTTGTATCCACTTTCTAGGTCTGATCCATTTTAGTCAAGCTAGTTAGGATACTCAGCTCTACCATGAGGGACATGGGTTTGATTCTTGAAAATAGGACTATTTTTTGGTGTGTAGGAGGATGAACTATAGTTTAAGAGAATTTTCCAACAAAACCCCTTCAAACACCAACCCTTTCGGTAACATCTGCAAATAGGTGAAGTCTCAATCAAGGAATTTAGCGGGAAATATAGGAACCTAAAAAATTCTGCAATGATGAAGGAGAGGGGGACCTTAAGCTAGAGTTGCCCATTTTTTCCACAATATATCATTATTACTATTTAAGAAAAAAAGAAATAAAGTATACCCCTTTTTTTAGAAACTACACATTAGTCTCATCACGCATTCATTTCAAAGCAACCATAAGCATGAAAATTAGACAATCCATTAAGAATTATGTAAAAAAAATAGAATAGGCCATAAAACATATCTTTTTATTATTATTGTGGATATTTCATTATACTCATCCCCATATCGTCTCACCAACCTTAGCATATATTTCATCATTTCAATGCAAAAACATACTTCACCATATCCTCAAGACACATACATGTATCTAGATCTATGACTATGTCTCTCTATGTATGTCTCATACTCCTAATCCTTGATCTATTTATAAGTTTATAGTGGGACCCAAGCTGGAACAAAAAAAAAACCCTTAGTAGGAAATTATTGCTGCGAGCTAGTAAACATTACTATGGGCTAGAAAACTAGGAATTCTTTTGGGCAAGACAAAATTATCTAATGGTTTCCATTATTTGTTGCACTTCCATGCAGTTCCTTCACTTTGCAACATCCATGTGCTATCTCTTGGTTGACCTTCCTCGTGGTTCTATATTGTGTGATGTCCTTCATTCGTGATGCTCTTCTTCATAGTTCCAAAAACTTGGTACCCAAAATAACTACTCCAACACACATTTCTAGGTGTTATCCACTCATAAATAGCTTTTATCTTCTCTAGATCCACAACTATTTCCACTTTTTAGATAATATGACCCAAATAATGCAATTTATTTTGGTAAATTGAACATTTACTCATCTTAACATAAAGAATATGGTTTCTAAGTACCTGTAACAATATCCTAAAATGTTTCTCATGTTTATCCTCTAATTTTGAATATACAAGGATTTCATCTAAAAATACTGTGAGAAATTTGTCCAAGAATTGTTTAAAAACCTTATTCATCAGGCACATGAATATAGTTGGTGCATTACATAAACTAAAAGGTAGAAAAACAATATTATAGAGGTTATATCTAGTTCTAAAAGCTATCTTGATGACATACTCCTCTTTATTTTTTAATTAATGATTTCCAAACGTGAAATCAATCTTTGAAAAAACCTTAGCTTCTCTCAACTTATCAAACAAATTATCTATCCTTGGTACATGATACGTGTTCCTTATTTTTCATCTTGTTTAGTTTCTCAAACTCTAAATAATCTCAAGGTACCATCATTCTTCTTAACAAATAATATCGGGGAACCTCAAGGTGATACACTTGGGTATGTATACCTTTTCTTTAGGATCTCCTTAAGCTACACTTGCAACTCTTTAGGTTTAGGTATGATCATCCTATATGGATTTTTCGAAACTTGAGAAGCTCCAAATAGTAGGTTGACTACAAAATGAATATACCTTTTGGGTGGTAACCCTAGAATATCACCAAAAATATCCTCATGGTCTTTCACTATTGGATAATCCTCAATGTTGGGTGCCTAATCCTTCGTTATCTCCTCCATATGGTCCACATAGATTTGGCATCATTTCTTGAAGATTCCCTCCATATTGCTAATATTTCCCTTTTAGAAATATCTCTTGAAATTCCCTATACCTTCCTTTGTTGCCCATCTTCAATCAATTCAAGTGAATTCCTTATTATAGTAGTTTAGGACGACAAGATTCTTGCCTAACCAATCCACACATATGAAGAAATCATATGACCCAAAAGGAATGATATTCATATATGTGTTGGTATTTACATTGTTGATGTTTATTGCATTAGTTTTATCCCTGTATAATAAATTTCTACAAAAAATTCTTAATAAAAAATTGAAACCAAAAAAATACAATGACACACATAGACACATTTAACACAAATATTCTATCTTGGAACTCCAAACCTAGGAGAACCATAAACATTTTTCAGTATATTATATATTTACAATGTTACAATACAATATGTATATCTTGTGGAATTCATAAACCCAAAATCCATTAACCATATATTAGAATGCAACCATAGTTCCTTACTCAAAATTACAAAACCATGGGGTTAGCCATCCTAAGCATTAAAACCACTAAACGAAAAAACTATGTACCAAAAAATCCTAAAACATATGACAAAAATTACCCATTTGTTTCTAGAGGCTTTGCTCCCCTACAAACCCCCCATACAAGGAGAGATAATACCCCCATGTGACCCTCCCCCCCCCAAGAAAAAAACTATACCTAATACATATGAATCACAAGTGGCACTAGTTTTTCAAAGAATATAACACATACCCAACATTCTCCCACCTGTTGTCTTGTTTGCATACAAGGGGTTACATGCATCAATGATAAAAAAAAATACAAGGAAATAATTCCCGTTGTTTCTCCACACCAAGAGAACCTCTCATTGTTCACATACTTTGTTAATGAATATATAATTTATGTGTCCATCTTTACTATCAACACCTCTTTGTCTTCAACAATGTCACTCATAATGTGATACTAAACATCAATATTCTTTTTAATACCAATTGAATACCCAAAAAAAAAAATTAAGCATGTTGTTTCCTTATTTTCATGAGTGGCTACCATGTGTTCAACTTTTATACTTGAGAATTCCATTACAAATTGTTTGTTAATCATCCAACTAATTGCTCCTCCAAATAGATTAAAAAGATACCCACTTGTAGATATTCCACAACCTAGATCTACAAATAACTCTATATTTGTGAAGCCATATATATCCAACACTCTATTTAGTCCTAATCTTCCTTGATAGCACAATCCATAACTAGTAGTGCTAGGAAAATACTTAAAAAATCTCTTTGCAGCTACATACTCCTTCCCTAGTTTTGACATATACTAGCTCAATACCTAGACTGTAAGTGCAATGTTTGGTATAGTATAGACCATTTCATACATCAAACCATTAACTACACTAGAATATGGAGCATGGAACATGTCATCTTCTTGTATCTATATCTTGGGACATTGATCCACAGTTAGCTTTATAGTTTTGTTGGGCATCGAATCCCCCCACGACATGTTTTGGGGCTCAAAGCCCAAGCTTTGAGTTCATATTGTTGTAAAGCTTCGTGAATTGTGGGTGCGAAATGTATGTTAGAGTCATAGGGCTGTCCGCCCTAGTTTTGAATGTAAATTCAGCCTACCCATGGTCCACAAACCATGGTACTGTATAAATAGAGCGAGGCTCCAAGTTTTAAAGAGATATAGAAGGAATGGAATCTATGAGATAGAAAAGTAGAAGCACAGAGCCAGTGTCTAAGTGTATCTTGGGTTGTAGAGAAGGAGAAGGCTCTGCATCTGAGTGCACAAAGGCCTAGTTGTCCACAGTTGAGTGCGTAAAGTGTTATAGACATTTTTGGGCACTGCAACCCCAATCGTAAATGTCCATAAACCAAGGGCTCTTAAGTCCCTAAAATTGTTGTTCCAACCTCTAAAAGAACAAGGTCAAATGACTACATCTTCTCCCAAAAGTTCTCCATGAAAAACTACTCAGAACTGGACCATCTCACCTGCTCCATGGTCAAAGTGTGTTGCATCCCACCTAAATACACATGGGAGGTGCAATGCATACTGAAAAGCCCTTCTATGGGGTGCGATGGGCGAGAGTGGACAAATGGCAGGGTCAATATGTGAGGTGGAAGATCATGGAATCTTCCAGAAACTTCTCCTGTGACACTTGCCTCTCTACATTCACCCAGGGATGAGTAAGAGATCATCAATCTCCAAGTGGAATCAATAACTATCAGAGAGAGGACACTAATCAAATCTCAAAAGCTGACTCACCCCCCTTGCAAACATCTATATATGGATCCCTCATCCCAGAGATACAGGGGCTGGAATTTTGTATCTTGTAAGGAAGTGCTGCTGGTTTCTTGGTGTAACATCATAGTGTTGGGTGATCTAAGCTTTTCATGAGGTGAAGAAGGGCTTTCTTGCTGAGAGGATGATGCTGGTTCAGAACAATTGGTTGTAATCCTCTTTGCTATTCTTGATTATTAATAAAGCTATTCAAGTTTTCCTCCACATTCTTGTATGATTGATGATATATGCATTTTTGTGGTCAATATATATCTAGTCCTATATTGTTTATGATAGTATATCTATGTTCATGGATAGTGTTATGCTGCTTTGATTCTACAGGTGCTCTTTGAAGCTGGGTAGATGAGGAAGCGAGTGGCAAAGATTTATTAGAAGGGAGAGGAATCAAGCAAGGAACCAAGCACAAGACAGAGGTTGGTCTCCTTCTTTCCCCTCTTATCTACTTCTCATAAAGGAAAAACGAAAGTGGTTTTAGTTTGTTTGTTTCTAAGGTAGCTACCAGCCTTAGTGGGACTAGCAGCTCTACATAGACACTAGATTTCCCGATAACATAGAGGCCTAGCTTTCCATAGCTGAGTGCGCAGGGTAGAGTCGAGTCTGTAACCAGAGAAGAGAATAATAAAAGAAGTTTATTCCAAATTCTGTGTATCTGTTCTTGAGTTATTACATGTTTGATATCAATTGCTAATGTACTGTTTATTTATTGCACGCACTCGTATGAATGATTTATATTTCTAAGTATACTTTACACATGCAAGTAAGCTAAGTTAATCAACTAATAGTGGATTACTAGTAAGGATTTGGGTAATAATATTGTTCGGACCCGAGTAGGCTTGCGCGAAGGCAGCACCTCAGGCTGCGAGGAATGGGTAAGTGTACGCAGGGTCGAACCGTGGACCACTTGAAACCATCAGACATATCTAGGGTGCATAAACCTAGTTCTAGCACCCTCCCATACTTCTTCAAGTGAGACCTCAGTTCGTGCTCTGCGGACTATTGCCGAAAGGGCCAATAGCACCAGGATTTATTTGGCTAAATCACCTCCGAACCTGGGCCAGGCCCCAACAAGCCAACAAATGGTTCCATTGCCGGGACTAGGATCTGCATAAGGGATGTCTGATGTCATGTCACTGGAATCTGACGAAGAAGGAAATTGAAGGGTGGTTCGATAGAAAGATTCATGAGTTTTCGGTGCAGGAAAATAGGAATCTGCGAGTATCAAAGGAGCAGTGGTTAGAGTGCTACTTATATACGGAAATCCACGAAATTTTCTTTACATCCTTCCCCTCTAAGTTGTATGAGTGGATCGTGAAGCTAGTAGACAGTCAGGGAAGGTTTGGGCTTGACAAACTGACTGTGTGGACTCCAGAATTGGTGCACAGACTAGAAGCATCGGAAGATAATTTCACACGCACTGTGGACCATTGGCTCAATCAGATTATAGGAGGGTTTATCACCGAATTCACGGTAGATAATTCAATCAGCTACAGTGAGGTAGAACGATGCTTCCTCAAAGGACCATGAGGTAAGTACATTAAATCTTTGAACACTTGGATTAAAATGCTATTGTGTGAAAAGTGGGCTATGCGAATAAATTGACGTTTGGGGCTACGCTGATTGGGAGGATCTATAGAAATGAAGGTAGCGCAGAAATAGAAAATAGCCCCTTGATTTTTCCTGGGCGAGAAAGTGAGGAAGATCTTGTGAAAGTTTCACCAAGAAGTGTGATCAGTCTGATAAGGTAGCGAATTCCATGTATACCACCTCCACCTACACCACCACTAGTTTCATTGTCTTCACCCCCATCTCCGCCCACACCACCTACGCCACCACCACAGTTCAATATGGTGAGCGGGATAAAATTGTCGATGTTCAAAGGAGTAGGGAACAAAGATCCAGACCAATTTTGGTTCGTAGTAAAAGTTGTATGGGAATTGCGCACTAACATGGTACATTAATCATTTTAATGACCATCCAAACGCGGGGATCTTAGATATCCAGGCTGTGCTGAATAGGCAATTTAACAGGCCAAAATCAGAGACACAATCGATTATCAGGTTTAAGGAAATTGTGATGCTTCTAGGCAAGACCCCCTAGGAGCTGGATTAGAGACTAAAGAGTATGATTCACAAAGCCAACATGACCTTGATAGATGGACAATGCCGCGCATGGTTTGTAGTGTCACTAACACTGCATTTAAGGACAGTTCTATCATAGTAGAAGTTATCCACCTAGGCTGAAGCTTTGGAGATTGCAATGAGACCGCATGAGACCCCAATACAAGATCCTGGCCTGGGAGTCCAAAAAATCCACTCGCAACTGAAAAATTTGTGTCTGGAAATGCAGAGTTTGAAACAGGATAGGATAACTTGGCCAGAGGCACACGAGGAGGTATGGTGCATAAAATGCAAAGGCCAGGGGCATGACAAGTACCATTGTCCAGTCTTCGCGAACTACTTGGCGAGAGGAGGGTTGATGCCATTAATACTAGAGGCATAAGCAGGACTGAATGCGGTGCCTGAATTATGGTGCACAACTTGTCAGATAGTAGGAAAACATGGTACAGATAATTGTCATATCTTGCAGAAGTATACACAGATGTCCCAGCAGTTGTTCTGTAATTTCTACAGATCAGTAGTCCATGATGAGCACACTTGTAGAAGTTATGAGCTGATGATGGATCAAACTCCTACTTACAGAGTGCAGACCACAATGCGAGCCCTTGATCAAAATTCAAGGATGGCGAGCACTGGATTTCAGGGGGGCGGATGAGGTCGAGGTGGAATGGGACTAGCAAGGGATCGTGGATAGCTGATTTGTTACAATTGTGGAGGGCCAAGGCATTATGTTCACGATTGTACAAATCTTTCAAGAGAATCATGTTTTATTGTACTGGGTTTGATCATGAGATGGAGGACTGCCCTACACTAATAGCGAGGCTGCACGATAAAGGGATACTCCAGCCTCCCCCAACTCAGAATTTGCAAGTGATGAGGTCTGAGCTGCGCGAAGAGGACTCAAATGTAAACATCGTGCTCTGAAGCGGTATTACGATAGGAGATGACAAGGGCAAGAAACCCAAAGAAAGTGCTTGGGTTCGCAAGGCTCCTATAAAGGAACCAGAGTTCAATTTGGAGTGCACAAAGGGGACATTCATGGAAGCTAAGAAGAACTTCATAGAGGCCTCCACTTCAGGTAGTAAGGATCAACTAGAACCGGAGATGGATCCTTCAATGCTCACTACCTTCCTAGAGACATGCATGAAGCTATTGCATGACAGCGAGGCTATGAAGGGACTGCAGGAACTCATCACTAGGTGCATTGGGTCAGGAGAATCACGCGTAGTCTGGAAGCTCAGGAAGAACACATCGCGAACATGAAAGGAAATTAGATTGACTACGCAAATCAGAGAGTATGAAATGGATCAAGTGATTATGGATCTAGGATTGAATGCGAATGTACTGCCAAAGCAGACATGGGAGTGTATGGGAAGGCTCGCGTTACAATGGTCCCCTATTCAATTGCAAATGGCAAACTAGAAGAAGATCCTACTGATGGGAAGATTGCAGGGAATAATGGTAGACATTGAGGGCATGAGCACACTTGCAGATTTCGAAGTGATATAGATTTTTTATGATAGCAATCCCTATCCCACACTACTAGGAATTGATTGGGCCACTGACATGAACAGAGTGCTAAACCTGAAGAAGTGCAAAATGATTTTTGAGAAAAAGTCACTGCGAGTAATGGTACCTTTAGACCCTACGGAAGGATCGTGCTACACAGAGCCAATATGTGATGACGAGAGTGATGATGATCTAGACTGTATTTAGAAAATCACCACATGAGAGAAGGACTAGGTGAATCCAACAACGGATGACAGGATTTCGTGGGAACGTGAAAGCTCCTGCACATCAGATTCAGATGAAGAAATAGAACGATGGAAGAATTGGTTACATGAGGTAACCATGCTCAATTGCAACATGATGATAAGATCACTGTGTTGTGTGACAACAGATGTAAGGGATCTACCTATGGATGATGTGTTGACAACGGTGGATGAATTCCTGAACATATTTGAAAGAGAAGTGCCAGAACAACAGTGTTTTGACACTTTGAAATGGGCACTGCGCACTACGCCTGAAAGATGGTGGGGTACGCATCAAAGAAGTTTTGAGAACTGGTGCGAATGCAGAATGATGATGCTTATATAGTTTGGAAAGCCTCAGCTGTAGATGGAAGCTGGGTATGATGGATGAAACAGCCTGTGCACCCACCTCTCCATATGGGTACAAGCGTATGGTACGCAACCTGCATGAATGCACACCGTCCTCACGATAGAAAATGAGAACAACAAGCAGGAGAAGGCAAGACAAGGGCATCAACAACGAAGTTAGACAAGACCAATCACACCAACAATGATCCACATAGAAGCCTTTGACAAGGTGTGCAAATTGCGAACATGGTCCACCATGTGAGACGCACTGACTGGGACCTACACATACCAGTGTTCTATGGGCTTATAGGACCATGTGGAAAACCCTGACTGCCTAAGCACTTCTAAAGCTGAAGTATGAAGCAGGGGTTGTGATCCATATGGAGCATGTGAATCCTAGTCCGTGCATAGCAGTTTTTGTAGATACGACGGTCGGCAATGCCCGTAACGAAGGAATCACATAGCCGCGAGAAATGGAACACATAAGACTTGAGGAAGAAATCCAATAGGGAAACCTTAGACTTTGCAAGCTCGAAAAAGACTGGGTACGGATACGGGAGAAAAGTGCTTTGATGGATGTGGAGGCCAAGAAGCTGGAAGATAGAATAAAGGAATCATTTCTCATCGAAAAATTGAGGATGGTAAAACAAGGTGCGTACAATCATACTGACAAATGGGAGAACTATCGCTGTGAACTAGTTAGTCTGCTACCTTGGCTTAGACCATGTCTCGCCAAACGTAGTGACCAGGGTAGTGTGTTGCAAATAGTAGAGTGCATGATGCCGACCACAACTATGGAAGGTGGGGATTCTCTACGAACCATGGTGAAGGATGGGATGGAGCTCCACATGGGTGGTACGACCACCTGACTAGCCACAGGAAGGACGGTCTTAGCACTCCAAGCAGTTGAAAGGAAGCGTGGGACTATAAACTATTCTGTACGGAAGCTGTGCAATATTGGGGATGCACGCAAAAGTAGAGTGTCACAGGGTCCATGACTGCGCATGGAGGGTTGCGCTGCCGAGCGGATTGGCTGGAAAGTGACTATTGGTATCACTATTAATGATGGCATGTTCGATTTGAGGCCAAATGGAGTTGGAAGCGGGCATTTAAGATGCAATTTATGGGCCAGATTTGGAAAAATATGCCTCCAAGAAAGCATTAATGGCCCAAAGTTGGGGGGAATGGTCGAATTTGAATTTGAAAGGCACTATAAAAAACAAAGGGCTGGTCAACAAACAACATTTGGTCATTTGAGAATTGAGCGCTTGAGCAGAGCACTAACCATCGAGATCCAAGCGATAATTGAGCCCCTAAGTTCGCAAGTGACAGAATACATCCTAGCTATGATGACAGCCACTAAGGATGGTTTGGGAATTGAAGAGGTAACCGTCGGTGACGCCGCGTAGACCCCCATGGTGGAGGATGTTCCAGAAGGCGTTGGGGTTGTGGCAAAAATCCCCAAATCACCGCGAACGCCAAGGCCCAAGAAAGATAAACAAGCAATGGCCCCCGTACGCATGTCCCCAAGGAACCTACTATGCAGTAAGTTGGAAACGGCTGGTCAAGGAAAAGTTGTCACAATCGACACAGATGAGGAAGAAGAAGATTTACAGGCCCTTATCATCACAACGGAAGAAGATGAAGATATGGAGGAAGATATTCAACCTATACGCTCTACAACAAAATTGCCCACGTATGTCCCTCTGCGGAAAGGGAAAACCAAAGTGCCAAAGGACCTGGACGAAACAAAGAGTTCACTCCAGATCCCACTCCTCCCAAATGGCATTGTGTTCAAGGGCATGCACCTAGGCCGCGTGCCAACCATGAATTTTGAAGAGTAGGACCTCGCTGACTGTGAGAAGTTCCTGCACCTAAAGACAAAGAACCTAATAGAGCAGAATACTGAGGGGGTGGTGATAATGTTAGAGCTGTGGAAATGGTTTCATGGTGTGGAAAAGGCTAGGTTGTTGCACTTATTATGGATACCACATTTCCACCAGGCGCCCATCACCATTTTCTTCATCAGGCAGCTAATCTGCCTGGTGCATGATGGGTATCTATGGTTGGAGGAGCCTATTCCCATCACGACAGACCTCATTCACTGCATTTCTCAGCTCCCCTGTAAAGGAAAGGACCTCGCAACCATAATCGAAGGAAAGGGCATCGGTTTGGCTCTCGTAGAATCCATGAAGGAAAAATACAAGATGGAGAAGAAGAAGAGGAGCTACACCATCTCCAGCATCAAGGACAAAGGGGTATGTGTAGCAACCCAAATCCTGGCTGGAAAAGTTATGAGGAAGTTCCATGTCGATGAGGTACCAGCGCTGGTGGTTGTGATGTGCAAGTAGTGCGCGGAAGGGGTTCAGTTCAACTGGTCCAAATTCATTTGCAAGGAATTTTTGAGAAACTATCGCGAAGCCCAAGAGCAGGGTAAAACCTTCCACTACCTGTGGTTGTTGTTATCCATCATGCTCATAGTAGGGGAACTACAAGAAGATAGTCAATTCCCCAACATTGATAGAGACTTACCAGACACCGCGAAGTATGCTTTGCTCTGGGCCACAAAGGATGCAAAACAGATTCACAACACCAAAAATTTTTGGGTGCTCATGGAGACAAGCATCTGGATGTGGATCAAATGGAGACCACGCCTGCCACCTATGGTGTACAATAGTCTGCAGAGTTTTACAAAGTCTAAAGCTGACATGCATAATGTCTACATTGGGGTGCATAAGGATACAACGAAGTAGTGGACGAAGCTCCCATTTATAGCCACCAACGATGTTATCTTCACTGTCTTGGAGACATGGCCTCCAGAATGGCACGCCCCAGATCTAGGAGAACTGGAGAAGGTGGAAGCACAGAAGAAAAAGGATGATGCCAAGTTACGAGTCACCCAATTGGCCAAAAAAAGGTGGTAGAAAATAGCAGCAGCTAAGGAAAAGGCAGTGTGGGAAGTGACACAGAAATCCACAGAGTATAAAAAGGTTGTAGAAACAGTAGCAACACAAGTGGCCAAAGCAATAGTGAAGGCGGATGAGGACCAAGCAACGTCCTCACAGGGGTAGGAAGCAGAAGAAATAGAAACAACAAAAGGGAGTGCAGACCCAGGGGGTCACATCCACACAGTTGAAGCGGCCACAGATCGTAGAGCGAGCAAGACCAAGGAAGAAGGTCAAGGCCTGAAAGTTGGCCATTTACCTGATCACCTTAACTGAAGGTGATCTCCATGACATCAGTGAGATGGTCCGTGATGTCACAAATGAAGCACTTCAGGATTTTATGTAAGAGCATCAAACTACGTTAGGGGGCCTTAGAGTGAAGCTGCAGGAATTACTGGTGCAGCTGCCTTAGGTGCGTACCCTTTCTACCCACCTCACAGCAGGATCCTCAGTAGTAGAGCAAATGCTGTGTGCACGGATGGAAAACATGATAGTATTTCCAGAAGGGGCCCTAGTCATAGCGAATGTGACCGATAGGTTTTTGGTTAACATGTTGAAATGCCTTGGCCTTAATTTAGCTACCCTTCTATGAGAAACGTTGTATCAGTTATAGGATGGGATAACGACAGAGCTGCGCGCCAGGGAGAGCTGGGTGATCCAAGTTCTTAGCGAACAGAAGATAAACATGAAACAACTCACCTTGCAGCACGACGAATTGGTGTCACAAAATTAACACTTGGATTAGATGGTAGATGACACTTTCCGACGCGTCTCAAAGCTGGCCATCCCAGCAGATCTACTGGTAGAGGTGCGGATCCACCGATTGGCAACCAGAGTCTGTAAGGCCAAGAAAGAAACGACAAAGGTTCAGCTGGAGCTAAATCTTTAGATCACCAAGTTGCAGTTGAAGGCATATCCTTCCACTCCCCTAGAAATCAGAGAATGGCGCGCTTGCTTTATTACAGCAGGATTGGAAGAAATTTGAGGTGTAGTGCGTGACTGCACCGACATGTTGGAACAAGCACTGGAGGTCCTCATGAATTTACAGGAGGACTGCAACATCCAGCGCCTGGAGATAGAGGCATGAGAAATCCAGAAACAATACGACAGTGTCCGAGGAACTGAACAGACAGTAGTCCTCACTCAGTGGCTTGCAAGGATGTAGCAAGCTAAGGCACTACAGGAGCAGGTGGACGCGGTGCGACATAAGGAAGCAATTCTGTAAGCACGTGTTCATCCATGGATTGACAAGGCCTTCAAAATCACAATGAATATCGAATGGAAGCTCACGCAAATACAGGGGATGCACCTGCAGATACAGGGAAGCATGCGAGACACAGAGGTCTCAAAAGAATGGATGCAGCAGGTTCAACAAGCAACAGCTCAGTGCACTGCAGACATCAGTACTGTTCAAGAACAGTTGGAGGGACTCTGTGCCAAGATCACTGCACTGACAAAGTGACTCGAGGGTGAGTCACGATGTTTGTGTTGGGGGCCTGTTGGGCATGGAATCACCCCATGGCATGTTTTGGGGCTCAAAGCCCAAGTTTTGAGTTGATATTGTTGTAAATCTCCACGAATTTTGGGTGCAAAATGTATGTTAGAGTCATAGGGTTTTCTGCCCTAGTTTTGAATGTAAGGTCGGCCTACCCATGGTCCATGGACCATGGGCTTGTATAAATAGAGCGAGGCTCTAGGTGGTAGAGAGATATAGAAGGAATATAATCTATGAGATAGAAAAGTAGAGGCACAGAGCAAGTGTCTAAGTGTATCTTGGGTCGTAGTGTAGGAGAAGGCTCTGTAGCTGAGTGCGCAGAGGCCTAGTTGTCCGTAGTTGAGTGTGCAGGCCCCTATAGCTGAGTGCATAGGGCGGAGTCGAGTCTATAACCAGAGAAGAGAATAATAAAATATGTTTATTCCAAATTATGTGTATCTATTCTTGAGTTATTACATGTTTGATATCAATTGCTAATGTAATGTTTATTTACTGCGCGCACTTGTATGAATGATTTATATTGCTAAGTATACTTTACACATGCAAGTAAGCTAAGTAAATCAACTAATATCATATTACTAGTAAGGACTTGGGTAATAACATTTTTTGAACCCTGAGTAGGGTTGTGCGAAGGTAGCACCTCACTTTGTGAGGAATGGGTAAGTGCGCGTAGGGTCGAACTGCAGACCACTTGAACCCATCAGACATCTCTATGGTGCAGAAACCTGGTTCTAGCACCCTTCCATACTACTTCGGGTGAGACCTCAGTCCGCGCTCCTCAGACTGTTGCTGAAAGGGCCAGTAGTACCAGGATTTGTTTGGATAAATCACCTCCAAACCTGGGTCAAGCCGCAACAAGCCAACAAGTTTCAACAATAAGGATCATTTCTAGTTTACATGCTCACATATTAAACCTCTACAATATTCTCTCAACATACTTTCTCTGATTAACCCAAGTTTCTTATTTTATTTTTCTATTTTAATTTCCATGTCCAAATTAAATTTATAGTACTAATATAATTCATGTAAAATTCAGAGGACAGCTAAGTTTTCACACTCTTCATGATTTTCGTATTTCCATTCAACAACATACTATTCACATATAAGTCCAAATAAATAATATAATTACTAACTTATTTGAAATACATAGTATGATTCACCTTGCTCCTTATGAAGCCATGTCCCAATATATAGGTATCAAAATCTCGATACCACACTCTTGGTGATTTCTCTAACCCTTATAGGGACTTTTTGATCTTGCATACTAGTTATCTTTCCCTTCACTGTAAAGCGTTATAGTTGCTTCATGTATATTTCTTCTAATAAATCGCCATGTAGGAATTTTTTCCTCAATTCCATCTATTATATTTCAAAATTAAAATTAGCAATAGATACAAGAAATATCATAGGGGTTAACCTTTTGCTACAAACCAATATTTTTATTTCTCCACTTTTCCTTTTGCATTCAGTTTATTTCTAAACAACCATTGTTTTTCCAAAGGATTTCTTCCAGCTAGAAAATCTAGTAGATCTAAAGCCTCATCCTTGTCCAAGGTTACTATTTCTTGATCCATGGCCTTTTTCTAGAGTTTAACACCCTTTGAATCCACTTCCTCCCTGATAATTATAGTATGATCATAAATAATAATAATAAAAGAAAAATTGGAGTGGAAATTAGGTAGAGTATATATGCTTGACTACCTTATTTCTTGAAATGATATCCTCAATATCATAATATGAGGTTCTTCATTTTCTAATTCATGTCCTCTAGATTCTGACTTATCGTTCTTTAATTAAAACTCTATTTTATTTGGTTCTTTCTCCTTTAGTAGGATTTTTTTTTTAAAACATATTTAATTTATTTAAATAAAATATCTTAACTATATACAAAAAATTATATTTTGGATTCCAAAGCTTATGGCCTTTTACACCACGTTTATATCAAATAATTATACACTTTTCAAATTTATTATCCAACTTACTCCTATTTTCCATTAGAATGTGTACATAAGCATCATAGCCAAATACCTTGAGATGTTTAAGAGTATGTTTATTATCAATCCATACTTCATATGGAATTTTTCCATCCAACACTGATGAGGGTGATCACTTTACTGAGTAACATACAGTATCCATTTCCTCTTCCCATAATTCCTATCCTAACCTAGCACCATTGAGCATGATCCTTATCTTTCCATCAATTTATTTCTCATCCCTCCTATAACCCCATTACGTTGAGGTGTATATGGTGTAGTCTCCCATCTTGATAGACTACACTACTTGCATAATTCCTCATACTGATTCCCACAGAATCCCCACCACTATCTATCTTCAACACCTTGATTTTTATTTATCTATTTTCCATAAGAGACTTAGACTCCTTAAATTTGTCAAAAACTTTATATTGCTTCTTAAGGAAAATAATCCATGCCTTCCTCAATAATTCATCTATAAATGAGACATTACACATATATTTACATAGTAATGGAATTTACATAGGTCCAAACACATTACTTTCCACCAACTATAATATTCCCTCTATTCTCATAGCACCAAAGGAGAATCTTATCTATTTTTTCTTCCCATATCAATAATGCTCACATAAATAAAAGTATAAAGAGCATTAGACATACCTTGAACCATACCTTTATTATGTGGTACTCAAAGGTCCTTCTCTCTCTTATGTCCTAATCTTTGATGTCATAGCGTATTGTTTTCTCCAATGACTAAGATGTTATTCTTCTTCTTCACTTTAAGAATAATGGAACTATTGTACCCAACACTCATACTACATAACAATTTATGTAGAGTTCCAATTTTGAATCCCCTCAATGATACCATTTCTCCTCGAACCATCCTAAAATTTTTATTTTCAAACATTAGTTTGATACCCATGTCACTCCTCTTTCTTATATGAATCAAATTTCTATCCAATTGAAGGACATGAAAAACACTAAGCAATGATCTATTCCTTCCATCCATGTTCTTTAACTTGAATTTTACTTAGCCTATGATTCTATATGCCAAGTCATCTAATAGGAAAACATCATTTCCATTATACATTCCATACTCATAAAGCTACTCCCCAGGAGGATTCATATGAAAATATTTCCCTAAGTAAATTAGTCATGCCACATGGTATGCATGCGTGCTTGAAGAAGACAAATACACATCCCCTTCTTCATCTGAGGTGGTTTTTTTTCTATGGAATGAACATCATTATATACCTTCACTCTCCCACCACTTTTGCATCTTCAATGTTTCTTGTAATTCCCTTTTTTTCACATCTCCAACATACCTTTAAGATTTTTCCTAGATATTTAGATCATCCACTTGAGGACTTATTTGTATTTCTATCCTAGGAGTGTCCTCTTATATATAAGGAATATGCATTTTGAATTTCCATGTTTTTCCATGTCATTTCCTCTGATAGCAAGGGTGATATTATTTTGTTATCAGTCTATTTTTCCCACATTGAGTTAATTGCAAAATCCTTTGACTTGTTGACCTTGATGCATAGCCTACACCCTTCGTTTTGTCCATTTTACAACTTATATGTTGATTATCCTTGCATAACATGTACTATTTTTCTAACATAGGTGTATATCAAAAGTATCTACACAGATTATCCCTTTCAAGCTAGTGTCCGTCTTGTTCCTACTAGAGTTTCTCATTCCTGAGGAGATCAACTCAATTGATTATCTTTATGAGTTGGCTAGGGGAAAATTATTGTTGAGATTTCCTAACTTCTCTTCCCTCTAAGCATCAAGATTTTTTCTCCTAGGGAGGCCAAAAGGCCTACATATACTTTCCATGTTAAGAGGGAAGGCTAGATCTATATCTAGTGTGTATACTATAGTGCAAGAGCTTTGTTCATTAGTGATGCCATCCTTCTAGGAGGAGGAAACCAAGTTACTAGCTGAAGAGGAGGTGCCTCATATTCCTTGAGGTATACTATTTATGTATGCTATTATGATCACAATGAAAAGTTGATTCCCTTCCTCTACATTATTAATGTTCCTTTTTTATTTACATGATGTTCATGTTTCTTATGAATTATTAATGATGATTGTTATGCTAACATATGCCTATAGGAAGAGGTTTTAGTATTATTTTTTGGTTTTGTTTGTGCAGGTTCTTAGCTTGGTGATTGGAAACTAGGATATATAGTGTCCCTCAAGCTGGTTTCTCCAACTACTATCGCATCTTCATGTGAAAGGTAAAACTTCCCTCCTTCCTCAGCATATTATGTTATTGTTTGCATTATAAGAGAATTTCTTGAATCACTCTTTGCACATTTATTCCAAAAGCATCCATCTGGCGAATCTCAGGAAAGATCCACAAAGCAACAATCCCTTGTGATTGTGGAATTTTAGCCACAATATAACTGACGACTCTAATGGGGAGTCTACCCTAGTGTTACTAATCTCTTCTTATCCTTACTATTTTGGCTTTTTGTTGCTTCTTACATGTTCTCTATTGATATGTGACCCCATATGTGTTTGTGTTAGTCTTCTTGAACTAAGAGATGGTGAGTCCACTGGGGAGTCTACCCTAGTGTTGCCAATCTCTTATTCTCCTTGCTATTTTGATTTTTTGTTGCTTCTAACATGTGCTCTATTAGTTTTCAACCTCACCTGGGTCTGTGTTAGTCTTATGTACCTCAAATATGGATATATCTCACTTGATTTCTCTCTTAGAAATTGCATTTTTTGTTTACAAAAGTTCTGAGTTCATTACATAGTGCATTTGTGCAGATTTTCCATTAGTAATTTGCACAATTTCTCTGGTTGCCTATTGGTTAACCAACACAAATCTTCATATTTTAATTTTTTGAGGAAATTTTCTCTCAGGTCATGTTTTTTCTTTTTAGGTCTATGTTTCTAATATCTGTCACATTTCATATCTTATCAGATATGATTTAGAACTCTGGCTTTGGAGTAGGTCTTCTCTCTTTCCAATTTTAATGTTTTCATTAAGTTTGTTTTGCTTGTTTTTGGGGAGTTTCCCTCAAGATATTGCTTTGATTTTTTTGACTTGTGTTTTTACAGAGTGTATCATTTGATTTCTCTTTCATATCTATATTAGTTAATTTTCCTTGACTTTAATCCGATCACTTTTTAATTTTTGGTGTTTCCTTTGAAATTTCCTTGTTTTATTTTACTTGCTTTCAGTAGCATCTTTGTCTCTTGATATTTATGGTTGTGAAAATTTGGACATGAGAGATTTAGTTGAGTGTTTTGGATTTGTTCAACTTATCATATTAAAAAAATTCTCTTTGGTTTCCATTCCCTTCTAGCCTTTACCTTGAATTAGGGTTAGATTTTTCTACCATTGTAGAACATTGTTTATGCTTGATTTTTCCATCCATTGAACTACAACCCTGAACTTAATTTGCACTTTATCTTTCTATCTATCAATTTTTGTTTAATTTATTTTTGGTGATCTTTTCGTTTGAAAATCCAAGTTTTATATTTTGAGTGCTTGGTGTTCTTGTTTGGTTTCTTTTGTTCGAGCTCTTTTTTAGTGTTTTGTTGTGTTGTTTTTTAGAGAGTGATTATTGAGAGTGTGTGAGGTTGTTGATTTCATTTGAAAAGAAAAAATACTCTCCCTTATATAACTATAGTTTATTGAATGAGAAGGAAAGATTTTCATTTCCATAGAGCTTGCATTAGGGTTGTGTCTTAAGTCTATTCATGCCATATCAATTGCACACTGCTTTTGTTGTGAGTAAAAAACAACCTTAAAATTAACGTTTAATAAAATCAATTCAAGATTGTTTAATTTTTAATGGTGGAAAAAAAACAATAACTTCCTCTAGGGCCTTGTAATAGGGAGTGAGGTTAACTTCTCCAGAACAACAAAAGCAAGCTTGACATCTTGCACTAGGGAGAGAAAATCCAATTTTAATGACATGTTTATTGGGAAGCCTGAGAAGTCCCTCTAATGGGGGGTTAATCACAAGGTCACATTGGGGAGCAGAGTGATATAACCTTCTTTATTTTTTTTTCTGGTATTGTTTTCATGTATTAATTTGGGACTCACCTATGATGAGTACAACTTGACTTAAACAATCTCTCACATGGTTTTGGGCATAGTTTATATTCCCTTGCATGTAGATATGACTTAATTCTATCCCCTCAGGGTGAGTGATATAAGTGGTAACTCTATTGGCCATAACCTTAGGTATCTTACATGGGTGACGATGAGGGGGAAATCCTTTTTGTTCGTACGGTGGATGTTGGCCAAAATCGCCCAAACCTCCTGGGGGATGCTCTATGCTTAGTGAGGGTACTTATGCCGGGTTTAAAAGGATTATTAAGTAGGTAACTAGTGTAACTAATCCAAAAACAACTTCACTATCAACTTGGGCCCTCATCAATCAAGCTTCAACAATATGAAGACCCATTTCTTTATACCATGGTTTTTGTGTGCTTGTCTCCTTAGAGTTTTGAGCATGTGCTATTTGGGTAGAGACATAGTTTGGCCTTTGGTGTGTATTAATTATTTTAATTTGTTAAGAAAATATATTCATTGATGTTGAAAAAAACATCTAAAACTATCATAGACTTTTAGATCTTTCTCTAGAAGAGGAGGGTCCACCATTGCATAAATGTAGGGTAACTCTAGCAATGGAGGACTTTGACCATACTAAGGTTGGCGGGGTTAACTTTGGTATTTGGAGCGGGGGGGGGATTTTGTGGCTATTGATGTGATTGATGAGAGACTGGCCCTCTCGAATTGGTTTTAGTGTAGCTGAGACCTTGCAGTAGTGAACCCTTTTATTTATTTTCTAACAACATGTCTTGTGAGAGAACCTCGTCTACCATCATGGAGATGGGTCCCTATTTACACTCTATATCAATAATATCTTCTTCCATGTCATAATTACCACCACTTAGTATTGTGGGATCCATTCCTCCTACAACACCTCTCTCTTTTTCTTGGGGAATTCCACCCATTACTTCAGTGACCCCAATAGGTTTTTTGAATCTATTAGAGTCTATGCCAACATAAGCCTTTGTTATGGGGGTAAAACTTGGTCAATTTTTGAGGCCAAGATATTTACTCCTATTTCATCTCAACCCATGATTCCTACATTTAATGTGGGCATTCCTAATTTGGGAGCATCTCGGGGGGATTGATAATTGCTTCTATATAGGGTAGGGTAAATTATGTTTTTTGTAGTACTTATCCACCTTGAAATAGTGTTATGTTTGGAGGACGTATTTCTATGGAGGTTCCTTTTCCTTTGAGGAGCGGGCTAGTTTAACTGGGGGAACTAACCCCATTAGTAACACTATTCCTATCGGTTCTAATGCTTACAAAAGTGATTTTTCATAGGCAGGTATTTCCTCTACTTCTACGTACAATCCCATGAGCAGTCATGCTTTTGGGGGTCGTCTTTTCTCTAGGGGCACTTACCCTGGGGGAGGAATCCTTATGTCACATCTATTGGCCCAAAACCTCAATATATTGGGATGAACTTAAACCTTGGTCCACACTCTTCTACCTTTAACTATTCTATGGGGGGACCATATGGTCTGTCAGGGGGTCATTTCCCTTATGATCCATTTA
Organism: Pinus tabuliformis; assembly: GCA_031772625.1. NCBI lineage: Eukaryota > Viridiplantae > Streptophyta > Pinopsida > Pinales > Pinaceae > Pinus > Pinus tabuliformis. The sequence goes on along the minus strand of CM062804.1, from coordinate 357,196,639 downwards.
ACCAATAACAAATTCCTTTTCTAGCACCTCACGATTTACTAGATTTGGATAAGCTAATGAATGAATCCATATGTCACAATCCTAGGTGGCTACCTATTCTATCCAAGCTTCCATCTAATATTCCTAAGTTTGAAGGGAAGCTTGAAGAGAACCCTTCCACACACATCACCACCTACCATTTATGGTGTTCCTCTAACTCTTTAGTAGATGATTCTAGGAGGTTGATACTTTTTGAAAGAACCTAACTAGAAATGCCACCAAATGGTATATTGAACTTGACATGGCATCTTATACTAAAATTTCCTCCTTGGATTGTACTTTATTCAGCCTGTTTCATTTATCTACTCAACAAGATCTTGGGATTGACCTTTTGTCTAATTTCAAACAAGATAACACAACTCACATTGGTGATCATATTCATGAGTGGCACAGACAGAAGAGGTCAGTATGAACTAGACTTCTTAATGAAGTACTTAAATGTTGGTTTACCCAATCCCTATTACCACCTATCACCAAGGATGTCACCATGGTTTGGGTAGTAATTGAGGAGAAAGCGATATCACATGATCAACATGTTGACTTGATTTATTCTTAGTCGAGCACTTTATATGATATTATCACTAATGATCCTCGACCTTAAAATAATCCCCAACAACCCAAGCTTGGCCCACACTCTGATGGTGTTATTGGTTCCATTTCTCCTTATACTGTGAGTTAGTTACTTGCTTAACTAGGGAAAATCATTTTCACTTCTCAAGCCCCAAAAAGCACATCTGTATATAGGAAAATGGCTTCTTTTGAGAAGTATGTTGAGGTCCTCATGATGATGTTCACAGCACCTAATAAACCTCAACGACCTAGCATTAAAAATAAAAAGAATAACTAGAAGAAAAATCCTAAGCCTTCTTAGAATAATACCCAAAACCGACCTAATCTAGGTGGAGGCACAAGTGAGCATTATCACAAGGTTAAATATCACTATAATATCTATCATTGAAAAACTTTAACTCATGAGTTCCCTAGTCTAAATTATATGAAGTCCATCACCTTCTTATGCCACCAACAACCACTCAACATCAAACAATTTTGACTTATCCATTCCTTGCCCAACCATAACAACAAATGATTGCTCAAGCTCCTCAAACTTGACCTGGGGCGAATGAAGTGAAAATTTATTATCCACCTAGAAATAATGCACATGTTCTCATGCTAAAATCATAAGTCAACTTTTCTATGAGAGAGAATTCTTACGACACTTCTTAGTCGAGTTTCACTTCTAAGGATTTAGCCACTCTTGTTGCATCAACTATATCTCTCATGCTAAATAATCCTATGTAACTAGTATTTCATCCACCTAAGAGTGTTCTCCAAAATTTAACACACAATCCTAAGCAGGTTTCCCAAAATTACAATATTATTAAGGATTTAGGCCAAACACCTTGAGCCATGTCTGCTTTAGAGGTTTTGTAGAGCTTTGCTATGTAACACAAAACCGTTTTGATCACATTTGGAGGGGTGGATCCTTTAGATTTGAATTTAATAATGTTTTACATTGATGCCCCTCATTTTAGACTCTCTCATCAGGTCACCTTTCATATTATGATGTGTATCTTTAATAAGGACATATACTACACTCTAGCAAATGAAGGGTCCTCTATCTATGTGATGTCCACATCATGTTGTAAGTCTATTGGTTCTCCAACACTCGCAAAGTCAGGTACTACCCTACAGGCCTATGATGGACACTACTTCGTGCCTAAGGGTGTTCTTCAAAAGTTTGTCATTGAGCTAGGGAGAAAGACCAATTATGTTGGTGTTGAATTTTTTTTATGGTCCCTTAGAATATAATTTGCTCCTTGACCATAATTGTTGTTATGCTATGATTGTTGTTGTGTCTTCAATGTTTTATGTGCTTCACTTTCCTCGTGAAGGCAAGATTGTCACAATTTATCAGTTAGATTAGTGCATACCATCGACTAAGCTTACCACTATGGGAAATTCTATGTCATTCATTGTTATCACCTAAAAAGTGATCACCTAACTATTTTACACTAGGATGATCGAAATACACCATGTAGTATGGGTTTTACACATAGAGCGGACTTTCACCTTGGAAAATAATTAAAAGAAACCAGTTTTTCTAAATTATTTCTAATTACCCACTTGAAGAAAACCAAGAAATTCATTTAATTAATTTCATGTTATTCTTATATTTACCCATTTAGTGAAAATAATTAAAAATATTTTCACTCATCCATAGGAATAATTAGAGAAGCCATTATTTATTTACTATTCCTTAATTATTTAACTTCTCTCCTTTGGAATAATTATTAAATCATTATTCAGTAATTATTTCTACCCCCTTTTAACTGTATCACCTAGTAATGATTAAATAAATCATTTTTTATTTATTATTCCTTAATTATTTAAATTCTCTCCCATGAGATAATTATTAAATCATTATTTAATAATTATCTCTAACTCAATTTGGCTATACCTCCTTAAAGTAATTAATAAATAAATTTTTATTTGTTAATTAATATAACCATTTTTCTTGATTAACTCAATAAATCATTATTTTTTGAGATAGTCCACTGTGTTGAAGTAAAATTATAAGTGCGGACAGGAATGAATTCATCTAGCCAGATAATGGGTCTAGCCACTACAAATACATTCTATGGAATGTTTCCTTAGGTTAGAATCAATCAAGAGGGCCTACCTCTTGGTCGCTTATCCTGCTTGATGTTGTCCTCGCTTGCTCGCTCCAGCAATCTCTCGCTTCCTTCTTCAAGCTCCTGAAACAAGTAAACAACAACAACACACAAATATAATAATAGACAAATTGCAATTCAACCTACTCAATGAGTCAAGAAGAATTAAGACACGAATATGTAATATTACAAAACATGTAGGAAATCGATCGATAGTTGCATATATTAATATCAAAGAGAGATTACAACCATTCATCTTGACGTCGCAGTCTTCCTTTGACAAGACCGGGTTTGCACACACTTTTGCTAGCATTCCATGATGGCTTCAAGCAATAATAGTTTAAAGGCTCTTCCCTTTAGACTTCACTCCAAAACAAACACACTTCTCCCTCACACAACTAGATGGCTACAATTAGTAATAGCTTGCATTTCTAATCAAAATAGTATACTCACACTTAGCCAAAACTCTAACTAGCTTCTGCTTGGTAAGAAGGGAGGTTTATATAGGAAATATGGATGGGAGTATTCTCATGGGAGAATGACTTATCCCTTGATGTAGTTCCATAATTATAGGGGAAAGGAGCCCAAACTATCATCCTCGACCCCATCCGGCCAAACCATTTACCAGACTTCCGTTACGGAGCTTCTAGAGCTAGAAGCTTCAGCTCTAATTTAAAAAAAATTCCATAACAGGACTGGCATGACTGTAACACAGCTCAGTTGCACCAATCATCGTGGGGAATAGTGATAATATTTGCACATCGATGGAGGGGAGACAAAGGTCATTAGCGTCAGCCTTGTAAACTGGGCAAAACAGAAGTTTCAGGGGAAATCGTGCAAAAGGGAAATGATATGCTCATGAAGAGGGACATAATGGGAGTTTCTCCATGAAGGAAAATCATGTAGGGTTTATTTTAGAGGTCCTCTAGGATCAAGGAATGGGGAGTATAGGGATAGTGACAAAATTCTATGTAACAAATGCCCGTAAAGCGTAAAGACCGAGCTGGAGTGAGGGATGAAATGCTTTATAAATCAATGCAAAGAACCGGTCTGCCGTTGGAAAACCTACAAGCAAGTAAATATACATATACATAGAATAAGATCTCTATCAAATGATACATGAATCGTGGCATGGACACAACCATCCAAAGAATGATCTTGTAAATGGATCCTGGTATGGGTGCAGCCATCTGTCAAAGAGGATCATAATGAAACCAAGGTATGGTTGCAACCATCCAATAATGAGAAGGATCACATATGATAAATCATGGTATGGTCGCAGCCAACCATCTGAAAGGGACATGCATATCATCATAAACCATGTCACACCACGTCGCAACCTCGACTTGTGTGACTTGAGTCCAGGGTCTTATGCTCCAACACGACCCGATCAAAGTACACATTCTAGCATGCGAATAGATGTTTTGATGTCTAACATGCTAGAAAGTCACTTGATTACCAATCAATGATGCAAACTGCTAACAAGCGTGAGAGAAACCATAAGTAATGACAATGGCCCTCATGGTATTATTAGCACAATTCACGGAATGTGAATACAAGAACTAAGCTCGAACACTTGTGAAATCACTTGATCGAAAGCCAATGATGTGAACTTGTCATCAAGTGTGAAGAACTTTCCATTAGGTCATGCAAGCTCTAAGGTACTAGAAGGGGATCTCTCGGTCAACTTCTCAGATAATGAGTTGAAGTCGACAGAAAGCGACCGTGTCGAAGGAGGGCCATAATGAATCCCACATCATCGACGTGAGACGAGAGGATGCAAAATGATTTTGGATGATACAGAGACTCAAAGGTAAGTGTAACTATAGAAGGACAACTCTTGAACATATCAGTGACACAACTGGAAGTTTGGCAGCTTTTGGATCCATGGGATCGGTGGTCATAATCACATGACAGAGATCAAATGGAAGGAAAAAATGAACGGCCCAAACCCAGGAAGGTCAATGATGTAAAGGAGGATTTCCCAACCCGACACAAAGCAAAGAGTGTCATGCTCAAGAGTGAGCTGCCGACATGACTCAATAGACTTCCAAAATTCCCCCACCATTTATGTTGAGTACCCCAATTATTTTTAAATCACAAGCTTGAAGGCGATAACATATGCTTGCACTGTAAGTTCATCCTTTGGATGAATCCAACCTAGTAAGTTTAATGAGCACTAGGAAGGAGAAGCTCATGTTCGTCATGATGACGAATCCAATGTCATTTGATAGTTTTAATGACTCTGACAAAGGTGTAACTCAGTATATTTTTCATGTTTAGAGAGTTTGAAAAAGACACGTAAAAGAAAACTCCACATGGTCCCTTTTCATACATTTTTATCTCTCGAGCCTGAAAAGGTAGAAAACAATACTTGAGATAACCGCTTGACCATTTCAGTCAAGGAGTGCCTTTTTCGTAAATAGTGCCTCCCAGTCCAAAAATGGGGTAAACTTACACTGGGTGCACGATGTTTTGTATCCATTAATGAGTTCGAAATGACAAGGGCTCCACCATCTTTTCACTTTTAAAGGGTCAAAAAATAGCTTAAAGTGGACCCCCCCATTTCTATTCTCTTTAATGAGTCAAAAAGGAAAAAAATACTCGGCAATCTTTTCATATGAGTTTAATGAGTCGAGAAAAGAGTTGAAATGTGACTCGTCGTCATTGTCGAACATCCATCACCTGTTGCTGCACAAGTAAGAAAAAGTGTATTATCGAGTCCTTGAGGTAAAATAGGTAAAAAAATATTCACAAAAGCTGATATTTTCATGAAAAAAATGAATAAAAAGGGGAAAAGTAAATATATTTTTACCATTTTACCTTTGCAGTGAAGACTTTTTACCTACTTTTGCCCTAGTTTTTCCGGAGTAGATTATAGGAGCTCCGGGAGGTCAATCAATGAGCCATCAGTTCCAGGTAATAGCTGAAACCCTGAGCTCCATTTTCATGCTATTCATTTATGTTCTTAGCCACTTTTTTAGGATTTTTAGGGACGTCTTTGAGAAAAAATTTCACCCTCGGTCGGTGCGCTTTCTGGACACGGGATCGTGCCTGCTGAGGCTTATTTACATAACCATCTGCACCGACCTGTATGACTATTTATAAAATAGGCACACCAGCACCGTGGATAGGGAAAAACAATTTTTTCTTAAGAACTGATCGTTAAAAATAGAATTTTATGTGTCAAAATTGATCATTGACTTAAATAAATGGATTTTGCAGGATAGAAACTATCGAAAATGGTGGATTGGAAGGAAAGAGAACACGAGGAGGTTGACACCCAGGAATTGAACGATCCAAATTGCCTAGAGGCTTTGAGGGCTTGTAGGCTCCTCAAATTTTTCCTTAAACTAGGGATGCGGGCCCACCCTGAGTTGCTTCGATACTTGATAAGCCTTTGGGACATCAATCATGAGATTTTTGTCATTGGGGACCAGGAACTAGAGTTGAAAACCTCAGATATCTACTTCATCACTAGACTATATCATAGAGGTGAGCCAATGAACTTGTATGGGTCACGTGCGATCGGGGGTGAACATATCTTACCTGCTTATCAAACACTATCCTAAGGCCCTGAAATCCAATAGTGGGAAGATAGAGATTTCCAGTGTGTAGGATCTGACACTGAGGGTGCTTCTATTGACTATCAACAGAGTGGCGGGGTACCAGGGGGAAGATGAGACTAACAAGTCGAAGTTCGTTTATGCTATTGACTACACATCTCCTACGATCCTCAACTGGGTAGAGGCCATGAAGATGAACATCATGCACCAGTTGTTCAAGGCCAAGGCAGAGAATCTGAAGCAATTTGGATTCGAATTAGTACTTGTGACCCTTTTTTTGGAACGAGTGCCACTATTCCAGTATCAGTTGACTAAGGTCGATCCTCCTGCACCACGTGATCTGTGGATGGCCCGCTAGAGTCGTCTGATGCCAAGGATCACTGGGGGTCAGCATATGTCATACCAACCAACATTCGTCTCATGGCTATGATGACAGAAGATCATCGTGGAGGACTGGCCATACAGCGGCATTGATTTCCATGGAGACCCAGATATTCCCTTACAAGATGGAGAGGATTTCGATGACGAAGGTAAAAAATCAAATTTTTAATTTTGATGTTTTTTAATTTTTTTTGGTATATGCATGCTTAAAAAATTTCTCTTATATATGCAGATGTTGGACTAGAGTGGCCAGCCAGGATGTCCCTGATAGCCAAGCATGTCCCCCGTCCTATTGATGTTGTCCCCCCTTATCCAGAAGGGAGCAATAACGAGGAGGAGATCATGAGGAACCTCGAGGGGTTGACTCATGGTATCATGGAGTATGCTCGGATAGGAGACATACCTCGGCGGTACCAGAGGCACACAGTGGGAGTCTCAGATCGGATTTGCCGACTGTTAAGTCGTGTGGCATGAGATGTCTCATGGTATCATGACCACCATGCTGAGTAGTTCCTAGGTCCATCACTTACATATTTTTTGAGGCCTGCGTGCCATGGATGTATGAGGCCTGCGAGCCGCTGATGTTATTATAAACACACATCTTATTTTTTGGGGTTCTAATGTATCAAACATTCACACACACACACACACACACACACATATATATGTTGTATTTTCCTATCTATTATGGTAAAAATGGTTTGTCTTATCTTTTACATGTTTCGTAAATGTTTATTCAACACATAATTAGCTAACGCATCTGTTAATGTATTCATGTGTCTAGGAATATGATGATATGTAATATAATCAAAATGTCTTTCAAATAGATGGATACAAAGATACATTCATAATATTTGAGGGTTTCTGATGGAATATTTCTCGTTGAGTTGAAGGATGACAAGCTATGAATCCAGGTTGACAACCAATTCCCTGATACCCAGGGTGACGGCTTCTCACAACAGTTCGATAACCGCACTGTATTCAACAATGTTGTTCATTGTACGATCTAGGCAGATACCTTGAAGGTCAATCAACTCACCATTAGGGTTGTATATCACCCATGCCATCGATAATAGGTTCCGGATACTTCGGCAAGCACCATCGCTGAAACCAACGTGAGGAGTTGCGAACATCTGCAAAGCAAGAAAAGCATAGTAAATAAGAATGTCATTTGAAAACTATCACACAAAACCACATTGTACAAAAATGAATCACACACTAATGTACCTAAGTAACCATGCAAGATGACCTAAGCATAGTTTTTTTTGAGGTAGAGCCCACTTTGGGGCTTATCGAGAGGATTTCCTTCATAGTCAATAAAAGCTCATAGGCACCTTTTTGCAAAACACATTTTACAATATAGGGCCCATGCCACATAGGTTCGAACTTGCCTACCCCCAGCTTATCGTTAGCTTGGTCGTATAGCAAGACCAAATCACCCTCAAAAAAAGCACAAGGGGAGACCAATTAGTTGAAATGGGACTTGACCCATTTCTTTTGTGCTTCGATGACCAAGGCAGCGAGATGGCAACTTTCATCTAGTCATTCTAAATATAAGAGGCATTCCTCTTGAGGTGATGTCTCACAGAGGAGTTCAATAGCTAACTTGAGCGAAGGAATCTCACATTCGATCGGCAATGTTGCTTCCAGACAATAGACCAGGTGGAATCGAGTGAAACCAATTGTGTCTTTGGTTGAATTCCGGTAGGCCCACAGAGCTAAAAAAGCATGAGATGCCAATTTGACTTGTTCATCCCAATAGTACGCTGAAGCATAGTGACCAAAACCTTGTTCACGGATTCAACTTGGCCGTTGGCCTGAGGGTAATATGGGGTCGAGCCATTGTGGTGTAAGCCCAATACAGATGTTAGTTCTGCCATCATGTAATCTCTGAAATGGGGACCATGGTCTATGACAATGGCTTGGGGTATGCCGAACTTGGAACTAACATGATTAAAAAGAAATTGAGCTACCATCTTACCATCTACAGAATATGTAGGCATTGCTTTGGCCCATTTTGTAAAATAATCCACAATGATGATAATATAGCCATGCCCCCCGGCCGAACGAGGGTTACATGTCATATAATCAATGCCCCATTTGGCAAAGGGACTAACAATAATGATGGGGTGTAGGTGAGCGAGTGGGGCGTGCATCTTGCGTTCATAAATTTGGCATTCATGACACTTGCGGACAGCAAGAATGTAGTCTTTGAAGATAGACGACAAAAAATAACCAGCACGAAGGATTTTCTGAGTTGTAGTGTAACCAGACATATGACCACCACATGCCCCAGAGTGGCAATCATTGAGAGCTCTTTCAGCTTCCTTAATTGTGAGGCATCGGTGAAGAATAGAATCGACTCCGACATGGTATAAAGTATTTCCAATAATACGATAAGGTTGGGAATGATGCCGAATCCTTCGTTGATCATCCTTGGTCAATGCGTACCTAAATGTGGAGGTTTGGAGATACACGATGATATCACCATACCATGGATCAAGGATGATAATTAGGAAAAGGGTCTGATCTGGAATATGTTCATCTGCACCAGCATGGAGAGATTCGGAGGGAAGGGAACAAATCAATTTAGCGAAAACAAGTGACTTCTTAGATTTGGCCATAGTGAAGACAAAATCAAATTCTTGTAGGATAATAATCCATTTAGAATACTTTCCCCCTAGCAACTGACGAGTCAGGATATAGGTCATAGGGTTGCATTCATAAATCATTGTAGTTGTACATAAAATAATATAGTGCCGAAAACGTTGAATAGCCTAAATAGCATCAAAAGCCAACTTCTCGACATGTGCATAACGTGTTTTAGTGTCGAGGAGATTCCTACTAAGGTAGTATATCACATGTTCGCCACCTTTGTCATCATTTTGAACCAACACCATAGCAATAGTGCTAAGGGTTGTGGCTAGGTAAAGGAAGTAATCTCAATAATTGTCTAGTAGATGCAATAGAGGAGCATTTATGAGGACAACCTTAAGATTATCAAAATATTTTTGGACCATCTCATCCCATCCAAAGGGGGTTCCTTGTTTGAGCAACTGGGTAAATCCTTTAGCTAGCCTAGCATAGTTGGGTATAAAATGATAGAGAGAGTTGGACTTTGCTTGTAGGCTCTAGAGTTGGTGCAGTGAAGATGGAGGGGGTAGATTTACAATGGCCTCGACTTTTAGCAAATCTAGGTGAATCCTGTCCTTGGAAATGATGAAGCTAAGGAGTCAACCTTATTCCACGTAAAAACACATTTTTGTGGATTTAACCAAATGTTATAGTGTCTGCAGTGTAAAAAAATCTACTGAAGATGGTCTGGGTGATCTTGGAGCTTATGAGAATGGGCAGGAAGGTCATCCAAGTAAGGCTTGACAATGTTGCAAATATCATGAAACACATAGGACATTGCCCATTGAAATGTGGCTCCAGTGTTTTTGAGGCCAAAAGGGAGCTTCTTGTACATGAACATACCCCATGGGCAGATAAAGGTTGTCTTCTCTTGGTCGGTCAGTGCGATATTAATCTGGTTATAACCAGAAAAACTATCCATAAAGGAAAAGATCTCGCTCTCGGCACATTCATGAATGATTTGATCAATGAAGGGAGTAGGATAGTTGTCTTCAGGACAGGCATGATTAAGATCTCGATAATCCATGCAAACTCGAATCGTGCCTTGTTTTTTAGTCACCGAGACAATATTGGACACCTAGTCTGTAAGGGGATGGGGTAAATAAACCCATGTTTGAGAAGCTTTTCAACTTCACGCTTAATAGCAGCAGCCTTCTTAGGGTGCATCGGGAGATGTCGTTGGCGAACAGGCTTTTCCTGCAGATACGTTGGTATTTCATGCACCATAATGCTAGGATCAATGCCAAGCATTTCTTCATAAGACCATGCAAACACATCATGGAATTTGTTATCTCTTAAGAAGCGATTACCAAATTGTTCACATCTGTTTGTTTTTGAAGGTTAGGTGTTAGTCCAAGTTCAGTTTTTTCCATGTTCAATGTAGTGTCTAGGTCTTTAGAATCTTTGTGGCATGGTTACATAAAGGTAGATAATTCGTTCTCATTCATCACTGGTCCCACAACCCGCATATATTCCTTATATCAAGTTTTTTTTAAGGTTCTGATGTGTTATAAAGCAGTTTAGATGTTTTCGTAGTGCGGAAATGAGTCTAGCCATTTTCGTAGCGCAAAACCCAGATTTTACATTGGCTGCGCTATGAAATTGGGGATTCGTACAGATCCGTAGCAAATCCTTCTCAGCTATCATATCCATCAAGGTCCGTTATGTTTATATCACCAATTTTTAGTTATCACACTTCTCCTATCATTTCCAACCACTTATCTTCATCATTAGAGTCGTTAGGTACCTTGGTACGCTCAGATTTCAAGTTTCAAGAAAAGCCAAGCACCCACGATCATGATTTGTGGTTAGATTCATATGTAAGGAATAAATTGTCAAGTGTTCAATTTAAATTCCTTGGAAATCAGGCAAGCTAGCTATCAAGGGAGGCAGTTTTCAAGCGAGGCAGTGATCAAAGTGTGAGACAGTGCCAATCTTTCAAATTTTCATACTGCTGGAGTTTCATGGAGGGATCTGCGGAGAAAAAAGAGCATAGGTCAGGTAGATGTTTGAGGAATGAACCTGAAGGTTTAAACAGCATCCTAAAGAATGATGAAGTTGCACAAGCCTTCAAACAGGTTGGTTGTTGGAGGTTTTGCGAAAAACTTCAAGGAGGCCATATACAAGTCACCATGGAGTTCACTTTAAGTTTCACAGGATTGAATTCAAAGGTTGGGGTACTTGAGTTGCCAATCTCTCAAGAAGTTATATTGACAGTCACTGAGATTCCAAGGGGACAGGAAAAATGGTTTAAAAACTTCAAGTTTGACATGGCCCCCTGCAAGGAATTTCTGAAACCGGAGTTCATCAATTCAGACTTAAACAATTCCATGCCCAGAAGTTCTATCAAAGATTCATACGCTAATTTCCTTACCTGCATACAGAGGTACTTCACTTACGAAGGGAGGTATCATAAGGTGTATCCTTATCACTTCAAGCTACTTATTCATTTCACTGGAAAAATCTCTATTGATTTACCCTTCTATTTGTTTCGTAGCCTGGGAAAAATGTGTGATAAGGTCCAGTTAAAGAAAGAAGCCTGTGAGACTTCGTTGTTTCACCACGGCTTAGTTAAGTTGATAATTTTGCATGAGCTCCAGAAGATAAATAAAGAATGGTCTGTGTTCATGTTTATGTCTGGTTTCAAGAACGAGACTGGTCTCAGTCCTCAAGCTGCAAAAGAATCTCCAACAACAACCGGCCATCATGGGGAAACAAGATCCAGGAGATTTGTAAAATTGAAGGCTAGGAAGCAGGTAAAAGAACCTACTAAACCACTGATAATCCAAGACACACCCCAACAGTCCCAGAAAGAGAAAACTTAGATCAAAGAGGGTGTGCATGAATCATCTACAGGTGAAGTAGTTTATAGAAGAATGACAAGGAGCCAGTTGGCCAAAGAAAAAGGCAAGACAGTGGTTACTGAAGAAAGCCCAGTTTCAAAGGGAAGTCTTAACGACTTACTGCAAGCTATTGATATTGAAGAATCTCCCTTGGTTCAAGCAAATTTGATAAAATCAGGAAAGGAAAAGACCAAAAAGATCAAAGCCTCGAAAAAGCTCAAGTTTGATGACCCGGTTACTAAATTTTTCTTTAAGCCAAGAATACCAGTAACGAGGCATTCAAGATAGGTACAAGAGACACTACTCAAAGCAAGTGAAACAGAGGAGATAGCACAGTCTCATGAAGGAAAAGATAAAGGTAAGGCAGTTATCCCTCAAGAAGAATCTAGTGTTGAAGAGTTAAGAAAGAAGTTGAAATTAGCAAACCTGGAAATTGCTAGATTGAAGAAAGCCTCAAGGAAACATGCGATAAAGGAAGCTCATTTCGACAAAATGGAGACTCTGTGGGAGGACAAAACAATTCAAATACCGGAGGTGATCGACTGTAACGCTCAATACCACACATGGTCAGTTCCCACAATAAAAGAAGCAAAGTTCATCAGAAGAGTTAATATGAATCTTAGAGCTCGGATCAGGGTTATGAAGAGACAAATTGAGGAGTTGAAGATGCAGCTAAGCCAGTGGGAAAGATCTCCTTAAAGAAACCACACAGCAAGTAAGTTTATATTCAAAATTTTGATAACTTATCTTGTTATAGTTTCTTGAAGAATGATACATCTCTACTCAGTTTTGATAGCTTCAGGGCAGTTGAAGGGGATATGTCAAGATAAAAGAGGCTCAATACAATCAGATTTTGGTGTTAAAATGTCTTTTGTGATTACACAGTAGTTTCGTAGCATGCTATGAAACTGCTGAAAATGACGCATAATGCACAGCAGTTTCGTAGCGCGCTACGAAACTGCTGAAGCTACATAATCAAACTCGGTTGACCAATTTTGAGTAATCAAGGGGAAATTTTTGAAAGGGGAATGTCAAAAAGGATCATTTACAAGGTGCAAGCAACCGGAAAAGGTAAAACAAGCGGAGGAAAAGGTATATGAACTATAAGTTTTGTCATACAAATAATCACCGCTAGTTTTGTCCACGACATTTCAAACGGCTTTGAAAAAGTTTTGTCTCCATACGAGTATATGGAAAGGGGTCTACAACACATCAAGAACGTGGCACTCCAACACACTTGTGTGTAATCAAAGAAAAACATCATGGTTAATTGGTCTCAAATATCCTTGAGGAAACCAAAAGCAGGAAAACAGGGGCAGTTTCCTACTTTGCAGGAGCAGTAAAGGAGATAAGACATTAAGGGCCAGCAAGGAGTTTTGAACATCCATCAAAGTTAAACAGAAGGGAACCACTTGTCAAGGAACGAATTTTGATTGTAATAAATGCTATTAACAGCATGATGTGGAGTTAGACTCCTAATTGTCTTAGGTTTCCAAAAACTTCTAGTTAGTAATTGTGGTATTTAATAGTTAGTTAAAGTTTGAATAGGTGTCATAGCAAGCAAAATTTGAGTTCCCCTCATGCTGGAGGAGGAATCTCAACTTTGTAAAAAATTATATATATAGGAGAAGGAGCAATGTACTAGGGGTTGGAAAATTATTGAAAAAAGCTCTGATATTTGGCTTTATGTAAAAGACTCTATTTTTAGTAATACAGTACTAGCTTTGCTTCTCAAGAATCATAAAGAATTCAATGTGTTTAATGCCTTGTGTTGTCTTTCCCTATTATTTACAGTGTTATGAATATGTGATTACTTAGAAATCACTAACAGTGCTCTAATTTCCTTCATATATTCGTAAACTGTACTAGCCTTCTATGTGTTTGGTGTATTCTACATATGATGGATTCTGAATGCCTTGACTTCCATGCAAAGCTAACCTTACTGTCAATACTGAAGCATATTTAACTCCATAAGCCCAATGGATACTTTCTAATTGTGTTTCCACCAATCTCATTTTTCTATCTTTTTTTCACAGGAGTTAGCCATCTTAATCATAATCAAAAATCATTAATCCTTTGAGAGAGCCCTCTCAGGTTAGGGAGGCTAAGCCTTAGCCTAAAGTAGGTTTGAAATAGTTACTTAAGGTCTTCCTGGTCAGCAGCCTTCCAGGGTCTGATTTTGAGCTAACAGAATTCTTGAAATAGACAAGTATATGTCTTGATCTCATCTAGAGAACAAGATACCCCAATATGAATGTGTTCAATGACGTCGGGTTTGATAGAAATGTCAATCACCATTATTTTGGTAATATTACCCGAATTTCCTTCCAACTATACTTCATGAGTAACAGTCAGTGGCAGAAATGGAGAAGAGGACTCTTCAAAAGTAGTAGATATGACCATTGGGCGAGGCAGGAACGAGGAGCAATGATGGGTATCGATCCATGGTGGTTCCTCGAGAGACATGATTTCCATGATAGCTTCATCAACAAGGAAGGTCTGAGCTAAGGTATCAGATGATTCCAAAGTGCCAAGCCAGGGGGATTGAGAGTACAAATCGAGAGAGGTCTTCGACATATGAGAATCAAAGAATGCAGAGTTCGAAGCCGAAACAATTTCCGCATGATTGACTTCGGCAGGACTAACCGGCTTGACGTCACATTGAGTATCAACAAGATTTGGTGCAGATATGACCCAATGATTAGATTTGATAGAGACCATGTTGATAGAGGCAACATGAGGAGGTGGGAGTGGAAAAATTCCCATTAAGGCAAAGTCTTTGAAGAGACCTACCCCCACACTCTCATAGGGAGCACCAGAGTACTTGACTTACAGAACATTGCCATCCGAGGAGAAAGAGGCAAAGAAAGACAGTTGATCGATGGTGACAATATTCCCTTGATGGGGAAAATGGATCATGCAAAACAAAGAGGAGGCCACAGCATGCATGTCATGAGTCCAACTTTAGCTGAGTAGAAGATTATAATTGAGATTGGCATCAACAATCTCTACTTTGACTTGCACTGTCTTGTCTTCCAGGGTGATGGAAAGGTTAGGTAATACACCAAAGGGTCATGAATCACACCCATCAAAAGCTTCCAAAGTGTTTGGAGACTGGTTCAGTGCAGGGGAACCAATAGCCTTCCAACATGCAGTTGACATGATGTAGGTAGAAGCACCTTCATCAATGACAGTGCGGTGGATGGTCTTCTCGTTAATGATTACCTGAATAAGGAAGGTAATATAATGAGGGAGCCATGGAACATGGTTCTCCATATCGAAACATATCAAATTAGAATCAGTGCGATCGATGCCCCGGATAGCTGACAGCAAAGATTTTTGTTGCAATGGGTAGCTTTGGAGTACCACGAGAGCCGACATGGCTGATGGAACTTGAGCCAAATCTTCAAAAATATTGTAGTAATGAGTAGGTCGGGTGTTGGGATTATACGAGTATTTCTGCATCACACCTTGAGAGGGTGGCCACGTAGTAGAATCAGGGTTAGGGCACTCGATTTGCAGAGGGCCAGAACTCAGGGTAGAAGAAGAAGGTGCAACCTCTTTTTCTTTCCCAGCTACTGGAGCTGGAGTTTGATAATCTTTCGATTGGGTTGCCACATTAATGGGCATTCTCGTCATGAACACTTGAGATCCAGAGGAAGCAGATTGAGGTTGGTCTAGCATCTGAGTCTGTTGAGACGGAAATGGCTCTTTAAGGAAAACAGGGGTCCCTTTGAGCAGGCGACTAACTTCAGATCGTCGTGGACAATCCTTAGTATAGTGATCCTCCTCGCAAACGAGACAAGGATACTTAGGTTTCAGTTGTGAAGATTTGCCAAGAGGCAATTTGGGGGGACCCTGTTTTGATGCATCAGTTTTAGCTTTGTCTTTGCCTTTCTTTTTTTCTTTTGAGGATTTGTCCACTGCGGTCGACTAGACAGCGCGGATCTCTGAGGTTTTATCAGGGCCTGGTGGATTTTGAGATGAGCTATTAGGAGCAGTATTCGAGACCGACTTTCATTTTGAAGAAGTTTTAACAGGGGTCTGGAATACTAAACCAATAACTCCATCAACTGGAGGAACAACTGGTGACTTTGATGTTGCGGGATCAGATGATGGCCATGAAGCATTGGGTAACAACTCATGTAAGGTGCCCAACTAAGAGTAGCCCAGATCCAAGTACTGGGCATGGGAAATGGCTTGCTCTTCAGTGACACATCCACCCATAGCTATATCGTGAGAAATTGGGGCTATGAATGATTTGGTAAACCATTCAGTGAACAACTAATCAGCTATCTCGAACTTTATTAGGTGACGTCTACATCTCCATTCATGGATATGATCAGAGATGTGCGTTGTAGTGTCTTGCTTAAGTGATGTGAGCAAATAGGTTCCAGTTTCATAATGAATCCACAACTGAAAATGTGTGAGGAAAGCCATGGCCAACAAATTGAAGTCATGGAAAGTACTTCGAGGTAGCTTGATGTACCATTTTGTTGCGGAACCTATGAAGGTTCATTGGAAAGGATGAAGACGAATGGAATCATCCACGTATGAGTTCAATGAGCACCAGAGGTGATATGTCATCACATAGGCCTAAGAATCTTCTTTAGCTTTTCCATCAAACTTTGGGAAATCACTTGGTATCTTGGACGACACCGGAGGCCAGTATGGCGAATGAAGGATCAGATCATTCGTAAGACGTGATACATATGGCAACTCAAGTGTAGCCAAGAAAGGTAATTGAGTGTTAAAAGACATGGGAGGTCGATAAGCAGGCCCATAAGGGGTAACCCATCCTTGTTGGTAAGGATTTTGGCCCCATAGTGGGGGATTTTGGCCATATGGCATCTAAGGCTGCCCCCATTGTGAATTACCTTGACCAAAGGGAGGATTCGAACCTTGAATGCCTTGAAACTGTTGAGGTATAGGTTGTTGATAGGCAACATATGGGTTAAAAATTTTTTGAGCTTATTGACCTTGGACATATGGATATGGGACCTGTTGTCTTGGAACATAGGGTTGTTGGGCCTATTGTCCCTGAACAAGAGGGTTCTGGACCTACAGTCCTTGGTCATAAGGTTGATACACTTGCTTCCCTTGGACATAGCGGTTTTGTAGCTAATGCCCTTGGCTGGCAGGATTCTGCACCTGTTGACCCTAGACAAGAGGATTCTGCACTTTCTATTGCAGGAATTGACCTTGACCCTGTCCTTGCAAGGGTTGACCTTGTTGATATGTATACAAGGGTTGTTACTGCCTGGGTTGGTTTTGTTGTTGCAAGGGTTGACCTTGCGGTTGCAAAATTTGTCCCTGAGGCTACAGAGGTAGGCCCTACGAGGGTATGGGTTGAGAGATATGTGGAGCATATTACATCTGCTGCTGCGTGACGTACTGCAACTGTTGAAAGAACTGGCCTTGTAGTTGATTCAGGTTGCCTTGCTGTTGGATAATCTGCCCTTGTTGTTGCAGAGAAAACCTTGTTGCAACAAAGGTTTCCCTTGCGGTAATAAAGGCTGCCCTGGTTGGTGCAAAAGTCATCCTTTCTATTGCAAGAGTATTTGAACAGTGCCCGAGAAATTACTGAACTGAATCCGACCATAGCCAGGATGGATATACTGCCCAGGTTGGACGACATAAGGTTGATTGACCAATCCTTGAGAACCATATGGAACATAAGGATTTTAGTATTTCACTTGAGCCCCATAGGGCTGCTGATACTAAACATTGTTCGATCCAGATGGACCACTAGGATTCTGAACCTATTGGTACTAGACATTGCTTGATCTAGTAGGGTCAGTAGGGTTATAAAAAATACCAGAAGAGGGTTGGTTTATAACAAGCATGTGAGCTTGTGAGATGCTCACATTAGTGGCACCTGACATCATAGAGACATTCAGGTTCTGCCCCCCAAGCGGTGACACAATCTGGCCACTGACTAATAGGACAGAATAATTGACGGAAACAATCTTTGAAACCGCCAGTTGCGATTGACGTGTAACTGGGATTGATGATACAAGAGTATTTGGGACAGTGGGTTGGACTGGAACTGAAGTAGCAACTGGTTGGGAGGTTGTGTTCATGATGAACGGACTTGATGTAGGCCTGACACCTGACGCCCAAATAGGATTATGGTAGAGTGATGTGGCACTACGTGTGCCTAAAACTAAGTGCCCTAAAGACACATAGCTAGGTGGAAAACTAGCAGGAATACCTTCTGAATAAGGGAAACCCTCAGGAGGAAACTGAAATTGCAATTCTTCTCCCTCAATAGTGTGTGGAGTAGAAACTTTGGACTCATCCAGAGAAGTGACTGGAGCATCGCCTTTGGGTTCCATGTCTGAAAACAAACGACGATGAATGGCCAAATGTGTACTAGAGGATAGTTCCAAAGGAACACCCGGTTGGTTGTACGAACTGTAAGGATGTTGTGGTGATATCTCAACAACATCAAATAGAGGGTTCGAAGGATAGATAACTAGTCCAAGTTTACCGTTAATGGTCAGCGAGATCTCTGGAGTTCGAACAGGATTATCCAAAGATTCTGGCCCAAGATCAGCAGATGACCTTGAATCGAAGGTAGGTAGAGGATGAGATGACAATGGTTGAACACTCAAAACAGTTGCGAGTTCAACATTTTGGTCCTCAAGTGACTCTGATAACTTAGGAAATGGATCCTCAGACAATATTTCAGATGGAGGAGAGGAAGAGGAATTGGGTGAACCAGATGGTTTAGCCACAATGACCTTGTCTTAGTCAACAGAAAAAATAAATTCAAGGCTTTAAAATTCCCTTTTAAGGGAACTCCTGATTTGGATCGTGGGAAATCAATTATTAAGATGCATAAAAGACTGATGTTCTTTCATTTTTTAAGAGTTGAGAAAGAAACAAAGATGACTCTATCACTTTCGATTGGAAACAAGCTCGAAAGGGAAAGTGCTCGAATGATCTTTTAAGTTTAATGAGTTAGAAAGATCAAATGACTACTCTATATGGTCTAAGTAAATAGGATTACCAGGCAACCGTGAACTACAGAATACCTCCTAGCGAACTAAGAAGTACGAGCTGGCAATCTCCCTAAATGTTGTGTTCAGTGTATCACATTTGCAAGGCAGCCAACTCAGCTTCCTAAGGATAAAAGGATTGCAGCCTAGTGGGGTATCCCATTATATAATCAACAGTACGAGGAGCACAAATCCATGCTAGCACTATCTAATGCCGAAGCTAATGACAACTGCTAGGTTTACAGACACTAGAACATGTCTCTATCCTAGATCTTCTAGATATGATCATTAATGTCAAATGCGCCTTAGGTTAATTGAATTCATTTTAGAGTTGATCTTGAGTTAATTTTCAGTTTTCAGGTCTTAGTGATGCCACTCAAAAAACATAAAATGCAACTAAATGGGACAAGGCCCTTTCAATTTGATGAAATGGCTATACTAGAGAGGGTAGAAACTAATTAATCAAATGCAAACAATCAAGCAACTGAAAACGAAATGATCTTTCACTACTTCACTTTTCTCAAAAAATAAACTAATGAAAAATGCATTCCAATTCCTAATTTCTTGACAAGCACTTATCTATCAGTCCTTTCAAAATGAAAAAATTTCTCTTCCTTTTCCAAATGCTGATGCAATTCTAGTTTTTAAGAGATGAAAATCATAATGGTGCAATAAGCTAGAATTTCATACTTTCTCATGAAACAACAAAACAAACTTTCCGCATACAATCTTTCAATGAAAATTTTTTCGAGACTATGAGCTCTCCAAGCAGATGAAAACATGAAAAGAGAAGTTCATTCAGATCAATGAAATGCCAACTTGCAAAACACAAGACCAAAAATGTAATCTATGTCAGAAGAAGATGCTCAAGCTAGTAAACAAAACCTTTTCAAAGTCATAAAAGGACCAAAAAACAAATGCAAGTAGAAAGCACACCCACACCCGGACTTGATGATTTTACAAGTAGCTGAATGGGTGACTAGCTAGATACCCTAGTGTCATTGGCCACTCAAATACTCAATCAATCAAATAGAAAGATGACAAGCCAACAAGCAAGCAAAACCAAATGAAAAGTAGCTTCCTAATCAGGGAGAAAACAGTCAAAAAGGCTCATGAGGTCAAAAACACAAGAGCAGAACACACTAGCCAAGATTGGGGTCCAACCCTAATCCTCACTTACAGAGATCGGTGGGACTGCCTAACTAAAAACAAGCACCAGAGGCTAGTCAGCGCGACTGTTCCTCGGCAATTAGCGCTAGTCAGTGCTACTGTCAACCAATTAAATGTGTTGTCCAAGGGAACTAAGGAAAAAAAAAATTCAAAATAGAGACCAAATCTTCTACTATGAATTTTAGACTTAGGCCAGTAAGTAGGAGAAAAGAAATAGAACCAAAGAGAAAACGTGAAACTAGCAAAGTTCTCATGAAATCATGAAATCCAAAACAAGCAAAAGATGGGATCTCCCCAGTGGAGTTACCAATTTGTGGTGAAGTAAAATTATAAGTGTGAGCACGAACGAATTCCTCTAGCCCGATAATGGGTCTAGCCACAACAGATACATTCTATGGAAGATTTCCTTAGGTTAGAATCAATCAAGAGGGCCTACCTCTTGCTTGCTTATCCTGATTGATGATGTCCTTGCTTTCTCGCTCCAGCAATCTCTCACTTCCTTCTTCAAGCTCCTAAAACAAGTAAATAACAACAGCACACAAACATAGTAATAAACAAATTGCAATTCAACCTACTCAATGAGTCAAGAAGCATTAAGACACGAATATGTAATATTACAAAACATGTAGGAAATCAATCGATAGTTGCATATATTAATATCAAAGAGAGATTACAACCATTCGTCTTGACATCGCAGTCTTCCTCTAACAAGACCGGGTTCCCACACACTTCTACTAGCATTCCATGATGGCTTCAAACAACAATAGTTTAAAGGCTCTTCCCTTTAGACTTCACTCCAAACCAAATACACTTCTCCCTCACACAACTAGATGGCTACAATTAGTAATAGCTTGCTTGTCTAATAAAAATAGTATACTCACACTTAGCCAAAACTCTAACTAGCTTCTACTTGGGAAGAAGGGAGGTTTATATAGGAAATATGGATGGGAGATGGATCCTCTTCTCATGGGAGAAGGACTTATACCTTGAGGTAGTTCAATCAATATAGGGGAAAGGAGCCCAAACTATCATCCTTGACCCCATCTGACGAAACCATTTACCAGACCTCTGTTACAGAGCTTCTAGAGATGGAAGCTTCGGCTCTAATTTAAAAAACTTTCCATAACAAGATCGACGTGACTAGAACACAACTTAGTCTGTTATAGATCTAACCCAGAAATATATGAGAATACAAATATACCCAGAAATGAGAAGATAGAAATAGATAGAAATGTTTCTTTATTGATCAAACCCTTTAGGTAGGGAAACACCATACATTCACTCCTTAAGGAAGGAGAACACTTCAAAAGCCATATGCCTATTCATACAATAATCCTTGACATCTCTTAATGTGGAGTCTCTAGCTTCTATATAGGCCTCATACATACAATACCATGGGTCATTACCATGGTTCCCTCAATACCATCTATCTAATACCATGAGCCCATTACATTATTACTAACTACTTGTGGTCCCTTACATGATACGGGTTAACCACCTTATTTATTACTATGGCCCATCCCATTATTACATTATTCCCTTGGGTACCTCCCTTTGTACCCCATATTATCGCCCCTAGGTATATAACATTCCACCCCTATGAGTGACCTTAGTGAAAGATTTATTAAACAAAAAGGTATTACAGACTCATGTGATGGTGTGTGTTTTGTGTTATTGAAACAATGGATTGATCAAATTGCCAATACATAGAGAATAAGTGGAAAGATAGCAGAGAAATACAGTAAGCAACACAAAGACACAAACAATTTTTAATAAGGAGTTCACCCTATTCTCCAGGGCTACGTCTCCGGTCCAGCTTCAGTGGTGGCCTTGTTTTATTGTGTCTTTCAGCAGAGAAATTACAATACAGGGACTCATCATGAGTTCTCCTATAGCAGGTTTTGCTTGGCAGGGTGGTTCTTAGATTCCCTAAGCCACTCGGAGTACACAGACTCTTGTTCTTCCTACTAGCTCTATGACCCTTGGTCTACAGTGGAAAGAGCCAACTATGATGCTCAATCCAGACAGATTCCTCTATGGGAAGGCTTGAATCTTCAAGCTCTCTAGTTCTCAATGTTACTTGTGGTCAGCTCAACCCTCTGACTCCCCTACTTGGATTTACTGCTCTCTGTGCTTAGTCCTCCTCTCAGGGTTCATTGTTCACTGTCTCTCTTGGTCACTTGGACTCTTCGCTCTCTCTCTTTATCTCTATTCAGCTGTCTCTATTCATAACAATGTAAACTTTGAAACGGGAACTATAAACTCAAAACGGGAACTCTGGCCAAAAAACCCCAAAAAAACATCAAAAACAGTGCTCAAAACGAAAAGTGTGTATACTGGAACGATGTTTTTATTTTTTAGGCGTCAATTTTGAACATGTTTTAAAATTGGCAGTGACTACAAAATTTACTATGAAATTTTCGTGCAAAATATAGCTTCAAAATGAAACTGATGACACTGGAACAATGATTTTTTTTTAGGGTCAATTTTCAGTATTTAAAAAAAATGCTAATAAAACCAAATTTCTATGTGTCAAACAAAGTTGTTTATGCGGGAAAAAACACACTAATGTTTTTGGTAGAATATCATTTTTCTTTCCTAAGTATAAATTTAACATGTTTTCAACCATAACATGCTAGATACAAAAAAAATTGAAATTTTTTCAACTATAAAATAAAAAAAACCATGACATTATGAACAAATTACATCACTAAATGCATTCAAAAGTCGTTATTTGTATATTGAATAAAACATATTTTATATCTCTAATTTAATATTGCATTGTAGATATTTTAAACAATAAAATTTATCATAAATAAGACATATAATCCAACAACATAAAAATGCCTCATAACTTCTCATTTAACACCATATGGAAAACATTAATTTTATTTGAAGATACGATGCATAGATCAGTTATATAAACTGTCTTAAACAACTATTCAAAATCACTCATGTTTTCTGGCACACCATCAGAATTCACATCTTCAGATGAGTGACTGGATGCTGACGAAGATGTTCCATATTCTTCTCTTTCATCAACTAGTGCCCCATCTGAGTCCACATGCATGCCCAACATTTCAGGTTTCAAAATTCTTCTAGATCTACGACTGGTTTCAGGTGACTCCCATGTCAACACTGTTCCTTCTGGTAACAAGCTTTTCAGAATCTCTATCGTCTTGAAGCGAAGAGTTCCTCTATTTGTTAAATTGAAGTCATAAACAAGTATGTCTACATCCTCCAATTTTAATATGTCTGTGCGGCGGCGATTTACATTTGTACCCTTTCTTTTTCTTTTTCCGCCATTTTTTTTGTCAACTACCATCTCTGGCTTATACACACCATTGAATGGGTGTGTATTTGTGGCATACCAATGTACTTCAACACTTGTAACATCCTCATTTTCTGTAAAGACCTTTATAACTTTAGCAACCCAAAATGGATAGCCATTGGGATCTCCATCTGCTAGCACTGCAATCATGCAACCCTCCTTAATATCCTGTACTGAACCCCTATAAAGGTCTTCCATGGCTTCACGTTGTGCACGAGATCTTCTGGAACCAATATACATCTCTCTTTCCTCTGCCTGTGAAGAATTAATAATACCTTGATATTGTTGCTGTTCAACAATGTTTACTTCCTCATGTTCATTCGACACATTATGTGGCCAAATAAATGGATTTTTCAACGGTATATCTTCATTTATTGTTGTCGAAATGATATCACTTTGATTATTGAAAAACGACTCCCACCAAACTGAATCAGCAATGTCAAAGTACTCATATGTATATCTAATACATTTTTTAATTTCTTCCAGGAAATCAGAATAATTTATAGCCCTGTTCTGTCTACGTGCATTCTGAACTTCACCAACTGATTGTAATAACAATATTTTTGATGCAAATATTGGATGATCTGGAATGAACTTCAAAAATTGCAATCCTGATGACGGTGCCCATTCTGTAGTAGTTGAATACTTCTTGCCCCATATTAGTGTTTTCCCATCAATTTTTTTGATACGAAATTGATGTTGGAAGATAATGTCATTAAGTTGTTCAATGCATCTCCCCTCACCATATGATCCCAGAATAAACCTTCGCATGTCAATAGTTTCTTCCAACACATCAAAAGTAGGCTGTGGCATGTATGATTTCTTAATACATTCAATTAGTGATGGCAAGCTACCAACTTCCTTCCTCCTCAATGTGACTGAAAAACGGCTGAACATCTGATCAATATGGTCATGAGTGTGCCCAACAAGAAGGAAACCAACCTTTACCTTCTGAAAAATTCCCAATTCAACAAGCATGTTTAGATATCCAAAAACAACCTGATTTTTGTTTTCACGGCAAGTGTTGTCCAATTGTAGATACAAAACTTCAGGAAGATTACCAGACCAATGAGAAATCACATCATGAATTATAGTTATGGTCAGATTTGCATCATTGTGAATATTTGGAGCTGTGAAGTACACCCTTGGCAACATTTTCCCATTGAAGACCATACAACCGACCAAGTGAAATTGAATAAAGTTTTCCTCCTGTAAATTTTTGGGTGTGCGAACAAAATGTGGTAAAAGTGTTTTCTTTTGGTCCATACCATCAATTATCAAACCCAAATATTTATTCGGATTATCATAGCACTTTTTTCGATGCTTGTACAACTTCTTCCTTTCGTTTGTTTGTTGTTCGCGATGCTCCTGAAGTTGTTTGACAATTAAATCTACACAACATAAAAGAGATTCATTAAGAAATATGTTTTCATAGTTGATGACTATACAATTTTAAAAGTTAAAGTTATAAACGCTTACCTCTTTTTGAGCCTTCACTTTTGTCCCTTTTTTATTTAAGAGAAGCACATGTACTGCAAATCCCCATCCTTGTCTTCTTAGGAATACGGACATTGTTGAATTCTTTCTTCCATACCTTCACAAAATATTGATATGTAATAAACTGGCCATGTCCCTCAGCACCTTCTGCATATTCTTTGTATAAGTTGTAGATTTCTCGTCTTGAAAAATTATCTGGAATATGTATTGTCTCTCCATTTGGCATACACTCTCCATGCTTTGAAAAGAAATCTTTCATCCATGACATTGTAGTATTTGATAATGGACCAAACTGTCTTTTATGACGTACTTCTGAATAAAATGTGGGATCCTTTTCCAAATTTTCTTGAATTCTCGAGAGATGAAAATTCCCAATCGAATGAAACATTTTGAAACCTTTTCTACATATAAAAAATGTCCCAATATGATAATCATAACCTGACAATGTAGATTGCATGCACCCAACTAAATATGAATTTTGCATGCTTTTATTCATTGACAAATATCTCTTCCTGCTTTCTAATGCAAATTTGAAATCCATATGTTTCAAGCAATCTTTTTGGCAACATTCACTTGAAATGAGAGCACTGATAGAACTTCTTCTCGTCAGATATTCTGCTCTACCCCTTGTATAACTAGAACAACTTGCATTGATACGAAAAGGTCTGCTCCTACTCCTTGATACAATGTTTCTTGGGAACATCTCCAGCATTTGATCATCATTTGTATAAGGCTTTTCATCATCATTAAGAGGAATGTTATCCACACTATGATCATCCTTGCTTTTCAAATATTGACTTGGAGGATATTCTTCATCTTCTGCTTCTTCAGTGCTACTGTCGTAGTCCTTAGAATTCAGACTGAATGGAAAATCTGACTCGATGTTTAATGGATATTCTTCCTCATATGCATTGCCAGTGCTACTCTCATAGTCCATAGAATTAGGACTATGTTGAAAATGTGACTTACTTATTGAAGATGCTACATCCCGTCCTTTGTCACTGCTACCTTTATACTCATTAGAATTAGGACTAAGTGCATCATCCTGTCCTTCATCACTGCTGCTCTCATAGTCCGCAGAATTAGGACTAAGAGGACACAGTGACACTCTATTATTTTGAAATTCATCATCACGCTCTTCATAACTATTGCTCTCATAGTCCGCAGAATTAGGACTAAGTGGACACTGTGGTACTCCAATCTTTTGAATTTCATCATCCCACTCTTCATCACTGCTGCTCTCATAGTCCTTAGAATTTGGACTAACTGGACACCGTGACACTCCATGCTTTTGAAAATCAACATCATGCTTTTCATCACTACTGCTCTCATAGTCCTTAGAATTAGGACTAAGTGGACACTTTGACACTCCATACTTTTGAAAATCAACATCATGCTTTTCATCACTGCTGCTCTCATAGTCTTCAGAATTAGGACTAAGTGGACACCATGACACTCCATTCTTTTGAAATTTGCCATCATGCGCTTCAAAACTGCTGCTCTCATAGTCCTCAGAATTAGGACTAAGTGGACACCGTGACACTCCCTTCTTTTGAACTTCACCATTATGCTTTTCAAAACTGCTGCTCTCATAGTCCTCAGAATTAGGACTAAGTGGACACCGTGACACTCCCTTCTTTTGAACTTCACCATTATGCTCTTCAAAACTGCTACTCTCATAGTCCTCGGAATTAGGACTAAGTGGACACCGTGACACTCCCTTCTTTTGAACTTCACCATTATGCTCTTCAAAACTGCTGCTCTCATAGTCCTCGGAATTAGGACTAAGTGGACACCGTGACACTCCATTCTTTTGAACTTCACCATCATGCTCGTCAAAACTGCTGCTCTCATAGTCCTCATAATTAGGACTAAGTGGACACCGTGACCCTCCATTCTTTTGAACTTCACCATCATGCTCTTCAAAACTGCTGCTCTCATAGTCCTCAGAATTAGGACTAAGTGGACATCGTGACACTCTGTTCTTTTGAACTTCACCATCATGCTCTTCATCACTACAGCTTTCATAGTCCTTAGAAGTAGGACTAAGTGGAATCTGTGACTCTTTATTTATTTGAAATTCTCCATCCCCTATTTCATCAGTGCTGCTCTCATAGTCCTTAGAATCAGGACTAAGTGGAAGAAGTGACTTTCTATTCATAGTGGAAGAATTCCCGCTATGTTCATCAATATGAATATAGTTGTTATGCGATGCAGAAGTTGATGGTGTATAAATCGAAACTTCACTATCAGAACAATCCATCGCTTTCAAATAGAAGATGTTGAATGATACAAATGGAGAGTCTCCTAAAGATATTATATAGCTTAAAGAATGGAATTTTCCCTCAAAAAATTTTCCCTCCAAAAAATTTCGCGAAAATATTTCCCTCCAAAAAGTTTCGCGAAAATATTTCCCTCCAAAAAATCTGTTAAATTTATTTACCTTTATTACTTTGTTCTACAATTTATTGGAAAATGTAAACTAAATTTTTTTATGAAATCATAATTAAAATTGTACACTACAACTTCTACAATTATTATAATAGTTAAACCATATAATATTCGCTTTCCAATACTACAATATTCACTTTAAAATATTTTAAAACAAATTATCCCACATTCAACATGTTGTAAAACAAATCAATAGTATTCACTTTATAATATTGTAAAACAAATTATCCCATATTAACTGTACAGTAAAACATCCTTGTAACTTCACTTACATATTAAAATTTCATTATCACTACTACTAACATCACATCCAAGTTTTCTGAAAATCGTTGAAAGAGGTCGTGAATTTGTGGAGCAGCTAAATCGCTATCAACAACATAATCAACGAAGAATTCTCGCAATTAAAAGGTAAGTTAAATTTTTTTCTTGAAAACTTTCATATTAAATTAGTTTCATGAAAAATCGTGAGCATGGTGGGCCCGGTCAACCTCATTTTCTTAACACCAGTGGGTGATCCACACCCCCCCTCGCCCGCCCGCCCGCCCGCCCCTCCAGGCGCCTTAACAGCGCCCCCCCTCACCCGCCTGCCCGGCCCCTCCGGGCGCCCTGACAGCCCCCCTTCACCCGCCTGCCCGGCCCGGGCCCCCTCACCCGCCCGGCCCACACACACCGTCCCCCCTCACCCGCCTGCCTGGCTCGGCCCAGGCGCCCTAACTCGCCAGCCCCACCCCTCCGGTCGAACCACCCACGCCCCCCTCACCCACTCGCCCGGCCCGGGCGCCCTCACCCGCCCGCCCAACCCCTCTCGGCGCCGTCACCCGGGCACCTCACCACTTCGGGTGGGCCACCCACCCCCGGGCGCCCTCACCCGCACGCCCCACCCACCCCCGGCTGCCCTGACCCGCCCGCCCGCACGGCACGGGCGCCCTGACCCACCCGCCCCACCGGCCCGCGGGCACCCTGACCCACCCGCCCCCGCCCGCCCCGACCCGCCCGCCCGTTCGGCGCACCCGCCCACGGGCGCCCTCACCCGCCCGCCCGCCACACCCGCCTGCGGACGCCCTCACCGGCCCCCCCGCCCCCGCCCGCCCCGACCAGCCCGCCCGCCACACCCACCCGCGGGCGCCCTCACCCGCCCCCCCGCCCGCCGCACCCGCGGGCACCCTCACCCGGCCCCCCACCCGCGGGCGCCAACACCCGCCCGCCCACCCACCCCACCCACCCGCGGGCACCCTCACCCGCCCGCCCGACCCACACCCGGGCGCCCTCAACCGCACGCCCGACCACCCCCGGGCGCCCTCACCCGCCCACCCGCCCGCCTCACCCACCCTCTGCCATGGGCCTCACCCGCCCTCCGCCCGCCCGCCTCACCCGCCCTCCGCCCGCCCGCCTCACCCGCCCTCCACCCTCGGCCTCACCCGCCCTCGGCCTCGTGCAGGCGCTACCCGGGTCGCTCGCGCCCTGGGCGCGGGCGGCCCGGGTGGTGCCTGCAAGAGGGGCGCCCTCGTGCAGGCGCCACCCGGGCCGCCCTCGCCCTCGCCCGGCAGGCAGGGCGATTCCCGGAATCGCCCTGCCTGCCGGGCGAGGGCGCGGGCGGCCCGGGTGGCGCCTGCACGAGGTGGGGCGCCCTCGTGCAGGCGCCACCCGGGCCACCCGCGCCCTCGCCCGGCAGGCAGGGTCGCCCTGCCTGCCGGGCGAGGGCGCGGGCGGCCCGGGTGGCGCCTGCACGAGGGGCGCCCTCGTGCAGGTGCCACCCAGGCCGCCCGGGTGGCGCCTGCACGAGGTTGGGCGCCCTCGTGCAGGCGCCACCCGGGCCGCCCGCGCCCTCGCCCGGCAGGCAGGGCGATTCTGAGAATCGCCCTGCCTACCGGGCGAGGGCGCGGGCGGCCCGGGTGGCGCCTGCACGAGGGTTGGGTGCCCTCGTGCAGGCACCACCCAGGCTGCCCGCACCATCGCCCGGCAGGCAGGGCGATTCCCGGAATCGCCCTGCCTGCCGGGCAAGGGCGCAGGCGGCCCGGGTGGCGCCTGCACGAGGGGGGGCACCCTCGTGCAGGCGCCACCCGGGCCGCCCGCGCCCTCGCCCGGCAGGCAGGGTCGCCCTGCCTGTTGGGCGAGGGCGCGGGTGGCCCGGGTGGCGCCTGTACGAGGGGCGCTGTCACGCCCCCAATCTTTTTTTTCTTTTATTGGGCGGAGTGCGGCACCACCGAACGCTCACTTTTAACCAAGTGCACGTTTATGGACTACGCCTTAACCAATATCAACAGCTTTAAACTGATATAAACATATCTTCACTTATTACCATAAGCATAAATCTTCATATATCTTCACAAACCATTCTTAACATTATCATGTGCAATTTAACCGAATAACAATTGCAAAACAACCGAGAAGAATGGGAGGGGCAACTCCCGGAAAGTCTGCCCGAATATATTATGAACTTTTTTCAATAATACAATAAGCAAGTGTGCCGGGCAAATCCACAGCCAACACTTAGAATTCTTTCCAATATATACAACAAGGCATAAGAAGCCTTAACCATACACAAATCTGCACCTTTTGTTTGTGAACGGGCCCCCACACGGGTCACCAAGACGTTCACACAAATCTGCACCAATCTGCGTACATCCAACCCTGAACCGTGACCATAAAACAGTCCTCCACCGTGACCATAAAACAGTCCTCCACCGAGAGTATAAAACAGTCCTCAACCGAGACCAAATGTCACATAAGCCAAGCTCCACCATGAGAAGTCCTCTTCACCTTATGCGCATGAGGAATGCGCATTACCCAAGTGAACCTTCGCACTTTTTCCCTTTACCTTATGCGAAGGAATGTTGAGCGAAAGTCGATGGAGAGAGTGAGCTCCATCTCTCTCCATTTATACGCATGCTTCACTACGTTTTAAGAGGGGTTCCTCAATTCATGGCCGACTCCTCTTCTGAACACATAAGCCCACGTATTTGCTTTAATTTACATTATTTAATTCTTATTAATTCCACATATATTCGTATATGGGTCCTTTTCTCATATAATATGCTTCGCTCTCATATAAAGGGGTTCTCCACTTACGTTTGCCCCATTATTATACACGTATGCCCACATATTATATTTTAATAATCCACACATATTAATATATGCATTCCACACCATATAATATGCGCCCTTCTTATGTTTTAATGGCCGTCCATAATCCATATAAGGTCACGTATATCATATGTCGTCCGCTTATATTTACATGCTATTCCATACATGTGTATAAGCTCCATTTTTATGCGCTCCAATATATCTGTTCGACACTTGGCCACATCCCGGCCAATGTGTCTCCATATATTTCGCCGCACTGCAACTCTGTTTCGTCGCACTATCCTGCAGCCCCGTCGCACTATCGGATGACCGTGTCCGCTCGTCGGGTGGCCGTGCCCGTGCTTGTCTGCAGAACTACGTCCTCAACCGTTGCCTCGCCTATGTTGTCGAACCATACCGCAACCTTACAACTGTGCTGCCCACTACGTTGCTTTGTTGCTCGGTTGTCCGCCCATCCGCAGCTTCGGTGACTGCACCTCAGCTTCGGTTCATCGTCCAAGTGTCGGAGGTTCGCCCATCTTTGTGTCAAAACGCGCCCGCCATCGTGCACGTGGGCGCCCGCCCATCGTGCACGCCTGCCCGAGACTCAAGGGCCTTACATTCTCCTCCACCTGAAGTCGTTGTCGTCCTCGACAACATATCATCTTGGTAGCTCTCCACCAAGATCATCATCAACGGGAAGTCATCTCGATCACCATATGTCGTCCTCATGTGAACTGCTGCCATGATACTCCAACAAATGATAACACATCTCTGCACACTGCTAGCTCCCATGTCTGAACTAGTTGGGTAGCTAATCCAACCGTCACGTCCAAACCATGAGAATGCACATCCTCATGCCACCATCGGTTGTTCCTCAAAGCATCCTGTCACATCCCTGACTCATCAAGAATCAATCCCCATAATCCATGCTCAGGTCCATGGAAACTCCCTCCATCTCATCTGCAACATGCTGTCCATGAAGTGTTGGTGCCAATGTACTAAGTCTTCCACATCTATCCCAACATCATCATGTGTGTAAAGTAGTTGAGTCTCGGCTCAACCCATCATCATCATCATCATCGTGACCCCATCACCTCAAAGTGTCTCATCGATCCTCCACATCAAGTCACCCTTCCAAGCCATGCCCATACATGTACTTTGGAAGTATGCATCCCATACTACATCAAAGTCTCCCGACCTCGGCTCCTCAATGCATCAGACCTCCAAGTCCACCATATATGATGTCCCAAAAGTCACAATGATCTCATGTCATCATGAACTCCTCCACCAAAGGTCCACCAAGACTATCTCTTGGTCTCGCCCATGAGAAGTCCATCTAAGCATCATCAATCTTCGGTTTAGTGAACTCGGTCACCAACCATCATATCATCATGTCATCACGAGTCCCTTCTCCATAGCTCCTCCACCAAAGGTTCACCAAGACTATCTCTTGGTCTCAGCCATGAGAAGACCACCCAAAGGTGTGCCCTTCAATCTGTCCATGAGTCATGCCGGGCACTTAGCCATGTGGCTAAATCATGACCCAAATCATCCACAACGGTCATCAAGTTCCACCCTTGTCACGAGGTCTTGCACCTTCAACCATAAGGTCACAAGTAACCCCAACAAGTCCTTCAGTAGGTAACAACCCTTGCTTCTCCATACAAGGCTCCATCATGGTCATCCATGGTAAGATGTCCCCATGCTTAGGCAAGCTGATCTTGCCGTCCCCTACACATGATCCACCTACCAAATGACCAAATGAAACACAAGTATCCATACTTACTTTATCAACATGAGGCTCCTCCATATGAGTGACCTCACCCATCCATATTGATAAGCTGCACAATCTTGGTTCAACTTGATCACCTTCAAGTTCTGCCTCCATCGAGTCCTCATCATCATGTGGTTCTTCCATGGGAGTGTCCATCCATGTTGTCCACCTGTATGACCTTGGTTCAACTTGATTAAACTCAAGTTCGGCCTCCATCATATCCTCATCATCACATGGTCCTTCCATATGAGTGTCTTCATCGGTCCATGTCCATGAGCTGCATGATTCGGGCTTAGCTTGATCATCTTCAAGTCTAACCTCCATCATAGTTAGGTCCTCAACATTTTCGGCCACCATGACTTCCTCTTCTCGGTCTGCAACCTCATCCTGTTCATTTGCCTGACTAATTTGAAGAAGCCCATCTCGTCCAAGTATCACATCAATGCCATCGGTATTTATCACCACGAAGTCTAGCTGACCTCTACATTTTTCCAACTGTACAGGTACATCTCGTATCAAGCCTATTTCCAAATTCCACGAGGTTATCTCCTAGTTTTCCATAGTAGATACCAGCCCCACTTCTTCTACTAACCGTGCCGATATAAGGTTATATGAACCACCCGTGTTTGCCAACGCTTGAACATCTTTGCCACAAATCTTCAAGGTTACAAGACCTCGGTTGTTCTCCATGACCTTATCTTCACTTCGTCAACTGTCACGAGCAACCTGCTCACCAGCTCCGACCGAGCTCTGATACCACCTGTCACGCCCCCAATCTTTTTTTTCTTTTATTGGGCGGAGTGCGGCACCACCGAACGCTCACTTTTAACCAAGTGCACGTTTATGGACTACGCCTTAACCAATATCAACAGCTTTAAACCGATATAAACATAATCTTCACTTATTACAATAAGCATAAATCTTCATATATCTTCACAAACCATTCTTAACATTATCATGTGCAATTTAAACCGAATAGACAATTGCAAAACGACCGAGAAGAATGGGAGGGGCAACTCCCGAAAGTCTGCCCGAATATATTATGAACTTTCTTCAATAATACAATAAGCAAGTGTGCCGGGCAAATCCACGGCCAACACTTAGAATTCTTTCCAATATATACAACAAGGCATAAGAAGCCTTAACCATACACAAATCTGCACCTTTTGTTTGTGAATGGGCCCCCACACGGGTCACCAAGACGTTCACACAAATCTGCACCAATCTGCGTACGTCCAACCCTCGACCGACCACAAAACAGTCCTCCACCGAGACCATAAAACAGTCCTCCACCGAGAGTATAAAACAGTCCTCAACCGAGACCAAATGTCACATAAGCCAAGCTCCACCATGCGAAGTCCTCTTCACCTTATGCGCATGAGGAATGCGCATTACCCAAGTGAGCCTTCGCACTTTTTCCCTTTACCTTATGCGAAGGAATGTTGAGCGAAAGTCGATGGAGAGAATGAGCTCCATCTCTCTCCATTTATACGCATGCTTCACTATGTTTTAAGAGGGGTTCCTCAATTCATGGCCGACTCCTCTTCTGAACACATAAGCCCATGTATTTGCTTTAATTTACATTATTTAATTCTTATTAATTCCACATATATTCGTATATGTGTCCTTTTCTCATATAATATGCTTCGCTCTCATATAAAGGGGTTCTCCACTTACGTTTGCCCCATTATTATACACATATGCCCACATATTATATTTTAATAATCCACACATATTAATATATGCGTTCCACACCATATAATATGCGCCCTTCTTATGTTTTAATGGCCGTCCATAATCCATATAAGGTCACGTATATCATATGTCATCCGCTTATATTTACATGCTATTCCATACATGTGTATAAGCTCCATTTTTATGCGCTCCAATATATCTGTTCGACACTTGGCCACATCCCGGCCAATGTGTCTCCATATATTTCGCCGCACTGCAACTCTGTTTCGTCGCACTATCCTGCAGCCCCGTCGCACTATCGGATGACCGTGTCCGCTCGTCGGGTGGCCGTTCCCGTGCTTGTCTGCAGAACTGCGTCCTCAACCGTTGCCTCGCCTATGTTGTCGAACCATACCGCAACCTTACAACTGTGCTGCCCACTACGTTGCTTTGTTGCTCGGTTGTCCACCCATCCGCAGCTTCGGTGACCACACCTCAGCTTCGGCTCATCGTCCAAGTGTCGGAGGTTCGCCCATCGTTGTGTCAAAACGCGCTCGCCATCGTGCACGTGGGCGCCCGCCCATCGTGCACGTGGGCGCCCGCCCATCGTGCACGCAAGCCCGAGACTCAAGGGCCTTACAGGCGCCCTCGTGCAGGCGCCACCTGGGCCGCCCGCGCCCTCGCCCGGCAGGCAGGAGCGGGCGGGTGAGGGGGTGCGGGGTGTGTGGTTGAAGGGGTGCGGGGTGAGGGGGTGTGGTAGGGAGCCCGGGCGGAGGGGGGTTCGGGTGAGGCAGGCGGGTGGGTGAGGGCGCCGTGCGGGGGGACGGGCGATGGCGCCGGGAGGGGTTGAGCGGTTGGGTGAGGGGTGCATGATGGGGTGCGGGGTGGGCGGATTGGGGGAGAGGTAGGGAGCCTGGGCGGAGGGGGGTTTGGTTGAGGCGGGTGGTTGGGTGAGGGCACCGGGCGGACGGGCGGGCGAGGGCACCCGAAGGGGTGAGGGCGCCAGGAGGGTTGGAGCGGGCGGGTGAGGTGGTGCGGGGTGGGCGGGTGTGGGAAGAGGTAGGGAGCCCTGGCGGAGGGGGGTTCGGGTGAGGCGGGCGGGTGGGTGAGGTTGTCGGGCCGGGGGCGATTGTTGATTAAAATTTATGATAAGTTTTCGTTGTTATTTTAAGTCAATATGTTTTTATTATTTACTGATTTATGTGTTTCTATTTTTCAGGAAAATGGCATCAAAGAGAATTTCAGTGAATCTTTCTGGACCAAAGACTCATAAAGGTGCATCTAAAAGAAACATTGGTGAACGAACTCCACCTGAGCTCACGGCTACAAATATATCAAGTGCCTCAAGTGATAAGAAGATGATTTTAGACTGGAAGAATTCGAAAGAGGTGAAATTTCCATCAAGAATGTGGTATGTGAAAGAAAGAGAAAGCGCAAATGTGAATATATATCTATATATCGATATACCGAATGATAGTGGAATTTTTGAGGTGATGGGAAGAGTCGTAGATATGTGTTCGGTAACGAACACTGAAGTTGTTTACGTACTTACAAAAGCTCCCAAGTCACATGAAAGGGTTAAATACCAACTATCATATTCATTGTATGACACGAGCGAGGTATCTACAAAGTTGTGTAGTCAAATCGTAAATGAGATGACAGATAACATCGTAAGTATTATTATTTATATTTGTATTTTTCGTTTTTTAAAGTGTCTCACTATATTTTTTAACTTTGTTTTTTATTGACATATGATATTTTGTTTGGCAGAATTTCGTTGAAAGTTGTTCAATTAGGTTGGGAGGCATTCATTTCATTGAGAATGATGTCATGAAAGTTGTCAGCATTTTTTACTCAGTGTCAGAAGAAAATATGGAAAAAAGGAAAAATGAAGTAATTGATAATGCTACAAAACTACATCCAAAGAATCAGAAAAAAAGGTCTCTGGTGGATAAATCTAGCAAGGGTAAACAAGTTACTTTTGAGAACGATGAAGTTGAAATTGACGATGAAACATATGTTGTCATTACTGAAGATGACATTGGAACTGAGAAGAGCCATAAAAATCCAAAAGTAACAATGCCCAAGAATAACTCTGGTGGGAATGTTATGACCAAGAAAAGTAGAGTTGATGATTTTGAAGCAGTCATTACCAGCAGTCAAGAACTTAGTGAAACTTCAAAAGAAAGCAGAGAAATCATTACACCAGGAGCTGATTTAGAAGATGGCATTATCAAAACAAAACAAAATGTCATTCAAGAGAATTTGACAAAGAGAAACTTAATTGATGGTGGTCGCACATTTCAGCTTAATGTCAGGCAAACCTATAAAGCAAGTGAAGGACAATGTCAATATCAAGTTAGAAAGCCACATCATCTACATGTTCACAACTTGAAGACATTGATGAGGTACAATCCAAATGCTCATGTGGTTAGTTATGTGCTTCTTGTTGATCCACTTCAAGTTCCCAACAAAGAAGCATTTGATAAGTCAAAATGTTTTGAATACAATTATTATGTGCTTGGGGGGAACCATTATGTAGAAGCTCAAAGACAATTGATGGAGGAATATCCTAATAACCCACGTTTTGAAACAATGAAATGTATCATTTACGCTGGTTTATCTGATACAGAAGCAAAGTTAGTGGCATGGGATCATAATTCAGATAATGAATATAGGATGTCTATGACTTTCATCCAAAGGGTTAGATTTATTCATAGTGAATTTGAAGAAAAATGTGGTGGGGATAGGACAAAAGTTACTGCAGAGTTCCGAAAGGAATGTTGTATGGAAATAGGATATCAAATTGAAGAGAAAACCAATTCAAAAGGTGGAAAGGGCAACAAACATAGTGATTTATTCAGAGGTGTTGATAACATTTTCCAATTGGCATTTAGAACTGGAGATGTTTGGAGGTTGATTGATGAGATTTTTGGCATGTGGGAAGACATTGCCATTAAAAACCAGAAGGTCAAAAAGTCTAAGTCATTCATATGTGGCAACAGTAAATTAGCTCCTGAAATGAAGCATCTTCCAGACGATATGACTATCACACCTTGGAGGGCGATGCAAGGAGTGAAAGATGAGAAAATTGTCAAAACAATATTATCTCATGTGAGGTCAGGGGAATTATCATTGGAGGAAATGTCTGAAGAATTCAAAAGTAAGTTTCTTGAAATATTCTTATTTATTTCTAGATTATAATTATATTTTAAATAAAACATGTTGTTCTTGGTAGTATTTGTTATACATATCATTATATTAACTTTTTGTTACTTTATCTATGCAGTCACAAAGTTTACATGAAAATTCAAGAACAAATGGTTAGATTGTTGAATGAAGATAGTTGGGATGATGTCGTACACAACTATCCAGATTCAAGTTCTACATCAACATTAAAATCTTTTTATCTTTCATTTAAAAAGGTATCTTGATTTATACATTCATTTTTATTCACCTGTGTACTATTTTTAATTTATAACTTACACATATATTTGTTTATTTTATAAAAGATGAGGAAGGATGATAATGGAGTGC
Organism: Pinus tabuliformis; assembly: GCA_031772625.1. NCBI lineage: Eukaryota > Viridiplantae > Streptophyta > Pinopsida > Pinales > Pinaceae > Pinus > Pinus tabuliformis. The sequence goes on along the minus strand of CM062804.1, from coordinate 357,159,000 downwards.
CAGATAGTTTCAAAACCTTTATCGAAAAGATAAAGATCGAAAGACTGAGGAAGCAACGTATTAAGGATATTCAACTTGATCCAATTCTTAATCATTTCATTTGGAATGGGCTAGACACTATTCAATATCAAGTAATACAAGGCGACTGTGAAGACATTGCTAAACTCATACCTAAAAGGGATTATGCCCTAGTCATTGCAGATATTCCCCATGGTTTCAATATTCCAAACATTGACTATGATAGTGACCCTTATACTTATCAAGCTTTTAGTAAAGTGGTTGCAGGATTTGTAGAAGTCACGTCATCACCATTATGGAGATTTGTGACATTTCATTCAGACACACAATTGGCAATGATATTGTCAAGCTTCAAGGGGAAAACAAATTCAAGGATGCAGCTTACATGGTAAGACGTTTAAAATGTATATTTGATTAATGTTGAAAAATTTATTTATGTACAAGTTAATTTAACTTTTACTATTTCGTGTTACAGGGAAAAGCCAAATCTTCTTCACAATGAAGATCAACAATTTATAAATGATTGTGAGTTCATTTATATTGATAGTTGGGCAAAAGATGATAGCCATATGTCTATGATTTTTAATTGGGTAGACAGAAAGAGTCATAGCCAAATACTGAGTTATGATGTTGTTGTGAGAAAACTAACATATGAAGACAAAGAAGCAAAAGGAGAGATAGTTAACATTTATCAAAAACCACAGTTATTGATTAACTATCTTATAGACATTTGTTCAAATGAAGGAGATTGGGTTTTGGATTTATTTTCTGGCTCAGGTAAGTTTTATTATATGGAATTGAATTTCAATATGTTATTTTTTTAATTAATATGTCACTGTACTAATTTAGTTCATTATTTCTTTTGTGCTTGAAAATTAGGTACAACACTAGCATGTTGCCTTCAAAAAGGAAGAAATTGCATTGCAATTGAAAAAGATCCAGTACAGTGCAATTTCATTCAGCAAAGAATTAATGCTCTTCAATTTCTTCCAGATGCAATGCAAGAAATTGGGTTGAAGAAAGGGGACTTTAGTGAATCACGTGTGGCAAAAAAGGCAAAGGAACCCCAACCACCATTACATGGAATGTTTGGAAAGACATACATTGGGAGTTTCGCAGACATCAAAGACCCATTAGAAGAGGAAAATGAGCAAAATGAAACAAAAAATATTGTGGAAGAGGACAATGATGAAACTCTAGAGGACGAAGAGTTTGGATTACGTGACATTGTTGATTAAATTTAAGTTATGCTTGTAAATCAAGCTTTGCAATGTTTTGACTTTGACATTTTATGAGAAGAATAAACACTCAATTATGGTTGTTATACGTTCAATATTGGTAATATGTGATTTTTGCATTGATTTTTAAGTTAATCATTATTTTTTGAAAAAAAAAGTGATTTTAATTATTTTTTTGACATGAAATTCATAGAGAAAGCTATTATTTAACCATTTTTAGTTAAAATTATCGTATAAAAATTGTGATTTTGACATGTCAATTCTAACAAAAAATTATCAAAACATGTATTTTTTTAGTTATATTTATGTTAAAAATGGTTATTTTTATGTCCATTGTTAAAAAATATTGTTTTTTAGAAACAATTATTTCATGTCGATTGAAAAATTAATTAAGGATGTATAAATATGTAGAATATCGAAAAGTCTAAATATCGACCTTCTAATTTAAAAATGCAAAACAGTAAAAACCTCACGAAATTTTTTTTTATAATTATAATAAAAAACAAGAAAATGTGAAGAAAACGACCACTTAAAAAATTATCAAATTTACTAAATAATTATTTACATTTTATACATTAAAAAATTTAAAGCCAAAAAACAGGGCTTTTAAAAAAGGAGTGTGATGCAGAATGCTCACTTTTTAAAATCAGCATGAAAATCACTACCATTCTAAAACGTGATGTACATAAAAAAAACTAAAGTGCCAAAAACTATTCTCTAGAAAAAACATGTGCGTTCTGCATCACCCATTTTCAAAATCAGGTCACTTTTTAGCTATCTCTACGAAAGGGGGAACAATATCAGTTCCCGTTTCAAAGTTTACATTGTTTCATGGCTTTAGCCATTTGATCTCCATGCCCGTTCGGTTCCTCTCCCGCCTGCGTCAATTCGCTTGCTGCCTGCGGGCTTGAAGTTCCCTATTCAGCGTCAGCATGAATGCTTGGAAAGTAGCCACGTGTCCTCATTCGAGCAACACTAGCCTGCTCATCGATTCATTTCTTCCATTAAGTCATGGATACGTTCTTTTTCCACCATGGTGGTCAACGAATTCCAAATCCCCTTAAATCACGGCTTAATTCCCTATAGATTCTACTTCTATCTATCGGGCGCAATCTCAGCCGTCCGTTTTGGGCTCCTCCAGATCCAATGTCATATGCACATCGACCACAGTTGACTTGCTCGACCGATAATGCATGATCACGACAGTTTTTCTCTCACCTCTACTGCCACGCGTTGATCACTGAGTGTGATCGCTCCACTTTCTCCAAAACCTCTTATCATTCAAGGGCGCCCCGATCAAACCGCCGGTTTCCAGGTCATGGGTCCCACCTTCATACGATGGCACTTTTCATTTCTCCGCCCACGGTCCTCTGGCTCCCAATGTGACCAAGTGCTTAAGGCTCTACCATTTCATCCCTGTTCGACCAGCGATGCACGATTACATCGAAGATCATCTCCTTTTCCCATTTCGGGGCTCCGAGGGGCTACATCAACCTCCTGCACAGTCTCCATGGGCCTCGTTCCACGCCGGCTACGATGGCCACTGGTTCAGGGTGTTTTCAATTCCTGTTTTGGATTTCATTCGAGATTTGTTCGACTTGATTTAGTCACAGTTCTTTAACAGTCGTTCATGGATCCGATTTGGATCATGGCCTCCCTACTGAAAAGCTTTTGGACCACTAAAAGTTGGTTTTCTTCAAGCATCGACTAAGTGAGGAAACTGTTGTCTCACTTGTCCAATCTCAATCCTATTTGCACTGCTCGGCTTTGAACCTTTAAGCCCAATCCTGAGGTATTCCACCTGTCCACTGCACGTCATCCTTACCTTCTTGTCTAGCACTATGTCTTCCTGCAACTCATCAAGATATTCAGGTAGTAGGTCATCAACAGAAGGCAATTGACTCTGCTCTTCAGGGTCCTCAATCATTGAAGGTTCAAACAACCTCAAGCAATCTATGTTCACGACTGAGTAGATGTGCGTGTAAGCTGGCAGATCAAGGTGAAAATCATTTTCACCAATCTTCTCAAGTATCCTGAAGGGTCCATACCTGATAGGTTTTAGCTTCTTGCCTTCACCTTGCATCCTGTCCTTGCTGATATACAGCCAGACTTGGTCTCCAACTTGAAAACTATGCTCCATCCGATGCTTATCTTTCCTAGCCTTGTACTTGGCCTAGCTCTTTTCCAAATGTTCCTGTACTGCCTGGTGGATCTCCTGGATTTGTTCAATGAACCTAGTTGCCCTGTCCACATCGCTGTGTCCATCAACCATGGTATATTTACCAAAGACAAAATCCAAGGGAGACCTTGGTATGAAACCAAAGCAGTTCTCAAAAGGAGATCTCTGGGTAGAAGAGTGTTTGGCTCTGTTGTAATCATGCTGCACATAACACAAGTGTTCATCCCAAAGCTTAGGGTGTTTGCTGCAATATCCTCTCAGTAACTAGATCACTGTCCTGTTAACTACTTCTGTCTAATCTGTTTGTGGATGAAAAGTTGTGCTTTTCTTTAATTTGGTTTCCATTAGTTCCCACAGACTGGACCAAAACTTTCCCACAAATCGAGTGTCTCGATTAGATATAATAGAAGTGGGTAATCCAAAATGAACCCATACATGTTCAAAGAATAATTTTGCAGTTTGTTCAACTGTAATATGTTTACTATAGGGTATCAAAATACACATTTCGCTGAACCTGTCCACAACAACATATAGATAATCATGACCTCTCCTAGATTTAGGCAGTCCTCCAACAAAATCCATGGAAATGCTTTCCCAAGGGTGAAAAGGAACTGACAATGGAGTGTACAAGCCTAGTTTTCTGTTGTTGGGCTTACTTTTGGCACACATAGCACACCCATTTACATATCTAGAAACTTTCTGACTCATTCTTGGCCAATAGCAGAACCTTTGTAGCTGTGCAACTGTTTTACTTACCCCAAAGTGACCTGATATCAGAGAAGTGTGTGCTTCCCTAATTATCTTTGCTCTCTCAATTTGTGGAATGCAGAGTTTCCCACAATGATATAAGAGTCGGTCCTTCACATGATAGTCCAATTCTTCCACTCGTTTGCCTTGACTCAAAGTTGCATATACATATTTACAGTCCATATCCTGAGCATACCGTTCTATGTAGCTTTCATGTAGCACAAAATTATGCTTAAGTATGGTAGATGCATTTATAATGGGTCTAGATAACATGTCTACAACCTTGTTATGTATGTTGTTTTTATATCTGATGACTAAATGAAACTATTGTAGAAAATCCATCCATCTGTAATGTCCTGATTGTTGCAACTTAGTTTGGGAGTGTACGTATTGAAGTGGCTAATGATCAGTATGTATTACTGTTTCTTTTCCCATTAAGTAATGTTTCCACTTTTTCACACTCTGAACTAATGCATACAATTCATTATCATATGTAGGATAGTTGACTACTACATGATTAAAAGTCTTAGAATGATAACATATGGGTTTACCATGCTATTTCAACATTGCTCCCATGGCATAGTCACTGGCATCAGTTTGGATCTCAAATGGTCTTGGTAGATCTGGCAGTGCTAGTACAGGTGCTGTACTAATTTTTTCTTTCAAGGTGTCAAAGGCTTTCTGTTGTTTGCCTCCCCACTGAAACACCTTGTTCAAACCTGTAAAAGCATGTAAGGGAGCTGTAATTGAGGAAAAAATTTAAATGAACTTCCTCCAATACTATGCTGTTCCTAAGAAGCTTCTCACTTCTGTAGCAGACTTGGGTTTAGGATAATTTACAATGACTGCCACTTTAGAGGGATCTATTTTCAATTCACCTCCCCCTACTATATGACCAAAATAATTTAGAGAGGTTTTCCCAAATTCACATTTGGAGAGTTTAACATAAAGTTTTTGTCTTTTCAAAACATCCAACGTCTGCTTAACATGCTTTAAATGTTCTTCCCACGTTTTACTAAAAATCAGAATGTCATCCAGATACACAATAACAAAATCATCAAGAAAAGGTTTGAGTACATCATTCATTAATCTCATGAAAGTAGTAGGGGAATTGGTCAAGCCAAAAGGCATAACCAACCATTCATACAATCCCTGCTTTGTTTTGAAAGCATTCTTCCATGCATCTTGCTCTGCAACTCTGACCTGATGGTATCCACTGTGCAAATCCAGCTTGGTGAAATAAACAACTTCCTTCAATTGATCTAAAAGATCATCTATGTGAGGAAGGGGATAATGATTTTTGATTGTTATCTTATTCAGTGCTCAGTAACCAATGCACATTCTCCACGAGCCATCTCTCTTTCTCACCAAAACGATTGGTGACCCACATGGTGATGTGCTGGGCCTGATGAACCCTTTCTCGAGCAACTCCTGCACTTGCTTCCTGATTTCAACATTCTCTAAAGCATATAACCTGTACATCCCAATGTTAGGCAAAGGAACATCTTGCTGCAAAATAATATCATGTACTATTCCCTTTTTGGGTGGCAGACCTTGAGGTTCTTGAAATAAGACATCATACTTAGAAACAATCTTTTCTATTTCAGCTTGCTAATCAGAATTACAACCCTCAAATACATTGGTTTTATCAGTTTTATTTTCCTTTACAACCATCAGTAAGAACTGTTTGCATGAATTTATCATTATTTTCATTTGTCTTGAGTTTATGAGAGTATAATTATTCTTGATCTTATGAGCTCTTACAAAGTATTCGATTCCATCTTTAACAAGTAGATACTTGTTCTCGGCTCTATAGAAAATAGCCTTTCTATCATACAAGAAAGGACTTCCTAAAACAATTCTACATATATCCAAAGGAATTACATCTAACTCAACCTCATCTACAAATGCTAACCCAAAAGAAAATTTGAGTTTGCACTGTCTAGTCACTTGTAGTTGTGCTTTATCATTCAGCCATCCTAATGGGTATGGCTTCTTATGAGGTGTAGTTTCTAATCCCAATTTCTTTACAATTGCTTCAGAAATCAGATTTACTTGTGAGCAACTATCAAACAAAGTATCAGCCTTTTGATTTTTGGAAACAACTCGAATATGAAAAAACTCATGCCTTTTTCTCTCATGTTCTCCATCAATAACAGATTAAGTAGAATTACTAGTAGATGCTTCAGAATTGTTACCTTTTATACCTGTGGCTGCAATTATTGTTTCATCTCCTGAGTTTGACCCCAAATCCTTCTGAATAGCTACAACAGTCTTCTTCTTCTTGCCCTTGGACTTCTTAGGTCTCAGCTTTGGATGCAGAATCCAACAGTGCTCATCGTCATGCCCCTCCTTTTTACAGTGAGTGCATGAGGCTTTGCCTTTCTGTGCAATGTTAGCATTCCTTACTTTCCACTTCTGCTTTCTTTTCTCCTTACTCTTGGTTACAGTGGGTTGGGATGGTCCCCCAACTTCTAGATTTCCATTCTTTCCTTTAGCTTCTAGATGAGTAGCTTGTATAGATACCTCATCTATACTAGTGGGATTAAACATGAGGATGGTATGCCTCATGTAGATGTGTAGACCACCAATGTACTTCAAAAGAGTTTCTGGTGAGTATAATGAAATACCCAACATCAATGCTCTCTTCGGAACTCTTGAGTATACCTTTGTACACTTTTCCCTTTCAACTGATGAAGAGTTTTCCAACTCATCATGGCTTGTTACATGTAGGCCAATGGATAGAACTGCTTTTTGATTGCAGTAACAAATTCACTCCAGACATAGATGGTCTTACCCTACTTCCTCTTCAGCTTGGGTTCTTCCTTCCCACCAAACCAAGGCAGTGCCCCCTAGGCGAAGGCTTGCCAACTAAATCTTGCTCTTGTTTGAGTCTATATTTTGTACTCTTCAATACACATCAATTTGTCTAATCCAGTTGTCCAACTTTTCAGCATTTAGCTCTTCATCATATATAGACAAATCAAATTTAACATCTAACTTAATCAAAGATGCTTTCTTATTATGCACAGGGCCACTAGGAGGTGTAGGGAAGCTTTCTTCTTTTCCCTTTCCTTTTGAGTGGTCATGGGAATGAGATTCATCTTCTTCTTTATCTTGCTTGGAGCCTTATGAATCTTCACCCTTATGCTTTCTAAAGTCCCTACACAATTCTTCTACCATAGACTTTATAGCTAGGAAACTTTCTATGAATTGAGGGTCTGGCCCTATAGAACCTTCTTCTGACACTGTCTTCCGACAATAGACTCTCCCAATTTCAGGATTAGTTTCCACCAACTCTCCTTCTCCTAATTTGAGCATTGATCTAGTGAGCATTCACAGCTAAACCAACACAAGCTTGTCCAACCTTACAGCCTAGAGCTCTCATACCACTTGATCTGATAATCACCCTATGAGTGACCTCAGTGAAAGATTTATTAAACAGAAAGGTATTACAGACTCATGTGATGGTGTGTGTTCTGTGTTATTGAAACAACAGATCGATCAGATTTCCAATACACAGAGAATAAGTGGAAAGACAATAGAGAAATACAGTAAGCAACACAAAGACACAAACAGTTTTTAATAAGGAGTTCACCCTATTCTCCAGGGCTACATCTCCAGTCCAGCTTTAGTGGTGGCCTTATTTTATTGTGTCTTTCAGTAGAGAAATTATAATACAGGGACTCATTATGAGTTCTCCGGAAGCAGGTTTTGCTTGGCAGGGTGGTTCTTGGATTCCCCAAGCCACTCAGAGTACACAGACTCTTGTTCTTCCTACCATATCTGTGACCGTTGGTCTACAGTGGAAAGAGCCAACTATGATGCTCAATCCGGACAGATTCCTCTATGGGAAGGCTTGATTCTTCAAGATTTCTGGTGCTCGATGCTGCCTATGGTTAGCTCGTCCCTCTGTCTCCCCTGCTTGGCTTTACTGCTCTCTATGCTCAGTCCTCCTCTCAGGGTTCATTGTTCACTGTCTCTCTTGGTCGCTTGGACTCTTCGCTCTCTCTCTTGATCTCTATTCAGTTGTCTCTATTCATGGCTTTAGCCATTTGATCTCCATGCCTATTTGGTTCCTCTCCCACCTGTATGTCGATTCGCCTGCCACCTGTGGGCTTGAAGTTCCCTGTTCAGCGTCAGCATGAATGCTCAGGAAGTAGCCACGTGTCCTCATTGGAACAGCGCCAGCCTGCTCGTCGATTCATTTCTTCCGTTATGTTGTGGATACTTTCTTTTTCCACCGTGGCAGTCAACGGATTCCAAATCCCCTTAAATCACGGCTTAATTCCCTGTCGATTCCACTTCTATCTATCGGGCGCAATCTCAACTGTCTGATCTTGGCTCCTCCAGATCCAACATCATATGCACGTCGAGCGCGATTGACTTGTTCGATCGATAATGCGTGATCACAGTGGTTTTTCTCTCACCTCCACTACCACACATCGATCGCTGAGTGTGATCACTCCACTTTCTCCAAAACCTCTTACCGTTCAAGGGCGCCCTAATCAAATCGCCGGTTTCCAAGTTGTGGGTCCCACCTTTGTATGATGGCGCTTTTCATTTCTCCACCCACAGTCCTCTGGCTCCCAACGTGACCGAGTGCTTAAGGCTCTACCATTTCAGCCCTGTTCACCTAGCGATGCGTGATAATTACGCATCGAAAATCAGCTCCCTTTCCCATTCCGGGGCTCCCAGGGGCTACATCGACCTCCTATGCAGTCTCCATGGGCCTCGGTTAGTGCACTTTAACCGAGGTCCTCGTTGTTCCACGCCGACTGCCATGGCCACTGGTTCAGGGTGTTTTCGATTGCTATTTTGGATTTCATTCAAGATTTTTTCGACTTGATTTAGTCACGGTTCTTTGACAGTCATTTATGGATTCGATTTGGATCACTTTGTACCCCATATTATGCCCCCTAGGTATATAACATTCCACCCCACTTAGCATGTTTCGTCCCCAAAACATGGGTAGAACACAAATAATAAGATCTACTCAAAAGAGTAGTCCACTGGTACCATGCACGTGCATCTAGCCATCCAAAAGAAAGGTGAACCCTTGCTCTCGTTGCTGCCTCGCTCGCTTGAGATGGAAGTTGACTGTGGCAGCTCTTCTGTGTTGATGTGTAGTAGGTGGATCTTTGCTCCTCTCTATTTTTCATGCAGGGGTTGTTGTCCTTGTGGCTAATTGGTTGCCATCTTGTTGGTTGTTGTCTTGCAGGGTGATGTGGGTGATGATATGTTGAAGTTTTAACCCACAATTTCTTTTTCTTTAATTCACCCCTTACTGGAGCTCGACTGTTATCTGGTGCATGTTTTGGTGTCTTATCTTCTAATACTACTTCAACCATTGAGCCCTCATCTGATGTATCAGCACCTGTATCCTTTTCTGCTTCAGCCTCTGTTTGTGTTTGATTATTGACAATCAATGGCTCATCATCTGATATCTCAGTCACTGGAACATCTTCTGCTGAAGCCTCCGTGGACTCTACCTGTTTATTGATGGAAATATCCTGTAATGTAATTTTCTTCTTTTTATACTAGAGCTTCAAGAATTTCTTCTGCACGTTAATATTTGCAGTACCCACCGATTCCATCCACGGTTATCCCAAAACAACATCCTCATTAGCCATATCTGAAGCATAAAAATCAGAATGCAATACATACTTGTCCATAGAAATATTCAAATCTTTATAAACTTGCACCTACTCATTATTAACCTATGTGTGCTCCATGTGGTTCGCTGACACTTGTAATTTTTTTGCCAAGTTGACATTTATGAGATTTTGCTTGCAACTCAGATTTATAGACATAATGATTTTCTCCTTCTAAATCAATCCATGAACTTGCAATAAGGATATACTAGTAGAAAATAACCCCTTACGTGTCTCATTTTCCTTTGTTCTAGCACGAGACCATTTGTCTAAAAGGACTCTTTCAAATTCTACATCTGAAAGTTTTATCAACTGCTTGTTGTCAAGTGAGAAATACCATCTGTAAGCCTCATTTTTGAAACCAAGCCACACTGAATCCTTCCAATTTTTTTGCCCATACTGAATTTTTTTGTTTTATGAATTCTCAATAGTAGGGCCATTATCTTTTCCTGTAAAACATAGAGCTGCCATAAAGAGGGTTTTGAAAAAAAATTCACTTACTTGGCGAAAATTCGAAATTGTCGCAGTTTAGTCAATATTGCTCAGAATCCCTATTATGACCTACAACCATTCTACATCTACCCATGTGATAGAAATCCCGATCCAGGCACTAGAATTTTAGATCTATGCTGCAACTCTCCTGCTGTCACCGAAAATTCTGAAAAATAGCTGATTTTAAATCAGCGATATCTCCCTCATTCGGACTTCGATTCGACTGATTTTTTTTTGAAATCAGGTATTTTTTCACAAAGAATCCATATCTGCAATTAGATTTTGCATATTTTTCCCTAAAACGTATAGATCTGATCTGCAAACTCGCCGCCCCAGAAAGTTCCTGCAAAAAATAAAAAAAAATTCTCCACTTTTGCCCAAGAAAGTGTTGTGATACCACTTGTTATAGATCTAACCCAGAAACATATGAAAATACAAAGATACCTAGAAATAATAAGATCTGAAATATAGAAAATGCTTCACTTTATGACCTCCCTTGGGTACCTCCCTTTGTACCCCATATTATCCCCCTAGGTATATAACATAGTCACACCGATCGGCACAGGGAATAGTGCTAATCTCTTCACATTGGTGTGGGGGAGACAAAGGTCATTAGCTTTGGCCTTGTAAACTGGGAAACATATATTTTTCAGGGGAAATTGTGCAAAAGGGAAATGACATTCTCATGAAGAGGGACATAATGGGAGTTTCTCCATGAAGACAAAGCATGTGGGGTTCACTATAGAGGTCCTCTAAGATCAAGGAACGGGGAGTACAAGGACAGTGACGAAATGCTATGTAACATCCAATAAATAAATATTTTTGACCATTTCAAGAGTCTTTTCCTCTCTAAAATATAATTAAATATTCATAACAACTAGATCTTGATTTAGTCCAATATTTTTTTTATTATTTCTATATATCTGGATCTATCCTAGAATTGTAGTATAAATAAGAGAGGTTTTCTCCTCATTCTCTACATATGACCATTTCATCATCATCATTATCATCCTATAGCTTATGAGCTCCCTGTTAGAGCCTAGATTGACCTCAGGTTGAAAGAAGGCAATCCTAGGATAACCACAAACCAAGCTTAACCTAGTAGCTAGCCCTACCAAGTTAGGAGAGGGCTCTCTCCTTGTGAATCTCATTCAAGATGAATAGATCAGATATGGATTTTAGGCTAGGTATAGTAGCTCTAGGGTTTTTGATTGATTTTTGTTGGGTTTTTTGCTAGATCAAATGGAGCAGGCAGTTTTGGGTGCGGGAAATCAAGTCAGGATGCAGGGTGTTCAATGGGGCGAGGTAGGTAGGTGTTTTGGCACTTGGAATTGAGTGAGATGAGAGGTCTAAGACTGGTGAGGAGCTAAGGATGGCATGCAAAGATCATGTATCCTTCTCAAACAGTAGAAAACATCAAAAACTAAATGGTTTCGCAAGTGTAAATAATGTATTCTACCTATCTAACTTGATATCATTCAGCTAGAAGAAATGAATTCGATTATGGCACATATAACACATGAGAAAAAATAATAACAAGATAAGAAAATATGCAAAAACACTTTACCACAAGTATCCCATAAAAATAGCTGCAAATCCTGGTTTATTTCCTTGCCAAACTGCTGATAAAGGTGTACAATATAGCTTAGAGCATCCTAGAGAGTCCAACCTTTTCTAATGACTAAAACAATACATAATATAGACATCAAACCACCTATGCTAGCCATCAGGGGTCGAGTCCAAGAGATAAGGAACTATTGCAACCATTTCCAAGCAAGGAACAGAAATATAGGCAATGGAACAACTTGCCTCTATAAGCATGGAAACTGATTCATTGACCCCCAAACCATCTCAAACTGATGAATCTACCCTCTAAGATAATTTCACAATTAAATTTACATACCATAGCATTAGCTACATTCATAAATTCATCCATGAAGAGAGAAAAAGTCAACTTGCAATGAAAGTAGGCGAAAACTGGATTTTTTGGCAAACTGGCTCTATGCGCAGTGCCACTTCACAGCCACTTTTGGAGGCCTTCCCCTTAGCTAAATTGAGCCCAAGATAGCTCACTGAAAAGGAATTCTTGTCTAGTTTTTGTAACATCTTGAATTGTTGCATTTGGAGGTCATTTTCCCCCTCAAAAGTGAAATCTCCCAAGGCTGCTTCTGTGTGTCGAAAAAGAGGCAGAGAGGTCATTGTTTGATAGTTTTTAGACATTTTGGTGGGCCAGTTTTGCTCCAAAATTACTGATATTTTTTGGGTTTGATGCTCTCATCATGTTAAATCCAAATATGTAAACCTTTCCTCCAAAAATTTCTCCAGAGAGAAGGGCAGCGCCACCGGCAATTTCCTGTTCTCAAAATTCCAAAATTTGAAAAAGACAAAAATTTATCAACACTTGCCCAAATTTGGCACATGGCACCACCATTAGTTTCTTTGATGAGCCAGTGAGGCTTCAGCCAAGATTTTCAACTTATCTTGCTCCTTTTTTCTCCTTAAGGCCTTCCTCAACCTAGCCTTAAGCTTCCTCATTCTTGTGTTACAGATCTTGTTGTGAGTCATGTAGTGGTAGGCCATGTGGCGAAGCATCTTCTTGTCTCTATTGGCCTTCTAAATTAGCCCCTGAAGGTGTATATTAACCCTCTCAAGCCATGTTTCCCTATCATTCTCAATTTCTTATTCAATTGAAGTCAATTTGACTTTTGCCTCCTTGGCCTTTTGCCTGTTTTCCTTGATCATTTGCAGCTCCATTAGGACTTGCTTTTTGCTCAATTGTTTATTCTCTTGTTCTAAATATTTGATGAACCACTTAGCCCTCTCTAAGTTATCTGATAAGAATTGCATCTCAGCCTATTATTCCTTTATGATCATGTCTTTGGTAGTCTTTGGATCCTGAGTTTCTGAGTCAATGACATCTACTCCTTATGTCTCCTAATGATCAACAAGGTCAAAATCTCTTTCTTGTTCATGACTAAGATCCTTCCTTTGCATGTTTTTCTTTCCCTTACCTTTGCCCTTGCTTTGCTACTAAAATTGTACCTATTTTGCTGAGGAAGAAGGCAAAGCCCCTTCCACTCCTTGTGGAGATAGCATTTTCCTATAACCTGATGATGAAGGCGAGACCCCTTCCACACCTTGTGGAGATAATACTCACCTAGCAACTACAAAAAGTGTCCTAGTGCCCCTCTCATATGTCACAAACACTGGCACTCCAATAGTTTCAGTCTCTTTGACCTTTTCATGTCCTGAAGGTCCACCTTCTTCATGATGCACTAATGAAAATATTTGTGGGCCTTTGAACATCTCATGAGAAATGAAAGTCTCCCATGGCATGTTAAAAAGGTTCAGCTCATGTAGAACAATGATTTTAATCAAAGATTAGTGTAAAATGCTATTTAACTGTTGGGGATATGGTTTCTTCTTTACAATAAGTGCCATCTTCTCAATGTTTCTGAACATGAAGTAAGGGATATTCATCATTCCTACTCTAGTGAAATACATCAACAGTCTAATGTGGTAGGCATACAACCGGGAGAACCTGTCTTCACAAGTGAAGTACTTGATAATGATCTTCATCAATGGAGCAAACCTGTCTTCCAAAAACTTGAAAGGGAATACTCTCTTCAGTATGTCTTTGTGTCTAGCCTTGATGTAAGGCTCATAGTACTCCCTATCAATATCCTGACCTTTGTTCCATTTTTCACCCACCTCTAGAATACCTGTAGCCTCTAAAATGACAGCTGATGATAAGGTGAATGTAATTCTGGAAAGAGTTCATTATTGTGCAAATGTGTCACAAACAACCTTGCCAACTCGTGATGAAATTTAACCCTTTCTACCATTTCACAAAAACCAAGGCATGACTGGTGTTTAAAATAAGAAATGGAAAGTGGGCAGGCTTGCAACTCCCTCAAACTGGTGGGCTCCTCTCTGATAATCCTTCCTCCTTTATGAGACTTCCTGTGCTATATGTTTCTCTCCCTAGAACTGTCACTAAGGGTGTCTTCTTCAAGCTCATATTCACTGTCTTTTTCCATCGTTTTATAGCTGTGAACAATTGTGGTGAATGAAAAGATAGGGTGGATGAATGAAAGATGAGTATGAAGAGATTTTATAGATGAGTAGGTGAGAGTGAATGGGAGTGTGAATGAGATTTAGGGAGTGAGTAAGGTTTGGGGATAGTGTATAGGGTTTAGGGAGTGAGTAGGATAAAGTGTGTAGGGTTTGGGAAATTTGTATGTGGGAATGGGATTTAGGGAAAATATATGAGGGAATGGGGCTTAGGGAACAATAGAAAATGGATAAGCTAGGAAAACAATAAGAGAATGAGCTTGTCAATTTTATGAGACAATTTGTGTGAAAACTAGGGTTTTGACTTTATGAGTGAAAGAATCACCAAAACTTGATGTAAAAACCCATTTCAACAAGAAACACTGATGTACTTACTTGCAAAGATGTAAGATTGGATGATTTGAAGCAAATTGGGGTGACTTGGAGTGATTTGGGGCAATTTGGGGCTTGGCTGCCAAGTGCGCAGCACGTCCTAGGTGCGCAACGCCCATGTATTTTTACACTGAGTGTGACTTCCAGGTGCGCAGCGCCAACCTCTAATGTGCAGTGCTGATCTGAATTACTTCAAAAATGTAGTAACTGCTCACCTTTACTCAATGACACTTAAAAATCATGTTCTTGGCTCTCCTTTAGCACTTTTGACTTCAACTCTAACAATGAAATGATCAATAGAGGAAAAGGCTTTATATGACTTTCACTTTTTAATTTTTGATGGTGAAAACCCACTTTTGTAATGTCTATTTGCTTTTTCAAATACTTTGTTTTCTTATGCTTGACCTTTTTGCTTTGATAGGTGGACTGATGCTCAATTTCTTTGACTTTTGCAGTGGTGAGTACTTGGCAATATCACCAGGTGACCAGGAGCAGCATGGAACCATTTATTACATATGGGAACAATAAAATTACATGAAATTTAAAAATAATATACAAATGCATTGTTTTCACCTCAAAACTAGTTTTGAGGTGAGAACTTTATTAAGCTTGCAAATTAAGACATTATAACTTTTCTGATCATTATTATCATCCTCATGTGTTTGCTAACCATTATTAACAGTAGTCACTGAAATTTGACCATGGTAAAACCCTCAGACCTAATGAGACTGAAACCCTAAGTAATTGATGAAATGAACTAAAAATAAGCATGAATCATTGACTGAAAAGTATGAAAGGAGGTCAACAGAGATATATCATGAGGGAAAAATTGAAATGAA
Source organism: Pinus tabuliformis (assembly GCA_031772625.1). Lineage (NCBI taxonomy): Eukaryota > Viridiplantae > Streptophyta > Pinopsida > Pinales > Pinaceae > Pinus > Pinus tabuliformis. The sequence continues at coordinate 357,143,387 of CM062804.1, read as the reverse complement.
CCCCACCATTAGTAGATCCATGACCTAATGGAATGCAACTCATCTGAATGGGACTCCTAGTATGAAATGCAAAAAAGTAAATTTTGATCACTGATGGTAGTGTGAAGACATTGACACTAACATTGGCTCCAATGGGGATGGTAGCTCCTTGGAGGTGCCAAGAACCATAGATCTCTAGGAACAAGTAGACTACTACCTCATCCATTGGGCAATACGGTCAAGATACTTCAAAAACTAAAACTGACTCAAGACTCAAAATGACTCAAGACTCAAAATGACTGAATTAAACACACAAATTTATACAAATCACTCAACTTTATAGCCTTCACCTCGGCCCCCAAGCTGAAATGACTGAGTACCTTTGAACACTTGCAATGAAAGTAAAATGGTATATACAATGATCACTTCATGATTTCAGAAATCACCTTAGAAGAAGTAGCGCTTCAGGAGCCTACCATTGATTCGTCCTCCTGAACAATCTTGACCATCCATCTCTTTGAGAAGAAATGCATTTTTTCCTCCATATGCAGCAATATTGTGGGGTCCTTTACATAAGTTTTCAAACTTACCATGCTTGCCTTTATCTTCATTCCTAGCATCCCACTGCAACACTACATCCTCAAGTTGGAATTTATCTGCTTTTGTTTTCCGGTCATAGATATTTTTGATCTTCTCCTGCAATCTGAAAGTGTTTTGGAAAACTTCCTCCCTTGTATACTGTAAATGGATCATTTGATTGATTCTTCACTGAAAATCATCTTCTTCACAGCCAGCCTCCTATAAAAGTTTCACAACCAGAACTACAAGAGATGTCGGAAAGGCTGTGTCAATGCATAAACTAGTTCAAATGGAGACATACCTATGGACTTCTTTTGGCTCACCTTGTCAGCCCATAAGGCATTTACTAACTTTTTATGCCATCCTTTCTTATTTGTTTCCAGCAGCTTCTTGATGATGTTCACCAATGACTTATTGGATGATTCAGCTAGACCATTACCTTGTGGATAATATGTTGTAGAATGACCCAAGGTAATCTTATAATTGCTGCAAAAATCGATCATCTTCTTGGACTTGAATGCAACTGCATTATCTGTGATGATTTTACTAGGACAACCAAAAAGAGATAAAATATTTGATTCCAAAAATTGAATGATTATCGTATCTGTTGCCTATCTAGTTGGGATTTCTTCAATCCACTTGGTAAAATAGTCGATTGCTATTAGGATCCACTTCTGCTGAACTGACAATGTTGGATGGATTTCCCCGATAAAATTGAGTCCCCACTGCTGGAAGGGTGCATTGACTTCAACCGGTTTTAGATGAAGAGGCAACAATTTTCTTTTACCCTGAAAGACCTGACATTCATGACAGCTCATGACTGTTTTGTAGACATCTGAAAATAAGGTTGGCTAGTAATAGCCTGCTCTCAATATTTTGTTTGTTGTTGTCTTCCAGAACAAGTGACCACCACAATCACCCTTGTGAAAGTCACTCATCACCTGTTGGGCTTCATCTTCAATTAAACAGTTCAGAAAAACACCTCTTGGATCCTTCCAATAAAGGTCATTATTCAAAATGTATAATTTAGCAGCTCTAAGTTTGAGAGATCTACCTTTTTTCTTTGTCATCCCCGGAGGTGGCGAGAGGTGCTAAAGTACATACACAATATCTGAATACCATGGTGACTGAAGGAACATTTCAAACACTTGAATCAGGGAGCTTTCTTCTTCATCTTCAGACATGGCTGCAATAAGATTTATATCTAAAGCATGGAAATTTGATTCCACCATTAGCCTCACCAGGCCTTATCCTTTGATCAACTTTGTAGGCTTGATCTCCAGATTGTATTCTAACATTTTTTCAATCCACTTTCGTCACCTTCCTTCCAAATTGGTTTGTAAAGCACATCATTAACCGTTGCATTAGGAACGTATGCTATGATGTGAGAGTGCAGAATATACACTCTGAAGTCCTTCAAAGATTTGACAAGAGCAAAAGCCTATTTCTCAATTATGTTGTACCATAATGCAGCATCTCTAATGGCCCTACTGAAAAATGCAATGGGATTTTCTAGCTAATCTCTCTTTTGAATTAAAACTGCTGCCATGGTATGCTCAGATGCAAATGATAATAAAATTAAATCTTGTGTATAATTGATACTAATCAAAATCAGGGCTGTAGATAAAGCATACTTTACCAAATTAAATGATTTCATAGCATCCTCCGTCCATTTTACCACGTTTTCCTTCTTTAACATATTAGTAATTTCTCTCAAATGCTCAGCCAGATTAGGTACAAATATTTGTAGGAAATTCATCTTACTGTTAAAAGCTTGTATCTATTTCTTGTTATTGGGAAAATCTATCTACTGAATTGCTTCTACCCTTGAAAGCTCAATGTGAATTACTTCCTTTGAGATAATATGACCAAGCAGCTTCCTTTCATCCATAGCAAAGAGACTTTTCTTCAGATTGAGTGATATCCCAAATTTCCTACATTGCTGAAACAAAATCCTCAAATGGTGAAGATGCTCATCATCTGAACCTGAAAACATTGTCAAATCATCTAAATATACAACCAAAAATACATCCTTTCCATTAGAAAAAGTGATGTCCATTGCACGCTGAAATGTGGCTCCAACATTTTTCAAACCAAATGGCATTTTAGCATAATGAAAATTTCCCCAAGGGGTGGTAAATGCAGTCATGTCTCGGTCATCTTCATGCACTAGAATTTGATTATACCCTGAATATCCATCAAGTAGTGACATGTGCGATGCTCCAACAACTCTCTGGAGGATATGATCCATCTTTGGCAGCGGGTAATTTTCCTTCAATGACACTTTATTTACATTCTGGAAATTGATACACAATTTGATCTCCCCGGTCTTCCTTCTCATAGGAAGAAGATTCGAAATCCAATCAGAAAATCTGATTGGGACAATTATACTAGCCTTGTATAATCTGTTTACCTCTTTTTCAATGGACGACAGACACTTGGGATTGATTCTTCTTAGCGTATATCGGAATGACTTCTGATTTGGCTTTATGGGAATAATGTGATGAATTATATCTTTGTTATACACCTTTAGATCTGAACAATCCCAAGCAAACACATCAGAAAATTCAGATAATAATCTAAAATATTTAAATTTTACCTCAAGAGACAAGGTCTTTGACAATTTCACAAACTTGGGCTTATCTACTATTCCAAGATTCACATCCTCAACACCTTTGTCTGTAGGCACCAAGCTTGGCTTTCTAGCCACATCATCTTAATCGAAAATTTCTTCTAAAGGTATGAGACCTTTAGGAATAATGTTGTCTTTCAGCTGCAATATTTCCATTTGATTCAACTCAATTTCCCATTCTTCGGTATCATAATCAACATATATGGAAGCATCTTTGTAGTTTCCTTCATTTTTAAAAAAGGTATTGATCTCCTTATCATCCCAAAACAACTGCCAATACCTTAAATTGTCTGGAATAGCAGGGCAATGTTTGACATGGATCTCAAACTTGTTGTTGGAATTCATTGGAATCTTCAAATTACTTGCAGTAGTGGCAAGTGAATCTACAATAACATTTTGAGCATGAGGTACTGTTGTCAAGGTATAATATGGAACCATTCTTAAGATATCTAAAACTGCATTTTGGTAGGCTCTCATCTGCGGGTGTTTGGCTTGATGTTCACCCTTGACTTGCTTGATTATCAGCTCCGAATATCCATAAACTGATATACTTTTTGCATTCAGCTTTTTGAGAATTTTCAAACCTATAATCAGGCTTCATATTCAGCTTCATTGTTAGAGCAGTCAAAGGCCAATTTATATGAACAAATTCTAACATTACTAGGGACTTTATTTGGCTGGAAAACAGGGCTGTGAATCCAAATCCCTATACCAGCACCATCCTTACCCACAGCTCCATCAAAATCCATGCTCCATAGACCTGCTTCTTCTTCTAAATGCTAAAATTTTGTTTCCTTCTCTTTCTCACTTTGACTAACCTGTCCATTTTGTTGTTGTTCATTACCTTTTTGTTGCTACTAGTATGTGGACTGCTCAGAGGTACTTGCAATTTTGTGTCTTTCTTGATCAAGGACTACTCTAAAATTTTCTAAAATATCTGACACATCTTCTACTTGAACTAACTGACTATCCACATCATTCAAGCCACTATCTGAATATAATACCAATGACTCTAAATCTGTATGTACAACATTAATTGGATGATCAAGTGATTTCTCCGTGCTTGTAATCATGTACTTCATTTTCTTCTCCCTATATAGTTTTCTCAATTGACCAAACATGGGAATGGTAGCATAGGAGAAATCTAGTTGTAAATTCCCTTTAATCTTTGCACCCCACAATCTGGACAAAAGCATACCAAACCGTGGTGGAATGTCTACAACAACCACATCCATGAGAACATTCTTTGCCAGGATTTGGTCTAAGGATACCATCAAGTCTTTGATAAGACCAATACAATAGACTCTACCGGAATCAAAAGAATATAGGTCATGATATTTTCGAGTAATGTCAAGGCCCAGTTTCTCCATAATGGATTTTGGCATCATATTAGGGGAAGCTCTGGAATCAAACATGGCATTGTGAAGGACATAGTCGTGTAGTCTAAGGCTTATATAGAATGGAGGAACTTCACTATCCTCAGACTGACCTTCTAAAGCAGGACCAAAGATGAGCTCAGGGTGATCATCTTCTACATTGACCATATCAGATAAAGGATCTATGTGCAAAATTTTGGACACTTGGTGTTTATAGTTGTTGTTCTTCATCAATTCAGTCAAAGGAATTGAAACCTTTAATTTAGAAATCTCATTTTCTAAACTAAAAGCTGAAATTTTATCTACCTCTTTGACTAGAGGGTCCTTCTTTTCAACTTTTTCTTTTGCTACATTTTGCTGATTGTTCTTCTCATTTGCAATGCTATTTGCAGCTGATCCTTTGCTGGAAGTTGGGTCAGCAGGCTCCTTCCCTTTCTTCTGAATGTTTGAGGAGTCATTTTTGGCTTGCGCTTCCTTTCTCTTTTGAACTGGACTGACTGGTACATCTCTGCTTCTTAATGAATATTGTTTCCGTTGTGCTGTCAATGCATTCATATATCCCCGCTGATAATCATCCGACTCATCCTCCAAAACTGCCTCATTTGCTAGTATGTAATCTTCATCCTTTTGAGCATCAAGGACCTCCGAATATTCCTCATCTTCCGTAAGATAGATGGGAAAACCATCAGCAGTAAAGAAATGATTTGCCTCAACCACTAGATCATCATCATCCTCATCCTCTATTCCATGTACATAGTTTTGCTGCAAAGGATTTTTGACTTGCTGCTACGATGATTGATCTTGTGCCTTCTGCTCCGTTTGTTTAATCCTGAATTGGGGCTGCTGCTATCCTCTAAAGTTGGGGATTTTTTATTGTTGATTCAGGCTTGTCTACAATTGTCAATCGATCAAACATCTTCTCAATTTTTTGGAAAATATTATCTGCCTTAACATCTGAGGAAGATGCTTCTTCCTTTATATTCACCTTCTTTTCAGTTTTCATCCTTGCTCTCTTGGCCAGCAGATTTGCCTCTACACTCACTGCATTCTTCTGCATGTCCTCAAGTGTGGTAGGATCTCTCTCCCATAACTGATATGCCATATCAGCATCGAAGCCATCTGGAAATTTGATCAATGCTAACCCCATTGGTGGTTTAATGTCAGCTAGAATAGCATTATAAACTACATTGAACCTTACACAGTAATCTTGGACACTTTCACCTACATTCCTTTTGATATTTTCATACTCAAATAGAATTTGGAGAGGATTTTTCTTTACCTCCCATCGATCCAAGAATTGTCTATGGAAAACCGGCAAAGTATTGATAGATCCCATTGGTAATGCTCTAAACCACTTTCGAACCTTGCCTCCAAAACTCTGTACAAATAATCTCATGGACATATTTTTGCATCAACCTCATGAAGGTCAAAGAAGTCATTCATCCTATCAACATGCTATTGCGCTGTGATACTTTGAGTAGCATTGAACAGAGGTATCTTACTTTGGTAATAAATGGGCATATCATCCAAATTATAAGGCAAAAGGAGAGGTGCATATCTTGCAGCCATGACTCGAGGTGGATTTGAAACTGGTCTTGGAGAAAGAGGGGGATTTATGACAACAAGAGCAGTTGATGTAGCAGAAGTGATGGGTGTTTGAGGGGTAATGTTAGGCTGGTGAGAGAGTGAAGGTATAAATGGAGATGACGGATGATTCTTTGAAATATGGGGAAATGATGGGGAGGCAAAAGATGTTGAAGCTGAGTCAGAGAGTTCAGGAATTCTATCAGTAGTGAGGCATGACTAAGTAGAGTTTTGAAGATTTCGGTTAATTAGCAAGTTGGCTTTTTGGATTTCAAGCTCTCTAGTGAATTTTGGGTCTGTGACTATGTCCAGCAATTCACTATCAGATGTGGTTCTAAACAGGGAGAGACCAAAGTATTCGTCAAAAGGAAGATCTTCAAGGAACAACCACTCTACTGGGCATGAATGAGATCTGAAAACTGGTCTAGGACTTGGTGCACTTTCTTGTCTGAGTATCCTCAGAATGAGATCAGGATTTTCAAATACAGGAGGAGGATTGGGTTTAGGATTGGACCTAGTGTATCTTCTCGAAGCCAGTGTGTTCAAAGTTCTCAAGATTTTTTATATTGCTTTACAACTTTCTACTTTTCAACCTAATGAATTCTAAACTTATCATCAAAAAGTTCAAAACTTCTTAATAGTACTAGGGTGATTTGTCTTTCTTCCTGAGTATGGTCACCACTATGTTAGAGCCTAGATTGACCTCAGGCTGAAAGAAGGCAATCCTAGGATAACCACAAATGAAGCTTAACCTGGTAGCTAGCCCTACCAGGTCGGGAGAGGGATCTCTCCTTATGAATCTCAGTCAAGATGACTTGATCAGATATGGATTTTATGCTAGGTATAGTAGCTCTAGAGTTTTTTATTGATTTTTGTTGGGTTTTTTGCTAGATCAAATGGAGCAGGCAGTTTTGGGTTCGAGAAATCAAGTCAGGATGCAGGGTGTTCTATTGGGCGAGGTAGGTAGGTGTTTTGGCACTTGGAATTGAGTGAGATGAGAGGTCTAAGACTGGTGAGGAACTGAGGATGGCATGCAAAGATCATGTATCTTTCTCAAACAGTAGAAAACATCAAAAACTAAATGGTTTCCCAAGGCAGAGTACTGTAAACAATGTATTCTACCTATCTAACTTGATATCATTCAGTTAGAAGAAATGAATTAGATTGTGGAACATATAACACATGAGAAAAAATAATAACAGAATAAGAAACTATGCAAAAACACTTTACCACAAGTATCCCATAAAAATAGCTGCAAATCCTGGCTTATTTCCTTGCCAAACTGCTGATAAAGGTGTACAATATAGCTTAGAGCATCCAAGAGAGTCCAACCTTTGCTAATGACTGAAAAATACGTAATATAGACATCAAACCACCTATGCTAGCCATCAAGGGTCGAATCCAATAGATAAGGAACTGTTACAACCATTTCCAAACAAGGAACAAGAATATAGGTAGTGGAACAACTTGCCTCTATAAGCATGGAAACTGATTCATTGACCCCCAAACCACCTCAAACTGATGAATATACCCTCTAAGATCATTTAAAAATTTAATTTACATACCATAGCATTAATTACAATCATAAATTCATCCATGAAGAGAGAAAAAGTCAACTTGCAGTGAAAGTAGGCAAAAACTGAATTTTTTGGCAAACTGGCTCTATCCGCAGCGCCACTGGCCAGGTGCGCAGTTCTGCTTCATAGCCACTTTTGGAGGCCTTACCCTTAGCCAAATTGAGCCCAAGATAGCTCATTGGAAAGGTCTTCCTGTTTAATTTCTGGAACATCTTAAATGTTTTCATTTGGAGGTCATTTTCCCCCTCAAACGTGAAATCTACGAAGGCTACTTCTATGTGTCGAAAAAGAGGTAGAGAGGTCATTTTTTGATAGTTTTTGGACTTTTTGGTGGGCCAGTTTTGCTCCAAAATTGCTGATATTTTTTGGGTTTGATGCTCTCATCATGCTAAATCCAAATATATAAACCTTTCCTCCAAAAATTTCTCCAGAGAAAAGCGCAGTGCCACCTAGGGCAATTTCCTATTTTCAAAATTCCAAAATTTGAAAAGACAAGAAATTTATCCAAACTTGCCCAGATTTGGCACATGGCACCACCATTAGTTGCTTTGATGAGCTAGTGAGGCTTCAGCCAAGATTTTAAATTTATCTTTCTCTTTTTTTCTCCTTGAGGCCTTCCGCAACCTAGCCTTAAGCTTCCTCATTCTTATGTTACAGATCTTGTTGCGAGTCATGTAGTGGTAGGCCATGTGGCGAAGCATATTCTTGTCTCTGTTGGCATTCTCAATTAGCCCCTAAAGGTGTATATTAACCCTCTCAATCCATGTTTCCATATCATTCTCAATTTATTTTTCAATTGCAGTCAACTTGACATTTGCCTCCTTAGCCTTTTGCCTGTTTTCCTTGATCATTTGCAACTCCATGAGGACTTTCTTGTCGCTCAATTTTTATTCTCTTTCTCTAAATATTTGATGATCCACTTAGCCCTCTCTATGTTATCTGATAAGAATTGTATCTCAGCCTCTTGTTCCTTTATGGTCATGTCTTTGGCAGTCTTTGGATCCTGAGTTTCCAAGTCAATGACATCTACTCCTTGTGTCTCCTCATAATCAACAAGGTTAACATTTCTTTCTTGTTCATGACTAAGATCCTTCCTTTGCATATTTTTCTTTCCCTTACCTTTGCCCTTGCTTTTCTGCTCAACTTGTACTTGTTTTGCTGAGGAAGAAGGCAAAGCCCCTTCCACTCCTTGTGGAGATAGCATTTGCCTATAGCCTGATGATGAAGGTGAGACCCTTTCCACACCTTGTGGAGATAATACTCACCTAGTAGTTGCAAAATTTTTCCTGGTGCCCCTCTCATATGTCACAAACACTGGCACTCCAACAGTTTCAGTCTCTTTGACCTTTCCATGTCTTGAAGGTCAACCTTCTTCATGATGCACTAACCAAAAGATTTGTGGGCCTTTGAACATCTCATGAGAAATGAAAGTCTCCCATGGCATGTTAAGAAGATTTAGCTAATGTAGAGTAATGATTTTAATCAAAGAGTAGTGGAAAATGCTATTTAACTGTTGGGGATATGGTTTCTTATTTACAATAAGTGCCATCTTCTCAATGTTTCTGAACATGAAGTAAGGGATATTCATCATTCTTACTCTAGTGAAATGCATCAACAGTCTAATGTGGTAGGCATACAGCCAGGAGAACCTACCTTCATAAGTGAAGTACTTGATAATGATCTTCATCAATGGAGCAAACCTGTCTTCCAAAAACTTGAAAGGGAATACTTTGTTTAGTTTGTCTTTGTATCTAGCCTTGATGTAAGGCTCATAGTACTCCCTATCAATATCCTGACCTTTGTTCCATTCTTCACCCACCTCTGGAATACTTGTAGCCTCTGAAATGACAGCTGGTGATAAGGTGAATGTAATTCTGGAAAGGGTTACTTCATTATTGTGCAAATGTGTCACAAACAACCTTGCCAACTCATGATGAAATTAACCCTTTCTACCATTTCACAAAAACCAAAGCACGACTAGTGTTTAAAACAAGAAATGGCAAGTGGAAAAGCTCGCAACTCCCTCAAACTAGTGGGCTCTTCTCTGATAATCCTTCCTCCTTTATGAGGCTTCCTGTGTTGTATGTTTCTCTCCCTGGAACTATCATTCAGGGTGTCTTCTTCAAGCTCATATTCACTGTCTTTTTCCAACGTTTTATAGTTGTGAACAATTGTGGTGAATGAAAAGATAGGGTGGATGAATGAAAGATGAGTATGAAGAGATTTTATAGATGAGTAGGTGAGAGTGAATGGGAGTGTGAATGGGAGTGTGAATGAGATTTAGGGAGTGAGTAAGGTTTGGGGATAGTGTATATGGTTTAGGGAGTGAGTAGGATAAAGTGTGTAGGGTTTGGGAAATTTGTATGTGGGAATGGGATTTACGGAAAATATATGAGGGAATGAGGCTTAGGGAACAATAGAAAATGGATAAGCTAGGGAAAAAATAAGAGAATGAGCTTGTCAATTTTATCAGATAGTTTGTGTGAAAACTATGGTTTTGACTTTATGAGTGAAAGAATCACCAAAATTTGATGTAAAAACCCTTTTCAGCAAGAAACATTGATGTACTTACTTGCAAAGAGGTAATCTTGGATGATTTGAAGCAAATTGGGGTGACTTGGAGTGATTTGGGGCAATTTGGGGCTTAGCTGCCAGGTGCGCAACGCCTCACCCAAGTGTGCAGTGCCCATGAATTTTTACACTGAGAGTGACTACTAGGTGAGCAGCGCCTGACAGGTGCACAGTGTCAGCCTCTAATGCACAACACTGGTCATAATTCCTTCAAAAACGCAGTAACTACTCACCTTTACTCAATGACACTTAAAAATTGTGTTCTTGGCTCTCCTTTAGCACTTTTGACTTCAACTCTAACAATGAAATGATCAATAGAGGAAAAGGCTTTATATGACTTTCACTTTTTAATTTTTGATGGTGAAAACCCACTTTTGTAATGTCTATTTTCTTTTTCAAATACTCTGTTTTTTTATGCTTGACCTTTTTGCTTTGATAGGTGGACTGATGCTCAATTTCTTTGACTTTTGTAGTGGCGAGTACTTGGCAATATCACCAAGTGACCAGGAGAAGCCTGGAACCATTTATGACATATGGGAACAATAAAATTACATGAAATTTAAAAATAATATACAAATGCTTTATTTTCACCTCAAAACTCATTTTGAGGTGAGAAATTTATTAAGCTTACAAATTAAGACATTAGAACTTTTCTGATCATTATTATCATCCTCATGTGTCTGCTAACCATTACTAACAGTGGTCACTGAAATTTGACCATGTAAAACCCTAAGACCTAATGAGACTGAAACCCTAAGTAATTGATGAAATGAGCTGAAAATAAACATGAATCATTGACTGAAAAGTATGAAAGGAGGTCAGCAGAGATATATCATGAGGGAAAAATTGAAATGAACCCCACCATCAGTAGATCCATGACCTAATGGAATGCAACTCATCTGAATGGGACTCCTAGTATGAAATTAAAAAGAGTAAATTTTGATCACCGATGGCAGTGTGAAGACACTGACACTAACACTCCCATCATTAGTTCAAACCACCATTTTTCCTTTATGCTCATTGCATCCATTGAGAGAGAGATAGTTGTAGCTAAAGCACAAGGTCATAAATAACCCATCCTAGAGAGGGGGATGTTGTAGATCCAAGTCTTCTCTTTCTCCTCACCAAGTGTAATCTATATTAATTTAATAATAAAATCATATCACTAATTTCCAATGTGTTTCTACTCTATGCTCACTATTATATGTCTCTTTGTGTTTTGCATGCTATCTTTTGCAAGGTTTCTAACAACTGTTTTACAGACCTAAAGAATATTAACCTGTTATCTATCATTGTTAGGGTCATTTGTCACCAATAACTTAAAAAAAGAATTTTTTCTCACTTTCTCTAAAAACTTCTACTAACATTCATTGGAGATAACCATGTTTCTTATGAGAGTGTTAGTGTGGGATTTTTTAAAATCCCATCACTTATCAGTGTTTTTCCTTTAACCCCACCTGAAATTCCTTCTTCTTCAATTTCTCCTATGCATATGATCTCTTCTGAAATCTATGGACCCCATTTTTCTCCTGACCCTTGGGTGGTGCCTTTTCCTTTGGAAGTAGATCAATATGGTGAGCATAAAATGCATTTAATGGAAGAGATTTCCTCTTTGGTACTCCTGTTTGTACCTCCTAATTTTGGTTAGAAACTCCATCCCAATATGGAATATGATCAAGATCCTTTTCCCACACAGGTTGTCACTCTGCATATTCCATGCGACTCCTTCGATGATGATTCTAGTTCCCAATAAGTGATCTTGGAGGTCATGCATCCTACTGAAAACCCTAGGGAGGTTATTTCTCTTAATGCCTCTATTCTTCTTGATATAGAAAAGGTATAGATTGGTAAAGAAAATCTTAAATCAACCCAGGGGGCATTTTATCAGGCATCCATGGAATTGCCACCTTAGGACTGAGTTAAGTATTGGATTTATAATATTGAACATTCTAATTAATTTTCAAACTCACATCATCATATTGATGAGTGTCTTGTACCCCCTTTATGTCTTGATAGTTCTTGTCAAGGATCCACACTAGCTCATGAGACCACTCACCTTGTATGCCAATGAGTCGTTCTTTATAACATTATGGTTCTAGGTTTTCCTTAGCATCTTGAACCTTTAGGAATTAGCAAGTTCAAATTTCTATGGCGTGGCGCTATCATGGGGTGCCATATGGTACCCCCATTAGTCCATGATTTCATGTATGGGGATATTTTTCCTATGCTTGACATTGGGCACACTTTGTCGTGACCTATTATGTTACATTATGGATTGTACTTAGTGTAAATAGGAGTGTGTGTGGCGTTTTTATCCATTTTTTGTTTGTGTGTGCTGAAGGTTTCCATGCGTAACTAGTGTTTATGGTTATTGATTGTGATATGTCAAGACCCTCTTTAATTTATGTATGCTTCACAAACAATTCCATCTATAGTACTTAGAACCTAGCTTATATTGCTTGGGTCCATTTTTCGCCCACCAATAAGCTTGTGAGTTCAGGGGGAATTTGTATTCACCTAATCACCAATAATGTGGCAGAGTATAGTGCCATAATTGAGCTCTTAACTGAGGTTGTTTCCCTTAGGATCCACCACTTGGTTGTCCAACTTGACTCGCAACTCGTAGTCTCTTAGTTGAACCATGTCTACTCTATGAGGAATCTTGCATTACTTCATTATTATTTGAGGGTACATCTATTGGATTAACATTTTTATTATATTTTTATTCACATATTCCTAGAGGCTACCATGCACTGGTTGATTCGTTAGTTAACTATGTGTTGGATTGGTATTTGTCACATTAAGAATTTAAATCATGCACATGAAAATGAACACATAAAAACGACATTTATAAAACATACCATAGAAGGAATCATACTTTATCAAGTTCAAAATAGGGCATCTGAGGTCCAAGATATCAAGTTTCATGCATATGCTAGACAACCAAAAAACCATCCTAGGAGTACTACTATAGTAAGTTTACCACGCTCATGCTGGTGGTAACATAGCATGAAGCATGAAATGTAACATAGAAGGCCTTGACAACAATGGGAACATGCCCCAATGGTGTACCTTTAGAGTTGTGGAGGAATTCCATCCATAGGTATGGGTTGAACTCCAAGTGTAAGACCCTCTACATTGCAAGTTAACTATCGCAACTCATTCTGCTCCCCTCCATTCTCCTCTTTGGGCACTTCTTAGACTGCCTGTTCAAATAATCCTCTGTGATGGAGTGGTAACTAGATCAAGGGATGAGTTGGTCCCACATATACATATGAAATTATTCAAACATTATTCAACCATGTGTTCATGAAAAATTACACCAAAAAAGGATACAAAAACTCAAAAAATGCAAAAGCATTAAAAATTCCAAAAAATAAAAAACTTTCTTACCAAGGGCACTCCACTATGTCCCGGGAGGAAATACAAGGTTTGGGTCACATTTAATGTTAACACCGTCATAGGCATAGTCATCAATAACCAAAATCATATGCTTCAACCATTTGAAGTATGTTGAGTCGAACCAGTGCCCTGAAGGTGCACCTTCTTGCCTCTCCATCATCTCTATTGAGTGACCCATGTGAGGCTCCTTCAACTCCAATTAATCATTAAACTCTACTTAGAGCCTCATACCATGAACCTTCTATAGGAAAAAACACACTACTATACTCCCATATCCAAACTATTTTAGTCAATCGATCTTACAGAGGGTGAGATGTTATGTGATGTTTGCTAGTATGCCTTTGCACTAGTTAAAGAGAGTAGGTTATAGGAATCTCATTGAAAGATCTATTTGTGCCTTGGTATGTAGGTGTGATGCAACTAACCCCAAAACTCAAGTGATGGTGAGGACTATGGTCTTCAACATAATATCTATGATGTCTCTAATGGGCACTCTACCACCCACTTTCTGTGTACTTGGCCTACAGTATCGACCCACATCGTCATCTACTCTCTCTTAAAAGCTTCTCCTGACCCTGCTCACAAAAAACAAGGAACTACACCTAGATAAACCTTCTAGTAATTATATATCTTCCACCTCCAGTCTTAACATTTTTTGCGCACAACGAACTGTTCATTCTTTGGATCCCACTAATCTGCTATTTGTTGCAACAAACAAACTTGGCTTAGCATAATTGGAATCTTGAATAAGTTTAGGAGGCCACAATATCTAAGAGCCATAAGCATTGGATGATGGGTTATGGCTTGAAAATTATCTTCTTGGTTCTTTCTCTCCCTCCATTCACTCATTGTGATAACATGCAAAACAATAACAAATATTAAAACCCTCGGTAAAAGAGAAAACCTCTCGAAAAACCATGCAAACCATAATATTTTTGTGAGAAATCTCAAGGGAAAAATATTTTTACTTGGACGCGGATTTTTTGGCATCAAATATAAGTTGATGTGCTAATTGAATGGAAAAAATCAGTGTCAAAACCCTAAGATGCACAGATATCCCTTCTCTAATTTGTGTCAACATGACTGTGCACAAATAGGGCATGAAATTACCTCTGAAGAATCGACTGAAAATTCAAAATGAAAGATATCATTTGGGACAGTAGGGTTTGAATAATTACATGGTAAATATGGTCCGTGAAATGGTTCTTAGAAGCTCCTGCAATCTCTATATGGAGATTGGAGATGAAATGGTGATTTTCTCCTCCTCTCCAATTTCTTCACTTGCATATGTAAAAATGAGTCATGGGGACATATGTTTGTCCTTTTATAGAATATTTTATTTTAAATTGGGGGATTTTTACTTTTAATATATTTATAAGGATGGGGAGGGTCATATTTTACTTTATTATTATACTAATCTATTTATGTGCAATAGTATGGGGATTTTCTATGATATCTTTCCTAGGGTGAGTTTTTATGGTTCCATTATTACAATGAGCCTAAGGTACGTACTTTGAACTTGAAATATAGGGGTGGGTCTCTCACTATCATTTCCATTGCATTATTGAATTCCATTTCCATCTTCATTGTGCCTTAGGTCCAACATCGTCAGATTGCAATATTAACTCGTCTCTTTTATGCACATCGTAACTTGGTGGTAGAGACTACTTGCGCATGGATGCCCTAGATTAGCACCTCTATTCTATGTTGGTGTCCATGAAAAAATTATTTTATCCCTTCTCGAAATTCCTCCTTTTAACCTGCCATGACTTAGAATTTGAGCCTCATTTTTCTCTTATTCGTCATCTTCTAGCCTTACCCTGGGAAGATTCGACATCTTTATAGCTTGTGATTATTGTGAATTTTTAGCTGTAATTTTGCATGTTGATTAGCCTTGGTTTCATTCTACCACCGTTTTCATCGTCTGATTGGCCCATTTTTTACTTTTTCCTGGTATTCTTACGCTTTCCTAGAGGGACTGCTGCGAGGAGTGCTCTTATTTTCCAGCCTCTTTACATCCTTATGCTTTGGGTGGTTTCGTCAACTCAAAACTAGTTGGTACCTTTTATTCCACTCATTCCTCCATGATGTACTTCCTTTATTTCTTCCTTATGTGCATTAAACCCTTAAAGGCACCAAGTATCCTTATGTATTTTTTAGGCTTGAAAAAAAAAGGAATTATTGAGCTTACTTGACTTCTCTTTCATGCTCATTAAACAATGAAGGATACTAAAAAGAGGGAAAAGGGAAGGGGAATCATCCAATGGAGTTATTAATCAAAATGGTAGCATCAGTCACGTCAACCTTGACCATGGTACTTGTTTGATTCATTTCCTTGTAGTTAGGTTTTATATTTTCTATGAGACGAACCATACATATGAATCTATCTACTCCTCTAGCTAGTTACTCTTCCAGACATTATGGAGCATGCTTCAATGTCTCCTATATTATTACACAATATCATGTGGTTTTCATTAGTCAATGTTTCCAAGTCACTTTTGTTCCATGTTGGTATGTGTTCAAGGGAAGTTTCAACCTGAGTCGACCATATGCAATCCTTGTTTACCATTCTATGTCAACCATACCTGTGTAAGTTGTACTTCACTATTTCATGACTTCATCCATTCACATCATCTTTCGGTTTATTTTGTGTCGCTTGATGGGGGATACATCAAGGCCCTTTTTCGATAGATCTTCTCTTGCGACTTCAGCTTATTGACTAAGAGCTTGATCTAGGAACTAGTAGTACCCTAGATCTTGTTAACCTCAATGGAAGGTTTCTTCATTATTGATTGTGGTTTTACCTCATTTACTTTTGATCAGTCAAGTATGTGATTGCTTGATGTCATCTCATTTATTCACACTTAATCGACTATGCAATGTACTATGGGGTCCATTTCCATTATTGGTGTTTCCCCTCACATTTGTTAATGATATGATTCATTAACTCATAATCATTCTATTTCTACCATGCTTGACATCAACACATATATTTACATGTTGTAGATTCATACCATCAGTGTTGTGTAGAAGACCCTAGGTTAAGGAAATTTCATTCTTATATGGCACCCTTCGTAGGTTGTGTTGGAGTAATGTACCATTCTATGTACTTTGAGGACTGCTCTCAGGCATTTCTCTTTTATATTTCCATAGTTTTACTGATTTATACTAAGAAATAGATCTAAAATGTATTTTATAGTGGCTATGATATTGTTTGTTTGTCACACAGATTCACTGTGTATTGTTTGTTGGTTGGCTATGATATTGATGGTGGTCAGGTTCAATTTATTTTTATGACCGAGCATGGTATGCCTAGATTAAGGATGTTATTGACAAGGTTGAGACTTCAACATTTGAGTTCCTTCGATTCAACTTTGTTTTCATGTCTCCTTCCTCCCATTTTGAGATCTGATTTTTTTTGTCATGCATTTCAACCATCAAATTCTCTTCTAATATAATGCATTAGGGAGCATATGTTATTAGCCTATTTTTCCGAAATTGAGTCAGTTGGAGAAGCTTTTGAATTGTTGACCTTGATGCATAGCTTGTACCCTTTATTTTGACCAATTTGCTGCTTGGACATTGATTCACCATGCATAAGTTGTGTGATTGCTTTAATTGTTAGTGTATATCTTGAGTATTTATGCAAATTATCCATTTCAAACTAACCTCCATCTTGTTCCTTCTATGGTTTCTCATTCTCGAGGAGATCAACTCCATTGATTAGCTTTATGAGTTGAATAGGGACAAATTATTGTAGAAGTTTCATAAATTCTCTTCCCCCTAAGTGTCCAAATTAATTCTCCGAAGGAGGCCAAATGGCCTATATATACTTGACATGTCAGGAGGGAAGGATAGAACTATATCTAGTGTGTATAATATAGCACACTAGATTTGTTTATTTAAGAGGCCATCCTTCTAGGAGGAGGAAGCCAAGTTACTAGTTAAAGAGGAGTTTCTTCATCTTCCTTGAGGTATACTATCTATGTATGTTATTTTGATCATACTGAAAAAGTTGATTATTGTGCAAACATAACCTTGTAGGCAGATATTTGGGTATTTTTGGTTGATTTTATCTGGGTAGGTTCTTAGCTTGGTGATTGGAAACTAGAAGATTTGGCATCCCTCAAACTACGTCTTCATGTCATAGGCACAACTCCCCTCCTTCCTTTGCATCTTATGTTATTGTTTGCATGATTAGATGATTACTTGACTCACTATTTGCACTTTGAGTGCACACACAACTGTTTGGTGAATCTCGAGAAAGATTCATGGAGGAACAACTTCATGTGATTGTGGAATTTTAGTCACAACATATTTCATCAAAACTTAAAGTAGTTGCATTACTTCTTATGGCAACAACTAGATTATCCCATGAGTTTAGTAAAGAGAAAAATAAAATTATACAAATGCTCATATAAATTAATAATATCAATAGATAATGTCTAATTTACCATAGTATTGAATGGGCTCATATGCCCTGTCACTGGGTCTCCATCCTTGATCCTCTTGTTATAAAAATTATTCCATAGGAACAATTCTTTTACTGGGGATTGGGATTAATACAATGCTCCTAACTCATTCCCTAATTCCTTCATTATATCTTCTCCCAAAACATTCGGTAATACTGAATCTGAGAGACACAATTTTATTGCACTTTTTTAATTTTGATATAACTTGGTCTAGTATTATGTCAACATCTCCATTAGTAAAATACCTAGATCCATAATAGTGTACTAATCTTTCTCTAGCAAACTGTCTTCCATTTTGAGACTCCACAACTCAAAATCTACCCATTGAATTTCTCAATCTCTATCTTTGAACTATGCACTATTTTCTTTCACCACAAGAATTGATACAACAACTAGCCCATTGTAACAAGGTTTTCCACAATGTTGGGCCAAAACCATTAGTCACAAAGGTGCCCCCTTGAAGGAAAACATATTGGACACCAAATGTTGTTTTTAAATCTATATAGTCAATTGTTGTAAACATATTCTTAATAAAGGACAAAAAATGCAATGGAACATGCACACATTTAACTTATAAATTTTACTCTAGAAACCCAAAACCAAGAAAACTAGAAAGATTTTGTAGTATATTATATATTTACAATGTTATAATACAATATCTATATCCTATGGCATCCATAAACCCCCAATCCATTAACCCTGGGTTAGAATACAACAATAGTTCCTTAATTCAAATTACAAAATAATGGGATGAACCATCCATCAACCTATTTATATGTCTAAATTCAGTTACATTTACTTATGAATCTAGAGTACATAAACTTGTGAAAAACAAATGTAGTATGTGTAGAATCAAATCATTTATAGTATTTTTCTATTGAAATTGGAATTATAAAATGAATTGCATAAATGATAAATGTCACACTGTATTAATAAAAACAATCTTAAATCAATCAATGACCATGTACTTAAACAATGATCATACTATTTGACCCTAATATCACCACTTTATCTCATAATATGATTTAGGAACTTCTTTTTCCCATGAATCATTGTTAACAAAGGAAACTAAACTATGTATTGCAAAATGAAACACACTTGCATAAACGCAAAGCTACCTCAATCACCCTTAGATTGATTTTATATTGAAGGATAATCATACATGAATTAGGCACTTATCATAAATCATAGCTATTGTTGTTGGCAAGTGTTGATAAAATAAATCTAATCTAACTTACAAAAGGAAAATATTTATTCATTAAATCAAATTGTAAAATTAAATAAAGACATGTAATATGAAATAAAATACCACCCTGATCTATTTGGAGTGAGCTCAATTCTCCAAAGAAAAAGGTAAAAATGTACCATATAGCATCATAAACTAATTCAAAACACACTACATTGAAAACTAGAGAACAATAATATATGTGAAAGGAAATATTAAAAAATTAAATATATTTCATCATAAGTTAGACATATGCTCCAAGAGTCTTCCAATTGGATTAGACAAAGAACTTTTATTATAGATAAATTTTCTTTAAAAATAGGATAAATAATAATTAATTTAGATCCACATATATATGATGTGGTTATAACCATTTGCTAATAATTTTCAAGTAAATATCTTGAAATATATTCTCATGAATATTTTCAAGATATTTGTTATTATCTCATAACTATTCTCTTCACAATCTCAAATATTCTTTCCATATCTTTGATGATTTATTAATGACGTGAAATCCATGGGAACTATTCAATGGTTGAAGAAGAATTTGGAATTTGGAATTAAATGATAAAAAATTGCATTATTGCAAACTTTAAATGTACCTATAATCATCACTAAATTCTCCCAAATATCAAATATATGTGAAAAAATGTTATTTTTATAATATTTAATCATAGAATGACTTATAATACTAAAATAAATGCATTGAAAAACATCTTGAACCTAGTTGCACATAAAATATTAAAATGGAGTACAAACAAAGTTGCAAAAATGTGAAAACGGATTAAAAAGGATGGAAAATGTATGTTAAAAGTTGTAAAATAAAGATAAATTTTCATGACTTAACATTCTGTTGGGTCCCTATAATACTAGTGATTACCCCATTACTATTGTAGTTATACCCCTTATTTATATTGTTGTGCCCCTATTACCCCCATATTGTTATTTCTGTGCCCCATAGAATCCCTCTATTGTTATTTTTGTGGCTTTATATTATTATTGTTAGGTCGGCTGGATAATATTGTGACTCCTTAGACTCCTATATATAGTAAGGAGGTTTTGTCATTTGTATCATCCAAGAATTGTTCATTTATGTAATGTAAAGGAGGTTGCCCCCTCGAAGAGGCTGAATTCTAAGGCGTTGATCTATCTTTTCTATCTTTTCTTGAGCTGGTTTTATAACATTTGGTATCAGAGCTTTGGATTCTATGGTTTCGCTGCTCCAAACACGTCATCGTGGCATTTTCGCTATAACTTTTTTTCTGTGACGTTTCAGAAGTCGTAAAAAAAACCCATTTGAGAAGAAATTGCACTGAACCTGGGATCCAAATTTCAGAGCTTTTCGCGCGATATTTGCGGAGATATGATCTGAGGAAGTTGGTCTTTTTGCAGACTCCTGAATTACATTCAAAACAGGTGACCTGGGGAAAATCGTCATAACTTTCTCTCTGGGGATCGGATTGAAATTTCGTAAGAAGGTATAGAAAGAGGACAGACTTTAGTTTCTTGTGTGTGTGTTTCAAATTCAAAGGTTGAAACAGTGAATCGTGGCACGTCGTACAAGTTCGCTCTACTGAACCAGTCTAAAAGCAAGTCACTGTGGGAGATTTCACATAACTCTTCTTTGGAGAATCCAATTTGGCTCAGAATTGTGGAATTGGAAAGAGGATGCAGAAGGCTACTAAAGGTAGCAATTTTAGAATTGGATGATCTGAAATTACAGAGATACATCAGATTCAATATCAGGCTTCTATAAAGTGAAAAAAGGTGTGTAGTTTTTTTTTAAATTTTTGTGTAAGCTTGGTTTAACGGAATTCAAAGGGCATAGTAAAGCATTATTATCGGTAACTGATGCCCCGAGGAAAGAAAATGCAAACACCTAGTAAGGAACCTGAAAGCTCTAGCATGACTCATGAAGAAGAGGAAGAAATGCTACATGATATATCAAAATTACAAGAACAAGTGCAACAAATGTCACGCTCACAAAAGCTAACAGAAGCTAAGATAAGTGACGTGGAATCTAAGATAAAGGGCATGGAAGCTAATATGGATGATTTGAAGACAGATTTGAAGAGAGACATGGCAGATTTGAAGATAGATTTGAAGACAGACATGGAAGAATTGAAGAAGTTGCTACAAGAAAGGGTCACTAATGGTGAAAAGGTAGTAAAGGAAACTCATGATGAGAACAAAAGAAATGTTAATCATGATTCCATAGATGCTAATGTTGGATCGAAGAATCACCATATTCCAAAAATCGATATGAGGAAGTTTGATGGCAAGGATCCCGCCACATGGATATTACAGATGGAGCAATTCTTCGATCTCAATAATGTGCAAAACGCACAAAAGGTACGTATGGCAACTGTATATTTGGAACCAAATCAGTTTGTATGGTATCAATGGCTTTGCTCTCGTAAACAATTTATCACTTGGGCAATTTTTACGGAAGAATTGATAGCACATTATGAAGATACAAAAAGCAACACTTTTTTTAGCCAATTGATAAGTCTCAAACAAAAGGGTTCAGTAATGGAGCACATTGAGGAGTTCCAAAAATTGAACATAAGGGTAAAAGATATTCCAGAGGAGCATAGGATTGATGTGTTCATAGGGTCTTTAAAGGATAATATCCAACATGATGTTCGCCTTTGGGAACCTGATTCATTAGAGAAGGCATTCAGGTTAGCAAGAAAAATGGAAAGCAAAATTATGGCAACCAGGAAGCATACCACTCACAACTATAAAGACGGAAGTGTTGTTGCCCCTAGTCTTCCACAACCTATAAGGTTGACACCACAACAATTGGAAGAAAAAAGAGCAAAAGGGCTTTGTTACAGTTGTGATAGCAAATACACTAAAGGTCATAAGTGTGCTGAGAAGAAATTATTCTACATAGATTGTGAAGAGGAAGAAGAAAAGGAGCAAGAAAGGTCAAAAGAAGAAGATATACTCCAGGAACAAAGCCTAGATGAAGAACAAATAAATCCGACCATATCTTGTAATGCATTGGCGGGAATTACCACTCCTCAAACCATCAAGATAGAAGGACAAATCAAGAAGAAAAAGGTAATAGTGTTGATTGATTCAGGAAGCACCCACAATTTTATTCATTGTAGGGTAGCAAAAGAATTGAATTGCTTCCTATATCCAGCACCAGAGTGTCAAGTGATGATTGCAAATGGAGGAACAATAAATTGCTCTGGAAAGTGCCATAATATCAAGCTATCCATGGGAGAATATGTATTGACTAGCCCAATTCTTTCCATTCCAATGGGAGGTGCGGATGTTGTACTAGGAGTCCAATGGCTACAATCCTTGGGTACAATAGCTTTTAATTTTCAAGAACTTACAAGTCTATGTGATTCGAATTTCACAATGGAGGATGCAATGAGTGAAGTGAACTTAAGGGTCAGTACGAGGAAACATGAATGACAACGCAGGAATGATATCTAATGCATAAATCATAAAACTTTTCATCAACTACGGAAGGAAAGGAAGTTGAATTAAGGGGTATTGTAGGGAAACCAGGAAAGATAATCAGCTCTATGGTATGACAAAGCTTCTAAAAAAGGAGCAAAGAGTTGTAATTGCACAATTATGATCGCTAGATGTTTCCACATTGGAATCATCTATTTCTCCAGATCTCCAAAAAGTCCTGGACAATCATTCCAAGGTATTTGAGACTCCCAAGGGTCTCCCACCTATGCGTGATCATGATCATGCTATTCATCTGATTCCAGGAAGTGTTCCTCCAAACATCAGGCCGTACAGATATCCCTATGTCCAAAAAAGTGAAATTGAACGTATGGTTGCAGAAATGCTAGAGGCTGGTATAATTCAACCGAGTCAAAGTTCTTTCTCAGCTCCAGTAGTATTGGTGCACAAGAAGGATGGATCATGGCGCATGTGTCCGGATTATAGGGAGCTCAACAAGCTCACTATTAAAGATAAGTTCCCCATTCCTGTTATTGATGAATTACTGGATGAATTGCATGGATCAATTTACTTCACCAAGTTGGATCTTCGTTCGGGATATCATCAAATCAGAATGAAGATTGAAGACATTCCAAAAACGGCATTTAGAACTCATGAGGGTCATTATGAATTTTTGGTCATGCCTTTTGGCCTTACCAATGCACCTTCAACATTTCAAGGTTTGATGAATTCAATTTTCAAACCATTCCTTAGAAAATTTGTGTTAGTATTTTTTGATGATATACTAATCTACAGCAAGTCTTGGAAGGATCATGTTGAACATGTTGACAGGGTGCTACAACTATTGGAGGAGAAACAATTATATGCAAAAAGATCCAAATGTTTCTTTGGAGTCCAGGAGGTGGAATATTTGGGTCATATTGTATCTCATGAAGGAGTTAAGGTAGACCCTAGCAAAATTAAAGCCATTAAGGAATGGAAAATCCCCACATCCATAAAGCATCTGCGAGGATTTCTTGGGTTGACAGGGTATTATCGCAAGTTTGTTAAGAATTATGGGAGAATAGCAGCACCTCTAACAACATTATTGAAGAAAGATTCATTTTCATGGACTCCGGAAGCAACAAAGGCCTTTGAACATCTTAAAGAGGCAATGTGCCAAGCACCGGTCTTAGCTACACCGGACTTCACAAAAACCTTTATTGTGGAATGTGATGCTTCAGGAAATGGAATTGGTGTTGTTCTAATGCAAGATGAAAGACCCATTGCTTTTGAAAGTCGTCCAATCAAGGGAAAGTTTTTAAGCAAAGCTATTTATGAGAAGGAAATGTTGGCAATACTCCATGCACTTAAGAAATGGCGACCCTACCTAATGGGAAGACACTTCAAGGTAAAAACGGATCATGATAGCCTTAAATACTTTTTAGAACAAAGATTATCCTCTGAAGAGCAACAAAAGTGGGTCACAAAGATGTTGGGTTATGACTTTGAAATCATCTACAAAAAAGGGAAGCAAAATGTGGTGGCAGATGCACTCTCAAGAAAGGATGAGGATGTGGAAGCATTGTTGTGTGCCATTTCTATTATCCAACCAGATTGGATAAACGAAGCAAGGGAGGAATGGAAGAATGACGAAGAAGTGTGGGCACTTATTCGAAAGCTACAACAAGATTCCAGTACTTCTGATACATTTAGCTGGAAAAATGATTCGTTATGGTACAAAGATCGCTTATACCTCTGTAAGAATTCCCAGCTAAAACAAAAGATTCTTATGGAATTGCACACTTCTCCCTTAGGAGGGCACTCAGGATTTTTAAAAACTTACCACAGGGTTAAGAAGGAATTTTTTTGGGATGGCCTTAAATCAGATATTCAAAAGTTTGTGGCGGAATGTTTGGTTTGCCAGCAAAATAAAGTTGAAACAATTAAGACACCGGGTCTATTACAACCTTTATCCATTCCAAGCCAACGTTGGGAGGAGGTTTCAATGGATTTTATCACAGGTTTACCCAAGTCTGAGGGAAAGAGTGTCATCATGGTGGTAGTTGACAGACTTACCAAGTATGCACACTTTTGTGCATTATCACATCCATTTAAAGCCAGTACAGTTTCTACTGCATTTATGGAAACAGTTCAAAAGCTACATGGAAACCCAAAGATTATTGTAAGTGACAGAGATCCCATTTTCACTGGAAATTTTTGGACAGAATTATTTTCTTGTCTTGGTACTCAGTTAGCTCATAGCTCATCTTATCATCCTCAATCTGATGGGCAAACTGAGATAGTAAACAAATGTTTGGAAGGATATCTTCGTTGCTTTGTATCTGATAAACAGACACAATGGGTCAAATGGTTGCCTCTGGCTGAATGGTGGTATAACACTTCCTTCCATACAGCAACAAAAATGACCCCATTTATGGCACTTTATGGGTATCAACCACCATCCATCACATCATATTTAAGAGAAAATTCTAAGGTTCAGGCAGTGGAACATCACATCGAACATCAACAACAAGTCCTCCAACTCTTAAAGGATAACCTCGTGTTGGCACAAAATAGAATGAAACAACAGGCAGATCAACATCGCAGTGAAAGAAGTTTTGATGTAGGTGATTGGGTATTCCTACGGCTACAACCATATAAGCAAATGTCCCTAAAGCAAGCTAAGAAGGATAATAAATTATCACCAAAGTATTATGGTCCGTACAAGGTGTTGCAAAAGATTGGTACTATGGCATACAAATTGGAGCTTCCTGCAGCTTCTCGATTGCACCCAGTTTTCCATGTTTCATGTTTAAAGAAGGTTATAGGTGACAAGCTCCCAATTCAAACAATATTGCCAGAACTTGACGAGGAAGGAAAAATTATATTGGAACCGGAAGCAGTCACAGAAACAAGAACTCGACAGCTACGAAATCGATCAATTTCAGAGTATCTTATCAAGTGGAAGAACTTATCCGCTGAAGATTCCACATGGGAGGATGAGAATTTTATGCAGAAGTATCCAGAACTACTCAAGCGTTGAGGACAACACTTTTTTGAAGGAGAGGGGCATGTTGGGTCCCTATAATACTAGTGATTACCCCATTACTATTGTAGTTATACCCCTTATTTATATTGTTGTGCCCCTATTACCCCCATATTGTTATTTTTGTGCCCCATAGAATCCCTCTATTGTTATTTTTGTGGCTTTATATTATTATTGTTAGGTCGGCTGGATTATATTGTGACTCCTTAGACTCCTATATATAGAAAGGAGGTTTTGTCATTTGTATCATCCAAGAATTGTTCATTTATGTAATGTAAAGGAGGTTGCCCCCTCGAAGAGGCTGAATTCTAAGGCGTTGATCTATCTTTTCTATCTTTTCTTGAGCTGGTTTCATAACACATTCCCTCCAAGGGAATATGTTGCATGTTGTAGAAATTATACAAATTGCAACTGCTCAAGATTTCGAACTAAAAACAAGAGACACAAATTTTACTCCACTAATCTATGGAATGGAAATTACAATTTAGAACAACATGCAACAAGAGAAACCACAAGTAGACCATGATTTCTAGGGGAACCCTACTGGGAAAAACCCCTCAAGCCTCTTTGCATTAATCAGTTGAATAAAGAAACTATTACAATTTCATGCTCCACCTCTGAGCACCCCCTGCAAAAGCAAAATTGTTCTCTCTGCTAAATGTGAACCTCTAGCCAAAACTTAGCCAATTTATTCCTCCTCCTGCCTCATATTTCCTTGCACGAATATGAGCACATTATATCTCCTAAACAATAGGGAAGACCCTATTTCCTTGCACAATTCCCAAGGAATTGATCTCTTGA
The DNA here is from genome assembly GCA_031772625.1 of Pinus tabuliformis. Classification (NCBI taxonomy): domain Eukaryota; kingdom Viridiplantae; phylum Streptophyta; class Pinopsida; order Pinales; family Pinaceae; genus Pinus; species Pinus tabuliformis. The sequence goes on along the minus strand of CM062804.1, from coordinate 357,116,723 downwards.
CTACATGCAACAACTATACACTAAACTAATATACAACTCATATTACACTAGCCATGTCTCCTACACTCTAGTTGAGAAATTTGAATTCCATGCATGCATGAGCTATTTTTGGCTGATTGATCAGTTAATTGATAGATATCTAAGTTAGACTGTTGTCCCATTACACAATTTAGCTTCAAATTACTCTATCAATAGTTATAGATCAAAAAAATTAGTACAATTAAAAGCAACTGAACTAGATTGCTAAAATTTAGCAATCAACGCACCCATGACTAAACTCCAAGCCCACTAACTTGAATTTACTGAGCTAACTAAGTGATAAGAGCAATGTGAGACTAGTTAAATGCCTCCAAGTTGTCCTGCTAATTGTTGAAAATCTAGCAAGAAAATCTAGTTTTCACGTTGCGTTGGTCAAACTAGATTAAAATTCAAATTTATATTTCAGCGGAATACTTGGAGGTAGTTGACTGAGGTGACAAGGATTTTGTCACTCAGTTAACTCAGTAAATTTGATTTGGAGAAGCTTGAGTTTAGTTCTACATAATTGATTGCTAATTTGTAGCAATTTTTTTCAATTAATTTGAGTTATTGTTAGTGTAACTAGTTCTAACTATCAGAAGAAATAGTGGAGGTCAAGTTGTGGAAGTGGAACTTCAACCACACTCAGTGATAAACCAGTTAACTGATCATTCAACCCATAATATTTTTTTCATCCAGATAATTCGAGTTACCCAGTTGAGATGGATATACCAAGGAAATGTACTATTAGTTGTAGCATATTCCCATATGTATAGGTGGTGCATGCAGTCAAAGATTGACCTAAGGCTATTGTGCAATTCCTTGGTGTGAAATTCCTAAAAAATAGGGGAAATTTCCCAAGGGAACAATGCAAGGAAACATGAGCTTGGGAAGGCTTGAAATTGGCTAGTTGTTGGGCCAAGTTTAGTTAGATAGGCAGGGGGTGGACTATACACTTGCAAGATGTGCTTAGGATTGAGAAAGCATTGTATTTCTTCTCTATTCTTTGATTAGTGAAATACCTTGTAAGGGTTTTTGAGTAGCTAATTTCCCCTAGATAAATCTCTATGCATGTGTGATGTTTCCTTTTGCATGTCTAAGATTCTTATTTTAGATGGGGAATTAACTTCCAGAGATCAATAGAGTAGCTTCAAGTCTTCTGATTTAGTAAATTTCATGAGTAGTATTGAATCTACACATTAATTTCTACATAGTATCAGTGTTGGAATCACAATTAGAGATTTTGAAGTTGCCATTGCAAGAGGTTAGAGGTTACAGATCAACTTACAGGTTTTCTTCAGGACTAAGAAGATGGATTTCAATGGACCAAGGCTCGAGTATGCCCTTGAGGGAAGCTAGAATTATGTTTCATGGAAGGATCGCATGGAGGCAGTGTTGGAGGATAATGGATTGAAGGAATTCATTGATAATGATATTCCAAAACCAATAGCAGATGATGCTCAAAATCTAGCAGATTGGAAGAAGTTCATTGCTAAGGTGAGGAGGATCATATTAGCGAGAGTAAGAGACCATATTATCTATAATATTATTGGGAACGAGACTTTGTATTCAATGTGGCAAGAAATGACTTATTTGTTCCAAAATAATAGTGACCATAGGAAATTAGCACTCAAGGACAAGATTCAAAATATAAATATGCAAAGGAATGAGACCATTCCACAGTACCTAAGTAGATTCACACAATGTTGTGATGAACTTGGTCAAGTTGGTGTTACTATAGAAGAGGATGATTTGGTGAGCCTATCCCTTATAGGCATTCCCAAGAGTTGGCACAACTACCAAGATTCGGTGAATGGGAGGGAGAAACTACCAAATTTTGAATTCCTTTGGTCTAATTTGGTATAGGAGAAGATAATGCAGAACACCAGAGAAAGGACCTCATCCAAGGGTGAGGATGAAGATAAACCTACCTTGGCTAGAAAGGAAAAGAAAGGGAAAGGGAGAAATCCTAATCCAAAGTAGAATCTGGTCAAGGGGGGAAAGAAGAAAGACTTGTCCAATATCAAGTGCTTTCATTGTCATGAATTCCAGCACTATGAAACGAAGTGTTGACACAATAAGGCACGCAGGAAGATTGAAGGAGGAGCAGTGGGTGAATACTTGACTTCATAGTTTGAACTTGATTTTACCCTCATTGCATGCATGGCAAGCACAATTATGGGTAATGTGTGGTATACAAATAGTGGTGCCTCATTCCACATGAAGAGGAGCAAGGAATTTTAAATGACTTGGAGGAGAAGGATCTACATATGAACATTGATATGGGAGATGATGGAAAGTATAACATAACTGGTAATGGTACAATTACTTTTTACTCCGGAGTCTATCTCCCCTCTTAGGCTCAAGGATGTGACCTTTGTACCAGGTCTGAAGAAGAATCTAGTTTCCATATATGTGTTGGAAGATCATGGCTACGATTTGATATTCAACAAAGGAAAGGCTTTCCTGAGATACATTGCTACGGGACAAGCGAAGCAGATAGGGGTTCAAGTGAAGAACCTCTACAAATTAGTTGTAGAAGACTGTACAACATTAAACACAAAATAAAAGAAGGTGCAGAGTCGAGATGTCAGCAAATTATGGCATAGAAGAGTTGGCCATTTGCATCATGGCACTTTGAATATCACACATAAGATTTCTACAGGCATCCCAAAGGAGCACTAGAGCAGTAGGATAGATGCAAAGGGTGTACGTTATGGAAGATACAAAATCTACCTTCAATGATCAAGACAAAAAGGCGCATGCAGTCCTTGAAAGGATCCATTCTGATCTTTGTGGACCTTTGTAGACAGCCTCCACCACCAAGCATAGGTATTATTTTATATTTTTAGACCATTTCTCACAGAAGTGTTGGACCTACTTAATGAAGAAGAAATGTTATACATTATCCAAATTTGTTGAATTTAAAGCACTTGTTAAGTCTTAAGAAACTAGAAAGAAAGTGAAGGTTCTTAGGAGTAATAACAGAGGTGAGTATGTGTTGAATGAGTTAAAAAAATTCTATGCAAAGCAAGGAATTCGATGGGAGTTGATAGCACCCCATAACAATGGAGTGGCTAAGAGGAAGAACATAAGTATCTTGGGAGAAGAAACATCCATAGAAAGAAGGAAGCAAACTAGGGAATATGAAAGATTATTGTAGGATGCTAGAGAGAATGTGGCAACACCCACATCATAGCATAGATAAAGGAGGTCATCGGATCCATTGACTGGCTACATGGATCTGATGAGTGAGATTGTAGAGACTGAGCCATCCACATTCAATGAAGTTGTAGAGAAAATAATATGGGTTGATGCAATGGTAGAGGAATATGATTTCATTGTCAGAAATGGTGTTCGAGAAGTGGTCCCAAGACCTAAAGACAAATTAGTGGTTGGTTCTAGATGGATTTACAAGCTAAAACATGCAACAGATGGAAGCATATAGAAATACAAGGCCAAATTTATGGCCAAGGGGTTCTCTCAGGTTGAGGGAATTGACTGTGAGGAGACCTTTGCTCCAATAGAAAGGTACTCATCCATCAGGTCAATTCTAGCAATGTTAGTTCAAATGGGGTGGAAGATCCACTAGATGGATGTCAAGACAACATTACTCAATGGAGTTATTAAGGAGGAGGTGTATGTTGAGCAGCTAGAGGGGTTTGAGACCTTTGAGAGAGAGTCTCATGTGTGTAGACTCAAGCAAGCATCGTATGGACTCATGCATGTAGCCCATTCTTGGTACACCAAGATCGATAACTATCTCACTGGTTTGGGCTTCACCAAAAGTGAAGCAAATGCAAACCTCTATCATATTTTAGTAGAAGGTAAATTATTGATTATTGTTTTATATGTTGATGATTTGATCCTTATTGGTTATGAGCAATAGATCAAATATTGCAAGTCGGACCTTGAAAGAGAGTTTGTGATGAAAGACATGGGCCTCATGCACTACATCCTTGGATTGGAAGTATGGCAAGGTGACAGGGAACTGTTTGTCTCTGTATGCCAATGAGATACTTCAGAGGTTCTGCATGGATAGGTGCAAACCCATGGAGACTCCTCTAGTAGGAAACTGGAGGAAAGAGGATGCTACTTCAGTTGAAGTAATGGAGGCCACCATTTATAGATAGCTTGTTGGTTCACTTATGTATTTGGTGAAAACATGACCAGACATGTGTTATGCAATTAACTAGGTTAGTCAAGAAATTGTTAAGCCAACCAAATTGTATTAGAAGGCATCAAAGCATGTGTTGAGATACCTTAGAGGCGCTAATACTTTTGGTCTTTCGTATAGATGGATAGATGGAGTGAACCTGCAAGGCTTCACAGATGCAAATTCGGTGGCGAGTTCATCACATAGGAAGAGCACATTAGGAGGAATTTTTAGTTTCGGGTCAATAATAGTTTCTTGGTACAACAAGAAGTAGATATTTGTGGCACTCATCTCAGCAAAAGAAGAGTACATGGCTGCAAGTCAAGCAACATGTGAGGTAATATAGATGAGAAAGATTCTTGTTGGGTTATTTGGTTAGATGATGGATCCTACTGTGATTTACTGTGATAATCAGAGTTGTATCAAACTCTCTGAGAATCTTGTATTTCATGATCGATCCAAGCATATTGATATCTGGTATCACCATCTACAGGATTGTGTGCAGAGGCAGATTATGTTGTTGCAATACATTCCGACAAAGGAACAAGATGTAAATATTTTGACAAAGGCTTTGTCAAGAGGAAAATTCGAGTTCCATAGGTGCAGGATAGGGGTGGTTTATAATCCCTTTCTTGCTGAGAGGGAGTGTTGAAAATGCAGCAAGAAAATCTAGTTTTAACTTTGCCTTGGTCAAACTAGATTAAAATTCGAATTTCTATTTCAGCAGAATACTTGGAGGTAGTTAACTGAGGTGACATGGCTCTTGTCACTCAGTTAACTCAGTAAATTCGAGTTGGAGAAGCTTGAGTTTAGTTCTACATGATTAATTGCTAATTTGTAGCAATCTATTTTAGTTAATTTGAGTTATTGTTAGTTTAACTAGTTCTAACTATCAGAAGAACTAGTGGTGGTCAAGTTATGGAAATGGAACTTCAACCACACTAAGTTGTCAACCAATTAACTGATCAATCAACCCAAAATAATTGTTGCATGCAGAGAATTCGATTTACCCAGTTGAGATGGAGATTCTAAGGCAATGTACTATCAGTTGTAGCATATTCCCATGTGTACAGGTGGTGCATGCAATCAGAGATTGACCTAAGGCTATTGTGAAATTCCTTTGTGTGAAATTGCTAAATAATAGGGGCAATTTCCCAAGGGAACAACGCAAGGAACTAGGAGCTTGGGAAGGTTTGAAATTGGCTAAGTGTTGGGCCAAGTTCAGTCAGTCAGGCAAGGGGATAGACTATACACTTGTAGAGTGTGCCTAGGCTTGAGCAAGCATTGTATTTCTTCTCTATTATTAGATTAATGCAATATAGATAGTAAGGGGTTTTGAGCAGTTGCTTTCCCCTTGATAAATCTCTATGCATGTGTGATGTTTCCTTTTGCATGTCTATGATTCTTGTTTTAGATGGTGAATTAACTTCTGCATATCAGTAGAGTAGCTTTAAGTCTTGTGACTTAGTAAATTTCAAGGGCAATATTGAATCTACACATTATTTTCTACACCGATGTGGAAATTTGATTTACTCAATTTGACTAAGGCTAAAGTCAAATTGAGCCTTTCTTGCTACATTTTCTAACACATGTCCTCATGCAACCATGTATCTCCATACATTTGATTCTTTTAACTCTACGATTAAGTCTCTATTTCTCCAAACAAATTTGGCTAGAAGGACTTTAGTTGCAATTGGATTTCTTGTGGTTGGTTCCTATATGGAAACCATGGGTTTTGTGGTTCTTTTATGGTAGCACTTACTTCTTACATTCCACTACAAAAATAATCCTCGCTTCAAACAATAAAATTATCATCAACTTAAAAATAAACCATGTGCATGCATCCATACTGAAACCCAACAATGTGCATATCAACCAAATTTTGATGTTATGGTTCCTTCTTATACTTTAAATATTTTGTTCCCTAATAATAATCTTAATCATCTCATATCAATACATACCAATATTTTGGTAGCCACTAGACCTCAAATTACTTGTTATTGAAATTCCATTAAGCACTAAACCCTTAGATTGCTTTTTACAAAATTTTCAATAACCACTATAAAATTTAGTAGCTCTAAATTTAATAATAAGCTACTAACTTCCTCATTTTGTTTAAAACTATACTAATTCAATATGTAAGAAACCATCTTATCACACATACACATAAAACCTATATGATAAAATTTAGTTTGAAATGTAATAAACTCTATTACACTCAAAATTATAATTTTATATATATATATCCCTTACTCATTTATAAAACACACTAAAAATTAAAATAAAATTAAAATAACCAATTACATTTTAAGTAATACACAACAATACTAGAGATGATAACACACCCATCAATTAAAATTAGTTTTATATTTACCACAATTTTATATATATATATATCTATATATATATATATCCCTCCCTTAAATGCATTACTTAAATAACATATCTGAGTTTACTCTTTCATTAATTTAATTATAATAAGCATTAAAATGACTAGTTTCGTTCGCGCAGTAAGTGAACAACGTAGAAACAAATCACATACACTGTGATATCAACCTCATGACCTCATGATGTTGATATAACATGAGGTTGTAGTTATATATTTGTGTTTAGGGGTTGGATTGATTAACAAATTACACTATATGTTGTGGTTAATAATTATTACAATATATTTAGCTTATTTTAAATATTTTTTTATAATTTTTTTTCTATTAATCAATATTTGTTTTAAACAAAATAACAATTCCTTTGGTTAGATTGTAACATCAATAATATACATTATAGGTTATAAAATTAATAATTTTAAATGAATATATAAATATAATATGGATAATTATTTTGATATAGTAAATTTTTATAATATTTGTTTTTTCATAAAAATATTTTTTCATGATTAAAGAAATTAATGCATCACTATTTTCAATTCAATAACCAATCATTTCACTAATAAATAATAAATTTCATAATATTATATTTTTCACAAAGATGGAGTTTTGTTATTTAAGCAAAATTAAAATTAATGACATTTGAGTTCTCAAATTTCAAATTCAATGAAAATATTTTAAAGTAGCAGACTCTTATTTATAGATTACATAGTCTTTTTTAGCGGAATTCATCAATATTAATTTCAAGATTTTTTTTATCTTTAAAATACATTTTTAAATGCATAAATGATTCAATAGACTAAAAAAACAGCACTAGAATTATACAAATTAAAATATTTCTTCTATAAATTAAACTATACCTTTTAAAAATAATAAAAAACTCTATATTCTTAACATTTACCATAAACACTTTAGTCCACGAGAGTGATCTTTGCTATTGTGTATGCAACATGTTACTGCTTGTTGCATAAGCATTGTCTATTCTTGTATCCCCGTTGTGTCCGAGGTAGTTGGGACGGAGCAATATTGCCCTCCCCACCTGGGTTCGAATCGTGATACATGCATAAATGCGGTTTGCATCATATGTTTGACTATATTGATTGCTGTCTTTGTGACGCAATAATTTATAAATATATCATTGGTACAGATTGTAAATAATGTTAATATATAAAACTTCTTCACCGAGCGCCCTTAAAAAAAAAGCATTTCCTATTCTTGAATGGAAGCTACACTTGATGAAGTGTGTTGTCATACATTTCCTATTCTTGAATGGAAGCTACACTTGATGAAGTGTGTTGTCATACCATCACTATTGACGGGTTCAATCTAAGGGTGATCGTTGATGTTAATACTAGAGTTAATTTAAATACTGTGAACTTCCCTATCAATTCGACAGAGACATTGCAACCCTAGCAATTCCTCATCCCCACCAAAGAACTATTCTTGAATGGAAGCTACACTTGATGAAGTGTGTTGTCATACCATCACTATTGACGGGTTCAATCTAAGGGTGATCGTTGATGTTAAATTCGTTACGTAACTAGAGTTCATTTAAATACTGTGAACTTCCCTATCAATTCGACAGAGACATTGCAACCCTAGCAATTCCTCATCCCCACCAAAGAACTTAGCGCGCAAGCTATGAAATACTGAGTCAATTTCTAGTAGGTATCGCAGCTTCTTTCCGACTTGCTATTATAGCGGAAAATGAGATCAAACGGATGGATGGTTAGTATGAATCAAGATTGAGACAGCGAATCAAGATTGAGACGGGGAAGAGCGCCGAGAAGAGCGCCGAGCTTAATGTCTAGTGAGAATTTTGGGAATAATCTGGAGGTGGAGTGAGAATTTTGGGAATAATCGTAAAAACAAAGAGTTGTTTATGGAGCTGGAGGAGAGAAATTGTGCAGAGATAAAAAATGGCCGGAATTTAGGTAAAAAAAATTTCAAAAATCTTGTAGAGACAATGTTTGAATAGTGTTTTTGATGGTGGAAATAGATTAATGGCCTTCTAGAAAAGTCTAAAAAACCTAAAATTTTTAAGCTTAACAACTTTAACTTGGATTTACAAAAATCTTTATTGGATTTTCTCAAAATATCGCTAGAATTTCCATAACTTTCAGAGTAAAGCAGCAGTCTTGTTAGACTACGGCAAAGAAAAATTGACCTCACCGTGGCTTTCCAATTTTGAAATTTTCTCGGAATCCACAATTGACTCAAGGATGCACAATTGACTCAAGGATGCGCGGGGAAGAGGACATCTGCCAACAAGTCAGAGTGACCAACCAAGATTGTTGCATTGATCTCTTGGTTGTAGCAAGTCAATTTCGGTCTTCTTTCACGGTAAGTGGTTAGCATAATGAAATGTTATCCTTTCTAGCAAGTTTCAAATTTTGTGGGATATTTTTGATGTGTTGTAATAAGGCTCAAGGAATAGACTCCCCACCCTTCTAAAATCTAGGCTTGCTTAAACATTGCAGGTGACAATCTTGTGATGTACCCCGATTACTGCAACTACCAAAGAAAAAAAAGAAAAATTAGTCAATTTCATATAAACAATTACATATGTCATAATTGCCTAAGCTTCCTATTTCAACTTAAGGTGGATGAAGATCTTTTGATTTTTTTTTTTAATTGAGGGCCTAGATAGATTCTCAATGGAATATGTTCAACATATGAATTCTTATCGAGTGTAATGTGTTGCATAGTTTGTTAGGTTGCATTGACTTTTAATAAATTTAAAAAATTAGATTCTTAGCTAATGGCTCCCCGCACACCAAGTTCTTAGGATTTTGAGATTATTCCAATTCTAATAAGTTCATATTCTAATTAGATGGGGAAATTACTGTATAAGCAAATTTTATTTACTAAAATGGTTCATTTTACAATAAATTGTGTAATTCCTTTTTTTTTCTCAAGTTAAATTAGATTCGGGCCACCTCCCTCCTTTCCCCCCAATTTGAAATAATTCCAATTCTAATAAGTTCATATTCTAGGGGAAATTAATATATAAACAAAATTTATTTAGCAAAGTGGTCAATTTTACAATAAGATGTGTAATTCCTTTTTACTCAAGTTAAAGTTGACTCATAACTTTTTTATACTTTTTTATACATGTGCATTGGTAAGACATTTTTAGTATTGTAGTATGGTCAATAACCTTTTTATACATGATTAATTAGGAAAACATATATATTGATAAAACTATAAAACATTCTTCATATTGTAATATTTATTTATGAAACCTTTGACTATATCCACCACATTAATATTTTAAATATTATTATCCTAATTATATTTTAAATATTATTATCTTAATTATTAATTATTATATATAATAGATCTAGATTTGGACAATTATTCAATATTCTGACCATAGTTAAAAGTTTCTTATTCCGATAGGTTCTCTGACTTGTTATGTGAATATACACACTCTGAATAAGTTATAATTTAGTGATGTTTTGGTTCCTAGTTTATCATTCCTTGCACATGAATCTTATATGTATCCTGTATTAGCTCTGTAAGATTTTATACATTTAACAATGTAACAGATTCACGATTAAAGACTTGGTTGTATTCTTTCAAATTGTCATGCCTCTACAGACGTAACAATATCATTAACTTATTTGTTCATTATCACTGTAATGACCTAAGTGGTTTATTCTATGCAAAGTTAATATAATTTTTATTTATCATAAATAAATTATTTTGTTAAAATATAATTTTTAATATGATAATTTATTTAGAGAATTTATTTTATTAATATAATAAAGGCTGTTTAGTTTAAATATAGTTTAATTAAATTAAATAATAATAAAGACAAAGATTTCATCACAAAAATGAAACAACTAATAAAATATTGTATTATTAAAATTAAGAAATATAATTAACTAATATTGTTTATATTAACATATATACATTTTAAAATATATATGTATTTTTTATTTTCTTTAATATATATAATTTTTAATAATTAAATTTATTAAAATATAATATAACAAGAGCTACATAGTAGCTAGTGCTGCCTAATTAAATAAAATAATAACAAAAACAAAGATTTCATCACAAAAATAAAACAACTAATAAAATATTGTATTATTGAATGACATCACAAAAAATTAAAAAATATGATTAATTAATATTGTTTATATTAACATACATGTATCTATATGTGTGTGTTTTATTTTATTAATATATATAATTGTTTATAATTAAATTTATTAAATATGTTTTTAATATAATAATAAGTCGTCTTAAATTGAAAATGTGTGAAAAAATTATAATTCATCAAAATAGACATAAGAAAAAACGAAAAAAAAATAAAATATATATATATATATATATATATATATATAAACAAAAAATTAGTAACTAATAGAAAAGAAGTTACTAAAGAACTCATAATAAGATTTCAACTAGTTACCTTACAAATAATTAAATTTCAATAATAATAATAAATAATAAAAATTGAATTCCTAATGTTAAACTATGGATAAATGTTATAATTTTTTGTCAAAGACAAACTAATCCTAATAATTAGTCATTTAAATTGAAAATATTTCATGAAAATGGAAATAGTAGAAAAATAAAAAAGTTAAATAAAAAGAAAATAAAACTAAAAATAAAATATTTGTAATTGATAGAAACAGAAGCTACTAAACAACCCATAGTAAAACCTCAACCAATCACCTTACAAATAAATAAATTTAAAAAATAATAAAATTAAATTCTCAATAATTTATTATGGATAAAAGACATAATTTTTTTTGTCAAAAACAAACTAATACATAATTAAAAAAAACTAAATACATAATACTATTCCTATACCTACAACATGTATAATAATCAATTATAAAATGAAAACTTTAATCCAGTAACTTATATAGCCCAAATTCAAAATACTTTAACAATGATGTGACGTGATTTTGAATAAAATAAGAATTACAAGGCTGAATAAAATCTATACATGAATATAATTATGGTTTTATGCAATATCACTCTAAACATATAATGATAATTTTTTTATGCGTTTACACATTTTATTTGTAAGATACTGCTTTCACCAAAGATATTAAAGTAATTTTATAGAGAATTTAAATTAAAAATTATAATTATCTATTGCAATTATAAAATTACAAACCCAAGCTATTGTCAAATGATATTGCTAATGTTCCAATTGATTAGAAAGAGATTCAATTTGAGATCCTTATTGCTCCAATTTTGGTAGATTGGCTAAATGTTGATGACTTAGTCATGAACCTTTCGCATACACCTTGAGCTAGGATGAGGTTGTACAGGAGATAAATATATTAGTAAAGTGAAGGTGATCTCTCTAATCCAGTGTGAGATCCTTATTCTCCAATTTTGGTAGATTGGCTAAATGTTGATGGCTTAGTCATGAAATTTTTGCATACACCTTGAGTTAGGATGCGGTTGTATAGGAGATAAATATATTAGCCAAGTGAAGGTGATTTCTCAATTTAGTAGGTATTTTTTCTAATAGGCTTCATTTTCATTCACTAAAAAAGTATTATTATCTTTTTCTTTTATTGAATTTTTGGGTAATGCTACTAGATATTTTAGACAAAACGAAATAATTTTTTTTTTATTTTAAAATTTTGATTATCTATCCATCCAAATGTTATAATTTTATCATGCCTCTCATGAAATTATCTTTCTCGTTGTCCTTTAAAAGGGATAATTTCTCTCACCCACCCATGTTTCCTATTTTTCTCTTATTTGTCCTTTGAGACTCCCTATTTTGGTGCTTAAGTATTAATCAACAAGAGTTAATGGGATTCTTGTCCCCAACTACCTCCTACTTTTTATGTTGGAGATTTTGATTTATGCATTAGCCATATCGAGGTTCTCTAACCAATTTTGTTTTTCTATTTTTAAATTATTCATTTTTCGTAATTTCGTGCATACTTCCCTTTCCTTATTGTAAATATGTATCACCTATTGAATGATTCTTATTTCCTAATTTATATTTTTTTGTCTCTTATTTCCTAATTTAGATTTTTTTGTCTCATATCATAGGAACTTTTGAATGTTCTAAGGATTTATTTTATTAAGAATAATTTCCTAAGTGTGAAGTGTTGGAAATAATACTGGGGGGGTGAATCAGTGTTATCAAATTCTTTTCAATATTCACTCTAGATTTATAATTTAATTTATTCTTCAGATGTTGACCATTAATTTGGATGTCAGTACCATATAATAATGAACAGGAACAAGAAAAACAAACAGTCACACCAAAGAACACCAGATATAAGGTGGAAACCCAATGTGGGTGAAAACCACCTGCTGCAATGTGTCTCTATCTTCTTTCAATTAGAAACTTCTTTTACAATGATTCTGTACTGGTGCAGTCCTTTACCAGTACGCAGGCTGCAACCTGCAGAGAGCTACAACCCTCTCTCGTTTTCCAGACTCTCCTGGAAGGGAGCTACAACCCCCTACTTCTTTTCTTTCAGGGACCACGTTTCATCAATTTTCAGACTGGATCCATGAACATCAAATAATCATCAAGTACATGTGAATCAACCAATCTCCTTTTACAATCAACTAATGAATCAACCAATAGCCTCTCAGAATGCAGTAACCAGACAAGCAATACCAGTAATCTAAACCCAGAACTCTGCAGCAATAGACAAAAGGCAGCCAACAAATATTTCAAGAAAAGTCCACAACTTCACCAATATAAACCTGCGAATATCCGCACTTCTGCTATGTCTAGCCTGCGCAGCTCTGCACCTGCTCTGTATACTCGACAGCGCACCTCCGCACCTAATCCGTCATTGTACTGCGCACCTCCGCACCTGCGCCTTCTACTGATTGCGCACCTCCGCACCTGCGCTGTCTGCTGCACTGCAGACCTTCGCACCTGCGCTGTCTGCTGGACTGCTCACTTCCGCACCTGCGTCGCCTGCTGCACTGCGGACCTCCGCACCTGTACCGTCTACTGGACTGCGTACCTCCGCACCTGAGCCGTCTACTGGATTGCGTACCTTCGCACCTGAGCCGTATCTTGCCTGCGATCCTCCGGATATAAACACTTTATCAGTCCTCAATTGTACCCCAAACTGTCAGATCCACAGATCTGATCATGCACCAAAGAGATCACGACCCCTTAATTGATCAGTCTTCTCATGCTCAGATTTAATTTTATTTCATCAACCGATTATAAGTATTTTAGATCTTGTTCATCTTAAGATATTCAACATTCACGAGTGTCTGGGCCAAATGATCTCCTTCCCTTTTTATAGTCTAGGCCTTTCTCAAACCATGGACCAAAACCATTGAAAAACAATACCAAGGACTCAATACTTGGGTTCAACTCTTTTGAAAGCAATACCACGGACCAAAACCATAGGATCAAAAACTGCGGACTAAATACCATGGATCAATCATAAAATTTCCCACGTGCGCGCGCTTTTCTACATTGAAGTGAGTGAATTTGATGTCCACACCTTTTGTTTGGAGAACCTGAGGGTATGCCCGCACTTCTTGTTCGGGGCACCTGCGGGTCCGCAACTTCTGTTAGGCTCACCTGCGGGTATCTCATTTTCTATTATTTTGAGAGCCTGAACAGTGATTTTCCACTTGAGTGAGTTGCCATCAAGGACAACACCTGTGCCATAGCGCCAACCTGAGTCACAATGTCAACAATCTCCCCCTTTGGACTTGATGGCAACCCCAAGATCCTCAAAGTCATTCTCCCCCTTTGTCATCAAGGGCAAAGGGTTATGCTCCCCCTGAGAGCATGCTGAAAACTCTGCTCTGCTATGCTGATCGTGCTCCCCCTGACTGTAGGCCAGATCTGCAAAATAAATTTCTTCAAGAAGAACCATAATCCACCATACACCATAAATGACCTTCCTATCACCAAAAGACTCTATACATACATTCATTAGCCAATCAAGTTGGGTTACATCAGAAATTTACACATGACAACCAAGTACATTCATCCTAGACATAGGCCGTTACATGACCTTGACAAAAGAAATATAAGACATAGAGACAAAACATTAACAAAAATATTCAGATCAGCGTCCATGTTCTCCTTCTGTACTTGCTCCTCCAAGATTTTCTACAATAATGCCAACAATGCATTATTAGAAGAATATATGCTCCCCCTGAACCTGCGCCATTTGGTCTTTGACCAATCCATAAACTAGCGAATGTACGTGTATACCCCATATGAAACTCGCGTACAACCAACAATCTCTGAAATAGACAAGATTCGACAGCAAGATGATGCATCAACTACCCCCAGCTTTTGCCTGAGGCATTCAGAGGTCTCCTTGGGCAGCGGTTTGGTGAGTATATCAGCAACTTGTTCCTTAGAGGGAACATACTCCAACTTGACCTTTTTTTCTAGCACTTGTTCCCGAAGAAAATGATATTTGATAGGTATATGCTTGGTCTTTGAGTGCATGACTGGGTTCTTTGAAATACTGATTGCACTTGTATTATCACAGAAGATGGAAATAGGTGGAGTACAAGTGATTTGCATGTCTTGCAATGTTTGCATCATCCAAAGGAGTTGTGTGCAGCAAGATCCAGCAACTACATATTCTGCTTCAGCTGTAGATAATGCAATAGAGCTTTGTTTCTTGCTGAGCCAAGATACTTATCTAGGACCCATGAAGAATGCACCACCACTAGTGCTTTTCCTGTCATCCACACTCCCTGCCCAATCCACATCTGTGTATGCATGAAGTGTGAGGTTTGTACCATTAGGATACCATAAGCCATAGTTTTGAGTTCCTTGAAGATACTTGAAGATTCTCTTAACTGCCTGAAGATGCGTTTCCTTTGGATTTGCTTGAAACCTTCCAACTATTCCCACTGCATGCATAATGTCTGGTCGGGTACCTGTTAGATAGAGCAGACTACCAATCATGGATCTATAGGTTGGTTGATGTACTACTACTGACTCATCATTCGCGCTGAGGTTGCATCCTGTCACCATAGGGGTACATACTGGTTTCAAATCCTCCATCCCATATTTCTTCAAGATCTGCTTGAGATACTTGGTTTGTGATAAAAAGAATACCGTCTTTGTCTTGTTGGACTTGCAAACCAAGGAAATATGTGAGCTCACCAAGCATGGACATTTCAAACTCCTTTTGCATCACCAAGGCAAACTTTTGACTCATGTCTTCTTCATTGTTGCCAAAGATGATATCATCTACATACACAACAAGTATTAGCAACTTTTCATTATCAACCTTTATATATAGATTGCTGTCAGTTGATCCTTTTATAAAACCTTGTTGCAAGATATTTATCCAACCAGTAATACCATGCCCTAGGAGCCTGTTTAAGACCATAGAGAGCCTTTTTGAGCCTGCATAAAAGATTTGGATCATTTCCAAGGATGAACCCATCTGGTTGTTCAATGTACACTTCTTCATTCAAGTCTCCATTCAAAAAGGCAGATTTTATGTCCATCTGAAATACTTTGAACTTCTGAAAGCTAGAGAGAGGAAGGAACATTCTTATAGCCTCAAGTCTAGCAACTAGTGCAAAGGTTTCTTCAAAGTCTATGCCCTCTTGTTGCACATATCCTTTACAAACAAGTCTTGCCTTATTTCTAATCACATCTCCATTTTCATTTAGTTTATTTTTGAAAATCCACTTTGTCCCTATGACATTTTTATCTTTTGGTCTAGGAACCAATTCCAAAGTGTTATTCTTTTCAACCTGTTCAAGTTCTTCATCCATTGCCTTGACCTAGCATTCATCTTTGCATGCCTCTCTTACATTTTGTGGTTCAGTGGAGGAAAGTAATGCCAAATAACTTGAAGCTTCTGCAATTGTTCTTCTTGTTTGTATGCCTGCCTCCTTTTGCCCCAAAATTTGAGATTCTGGATGATTCTTTTGAACATACCTGGATGGAGCCTTTTCTTCTATCCTTATCTGTTCCTCTGGTGCCTCATGGGTTTCTTCTTCACCATGAATCTGATTTGATGTTGATGGATAGTCCTCATCATCTTTGAAGTCTTCAGATCTTACCTGCCTGGGAGTGTCTTTTTCATCCACCACTACATCAATGTTGTCGACAATTCTTCCAAGCCTTTTATTGTAACATTTGTATGCTTTGTTGTGAGGAGAATAACCAAGGAGAATGCCTTCATCTGCTCTAGGTTCAAACTTGCCATGATTTTCATCATTATTTTTAATACAACATTTGCTTCCAAAAATTTTGAAATGTTTTACCGAAGGAGTCTCACCATACCAGAGCTCATGAGGAGTTTGAGTGTTGTTCACTCGGATATTTGTCTTGTTGAGAATAACAACTGCAGCAAATGCGGCTTCACCCCAGAAGGTTGCGGGAGTTCCAGACTCATCAAGCATAGCACGAGCCATTTTTTGAACCGTTCTGTTCATCCTTTCCACTACTCCATTTTGCTGAGGAGTCCTAGCTGTAGAGAATTCCCTTCTTATTCCATGTTCTTCACAAAAGTCAAAAAATTCATTCGAGGTAAACTCCCCACCTCTATCAAACCTGAGGCATTTGATTTTGTGATCTGATTTGTTCTCCACCAAGGCTTTGAATGATTTGAACTTTTCAAAGGCTTCGTCTTTGTGCTTCATAAGTCCTATCCAACACGTCCTGGAAAAGTCGTCAATGAATAATATGAAATATTCTTCTCCTCGAGGTGACCTTTTCTTGGATGGTCCACATACATCAATATGGAAAAGTTCAAGTGGCCTGCTAGCTGATCCTTCCTTCTCAGGGAAGTTAGTTCTGGTTTTCTTACCAAACTGACACGATTTGCAAATTGTATTGTCTGGAATTCTGATGTCTGGAAGACCACAAACTGCTTGGTATTTACATGCTTTCCTTATCTGTGAGAAGCTAAGATGCCCCAATATTCTGTGCCATAACCAGTGTTCATCGTTCTTGCTTAGATAGCATTGATGTTGTCCTTCTTTGAATATGTATAAATTATTTGGAGTCCTCATGCCTTTGATCACTGTTTTTCCTGTATCAAGATCACGAACACTACATCCATTTGATCGAAATATTACCTCCATTCCTTGATCACACATCTGACTGACACTTGATAAATTATGCTTTAACCCATCAACATACATAACATTTCCAACTTTGACCTTTTCTTTCAACTGAACAGAACCTTTACCTTTTATGAGCGCAGGGGTGCCATTTCCAAAAGAGACCTTCTTCTCCTTCTCTAAGGCACTATATGACTGAAGTTTTTCCTTATCACCCGTCATGTGTTTCAAACAGCCACAGTCGATGTACCATTGATTTTCTTGCCCTTCCACATATAAAGCTATACCACATCTCTCTGGTTGTGGTTCCTTCATTCTTGATGTTTCGACACTTGAGGCTTGCTCCTTCTGAGTTGTTTGCTAAAACCTGCTCCTGCATTCAGAATCTTCATTACCGAAGTTGTTACAAATAGAGAATTCTATTTCATTTTCAAGAGCAGAAAAGTTATTGTAGGTTCTTCTCACGATCCCAGTCATACTCCTTTGTTTTTGAGCTTCTCTACTCATGATTGTCTTATAGGCAACACATTGAGCTTCTTTGTGGCCAAAGTTGTGACAAGAGAAACATTGGCCATTGAAGAAACTTCTGTGATTATCAAATCTACCAGCCAAATGATTGTAGTTTCTATTGACATCCATTCTTGAGGCAAATTGAGAAGGTTTTATCTGAGGCTGGTTGTAGCTTCTGTTTGTCCTTAAAGTAGATTGCCCCCAATTTACCTGATAATCTTTGTTCATTCTTGAGGTAAACTGTGCCTAATTTACCTGATGATTTCTATTAGGCCTTTGCTCGCTCCTCCTTGCTGCATCAAGATAATTTTTGGACGTGGATGCTTAAGATACTTCTTCATTATATCCCAGACCTGTCTTGATTAATGGAGAACGTTGCACACTGAGAATCTCATCCAGAGTTTCAGATCCTTTAATAAATCTAAGATTAAGAGCTTTTGTTTTCTCAATCTCTTTTCTAAGACCAACAATTTCACATTCTAACTTTTCATGAAGTTTTTTTTTTTCAGCCAGTTGGAATTGCAGAGTATCAATAATCATATTTTTCTCTTCTAAACAAATTTTGAGTTTAGAAATCTCTTCTTACAGACCTTCTTCATCTATAGCATCCATGAAATCGTCATCTTCAAAAGCCATTAAAAGTCTATAATGGTTACCTTGTTCATCTTCATCACTATTTGAAAGTCTATCACTGTCTTCATGAGTGTAATAGCTTTTCTTATTTACATTCTGTTTCTTGTTCCATCTGACAGGTTCCTTACCTTTATCAAGGTTATCTTTATGAGGACACTTTGCAGCATAGTGACCGACTCTTCCACAAGCAAAGCATTTGAAAGGTAACTTACCTCTGAATCTCCTAGCCCCTCATTGAAGGTTCTTGACAAAATTTGATTCTTCTTCTTCTTCTGATAGATATCCTGACTCATAGTAATCTCCTTTGCCTGAAGCCTTGAATGCAGCTTCTCTCCTATCTGCTGGTCCTCCTTTCCTCATTTCGTAAGTAGTTAGAATTCTGTGCAGCTGTGACATGGTAGGGTTCCGTAGATTCTCCTTTTCTTCTATTGCAAAAAAATTTGATTCAAACTTAGGGGACAAAGATCTTAGAACTTTTTCAACCACAATAGCCTCTTTTATTTCTTCACCCAAGTTTTTCATACAATTAGCAATCTCATCTACACGAAGGAAATAGTTAGCCACACTTTCATCATTGTGCATTCTGAGATTTTCATACTGAATTTTGAGTGTTTGAAGTTTTGCTCGTTTTACCTGTTCATCTCCTTCATAGCTCAAAACAATCTTGTCCCATATTTCCTTTGCTGATTTATACTGCATAACCTTGACGAATTCTGATTGAGATAGACATCCTAATAGAGTATTGACAGCCTTTGCATTTTTTTCATATTGCTTCTTACCATCCGGATCTGTAGGTGTTGCTGACGGAAAAGTGTACCCTGTATCTATGATATCCTAGACTTCTGTACCAAGAGATTGAAGATAGGCAGTGAATCTTACCTTCCAATATACGAAGTTTGTCCCATCAAAAATTGGTGGCCTGATCGATGCTTCTCTCTTGTAGTTGCTCATGATGATAGATCTTCCTTCAAGCGATCAAGCTTCTTCTGAAGGACCTGCTCTGAAACCAATTGTTGGAAATAATACTGAGAGGGGGGGTGGGTGAATCAGTATTATCAAATTCTTTTCAATATTCACTCTAGATTTATAATTTAATTTATTCTTCAGATGTTGACCATTAATTTGGATGTTAGTACCATATAATAATGAACAGGAACAAGAAAAACAGACAGTCACACCAAAGAACACCAGATATAAGGTGGAAACCCAATGTGGGTGAAAACCACCTGCTGCAATGTGTCTCTATCTTCGTTCAATTAGAAACTTCTTTTACAATGATTTTGTACTGGTGCAATCCTTTACCAGTACGTAGGCTGCAACCTGCAGAGAGCTACAACCCTCTCTCATTTTCCAGACTCTCCTGGAAGGGAGCTACAACACCCTACTTCTTTTCTTTCAGGGACTACGTTTCATCAATTTTCAGACAAGATCCACGAACATCAAATAATCATCAAGTACATGTTTATCAACCAATCTCCTTTTACAATCAACTAATGAATCAACCAATAGCCTCTCAAAATGCAGTAACTAGACAAGAAATACCAGTAATCTAAACCTAGAACTCTGCAGTGATAGACAAAAGGCAGCCAACAAATATTTCAAGAAAAGTCCACAACTTCACTAATATAAACCTGTGAATATCCGCACTTCTGTTGTGTCTAGCCTGCGCAGCTCCGCACCTGCTCTGTCTACTCGACAGCGCACCTCTGCACCTGATCCGTCACTGGACTGCGCACCTCCGCACCTGCGCCTTCTACTGGACTGCACACCTCCGCACCTGCGCCGTCTACTGCACTGCGGACCTCCGTACCTGCGCCGTCTGCTGGATTGCGCACCTCCACACCTACGCCATCTGCTGCACTGCGGACCTCTACACCTGTACCGTCTACTGGACTGCGTACCTCCACACCTGAGCCGTCTACTGGACTGCGTACCTTCACACCTGAGTCGTATCTCGCTTGCGGACCTCCGGATATAAACACTTTATCAGTCCTCAATTGTACCCCAGACTATCAGATCCATAGATCTGATCATGCGCCAAAGAGATCACAACCCCTCAATTGATCAGTCTTCTCATGCTCAGGTTTAATTTTATTTCATCAACCGATTACAAGTATTTCAGATCTTGTTCATCTTAAGATATTCAACATTCACGAGTGTTTGGGCCAAATGATCTCCTTCCCTTTTTATAGTCTAGGCCTTTCTCAAACCATGGACCAAAACCATTGAGAAACAATACCAAGGACTCAATACTTGGGTTCAACTCTGTTGAAAGCAATACCACGGACCAAAACCATAGGATCAAAAACTGCGAACTAAATACCATGGATCAATCATAAAATTTCCCATGTGCGCGCACTTTTCTGCATTGAAGTGAGTGAATTTGACGTTCGCACCTTTTGTTCGGAGAACCTGCGGGTATGCCCACACTTCTTGTTTGGGGCACCTGCGGGTCCGCAGCTTCTGTTAGGCTCACCTATGGTTATCTCATTTTCTATTATTTTGAGAGCCAGAACAGTGATTTGCCACTTGAGTGAGTTGCCATCAAGGACAACACCTGTGCCATAGCGCCAACCTGAGTCATAATGCAAACATGAAGATGATTAGAGGGAATATTTCATTTATCTTTAAGTTTAGATTTAGAAGTATATCCTTAATTCCCATCTCCAAAACTTTACCCTTTCGATTAAGGTTTATTTTAACTATTCATGTTAATGGTCTCATCTCATTTTGTGTTTTTATATCATCAACATGACCATTAATTACCTTCAATTTGTTGATGTAAAAAATGTTAAGTTGATTGTGCCCTTCAATAGCTTCCTCACAAAATTCCAATGGTGCCACACTACTTGTCTTTCAAACATTTGTGACTAAAAGAGGGGAACATGGGAACGATGATGGAAGCCACTGCTAGATCTCAAGGTGTCCTATATTGTGAGACTAATGTTGTTGAGAATCAAGATTTCTACCTTGATTCGCACCCCTCAGTGAATTCTTGTAAGTGATCGAATCCACAATCCAATCCTCATCTCACTGTGAAATTCATGGAAAAGGTGTCCCAATACCTTCAACCCTAACTCATAGTATAATTGTTAGATGGCCGAATCAGGGATGTTTTTCCACTACTCCCATGAAAGTTCAATCTTCTTTGTACAACCCTATTGCCCATGTGTGATTTGTTCTACCAACCACCTAACATGTTCATGCAAACATAACATATCATTAGTAAGCATAGTGGTATATCATTTGCAAATTTAATTCTAGTATCAATAGTACTCAAATGACCTTAAACCAGAATTCTTGACTCATCACATGCATGTATACTGAGGTGATATCTTGCCACATTGAAACAAATATCAGTAAAATTTAATCACAAAGATACGAATCAAAATACATAAACATGATACAACATCATCAAAATAATCAATAATCACATATACCATTATCATAAACGTAACCTACCAAAATTGAAATATGTACATTATTTGTCCTCGTCACATGAGATAATAAGAGATGTATCGTAAAATTTGATGTCCTCAAATAATAATGTATGTATCATAATGTTTTCGAAAATTCAAGGTAATGTAAATCTTATGTCAACTAGAGTGTCGTATTACATGTTTCATAAATGCCATCTGTAACATCACCCAACCCCTTAGGTTGCCATTAGAGGAATCGGGTAATCTCTTTTTTTTCTTTTTTTAACTGTCGTGTTAATAGTTCCATATATATATATATATATATATATATATATATATATATATACCTGTGGAACACTTAGCAAGCCTTTACTCTCCTCTTCAGCTAATTGCCTCTCTAGTGGGTATCAATGGACACGTCATCCCGCTTGATCCCTCTCCCGATGGTTTCCCAAACTACACACTTAGTTACCCATCAGGTTCATTTCACAAGGCTTACATGGACATTGAGCACCAACCTCTTGTTGAACACTATTATCGCATGTTCACATTAACCCAGAGCAATATCATTTGCGGAGACTCTCCATTCCATAGGAGATATGACATCAGATTGTCCTTGATATGGGTCCTCCCTCTGCCAATGCGAACACTGTCAAGCTTGCATGGATGGCTACGAAGTCAGCCCTCGTTATTCTATTCGATATATTCTAGTCAACTTACCAGAAGCGTCGTTTACTTTTGTCAGGTTTCACTTACTTTGCTTACTAGGATGGTGGGGCCACATGGCCTCATTCCCATTGGGCCACCACTATTGGTTCATGTCACTTCATCCCGCTCCCTTTTGTTCCACAACCTCTGCTGTAGTTCCTCTTTAATTTGTTTTCTGGGGGCATAACACTGGGAGAAATTGGCATCAGGACCCTTCTCCACTAATTATATGAGGGTGTGTCGTTGCATGGCATGACTTGTGTCATCCCGCTAGCATCCTCCCAACACCTTTCCACTAAATCCCACTTATTTCCACCAGGTGAATTTTGTTAGGCTGACTTGGCAAGTGGGCTAGTCCTTGACTAACGATGCCACAACAATGATGTGGGCCTGACATTGTACCCCCTTTTTACATCATCCCATCAGGCCTTTCTCGACATTTCCCCAATTTTCCTTCTCTTCATTCTTTTGGGCTATGAAAGTGAGATTACGTGGGTTGTGGGCCAACCCACCAACCAATAGAATCATTGTTGGTCACATGTCATCTACCACACCATCCCTGCACTTCAATCCTAATTGTCCCTCGCGTGCACCTTTAGAGATGTTTCAGGCTACATGCCCGAGATTATGTGGGTTGTGGGCCAAGCCACCAACTAATAACAACACCGTTGGGTGCCCGTCATCCCTGCGCTTCAAGCCTGACTCTCCCTCACTTGTGCCTTTAGATATGTTTCGAGATATGCATCCAGGCTTATGTGGGTTGTGGGCCAACCCACCCACCAATAGCGGCACTGTCAGGCACACGTCATCTATCATGACCAATAGCGCACTGACACCGATCCACCTAGGAGTCCTCAAACTTGGATCTCGACTCTCTAGTTAAATTCAAATTCACATTTGGTTACGGGATTTCAACATTCCATCCTCCTAAAACTTTCGACATCATTTTTCCCATTATGGGATCCATCTAGTGACGATCCCTAGTCCATCAAGTGATAGACTTCCTACTGACTAATTAAATTAACTTACAAGGTTCAACCTGTCCGAGACTTTTGTGCCATGTCGTTATTCTCTCGACCAATTATGTGAAATGAGAATCTGGCCCCTGCAATAAGAAGCCTTCCAGCCTAGGGATTCTTCTTCTACAAGGGATAAGGGCATCCAACCTTTCTACAAAATTAGGCTTCTCCCCCTTGCATCACAATGATTCCTTTTGCCTTAGCATTTTTCTATGGATCAATTGAGGAACTTCGACTCTGACCCATGTGACATATTTAGGAACAGATATTTGTGATCTCCCTGAGGTCAAGCTTTGCCATTTCATAAGCCTCCTCGAACTAATATTCTTGATCGCAGCTTTATCTCAGAGGTCTGGTAGACCCCTGGATCTTCTTCACGGTTTCGCCACTTCACCAATGCCAATATAAGGTGTTCCATGGTTTTATCCCCCCAAGCTTGGTTGAAATCCACTCCAATGAGTTCTCAGTTTTTAGGTATTCCTTATTTAAGGACAGGGAATTCCATGCATGCCAACATTGGAACCCTTACGGACGCCCTCTGCTAAGGACATGAAGTGAACTCTTGAAGGGACTTCACCTCTCTAGCCATATGCTAGGGGTTCCATGCTCTAACGCAAGCCAGCAAGCGACTCCATAATGCCACTCAAGGGTTTGGGGGCATTTGGCTATTGTTAGGGAAATGTAGCACTCATCACCCAAATCTTGGTGGTGGGAATGGAGACTACTAAAAATACAAGGTTGGAATTCATTTAGGTAAAGTTGCAGGGCTCGACAAACCCTGGGGAAACTCCCCTTAACATCTATACATTGCTTTCCTTCCATCATAACAACTTGTAATCAATTGAAACAATTGTAAACACTTACTGACTCTGCCCAACAAAGGGTCTCTCACAAAAAAAGTGTATTAATAAAAGGGTCTTAGAGCCCACTGCTTTGGAGGTTCAAGATAATATTTGGTTATGTCCTGTAACATATCATGAAGTTCTTTCACTTTCATTACTGTATTATCTCCAAAACAATTAAGAATTTCATTCAGATTTGTAATCAGCCTCAACTCTATAGCTTAGGCATTATCTTTATGTAGTTTTTATTGCACCCGTTATGCATCGTATACTCTGTGTTTGCCACCAAGATGTTACAAAACACATTTTATTTCAAATTCGAACACTAGAACTTATATTTATATCTACATATTCAATATACATATTAGGGGAATATACCCTCAAAGATGCAAAACACATCTAGGCACTAATATCACAAATGCAATCCGTGATTTCCAGAATCATTATTGACAACAATTCAACATGATCATTTAAGTGTAAGCAAACATTCACAGATACTTATGTTTAAGTCCATAGCGCAATTGATTTAGGAACAAGGACTCTCTTCTAAAACTACTCTAAACCCAAAATGACCATCACCATCATGTCCCAACACAACCTCAAAGACCATCCACCCCTTACTCAATCTCACAACAATGCAGCTCCAACACTACAATAGTTAACCCCTCCCTGCATCAACATATGAGCATACAACAATAACACCAGAAAATGGTCACCTTCATCAACATAACCTCATAGGATTTACAATCAGCTATTCAACATATGAATATAAGTAACAAGCCATATCATGAATGAGATCCTTAAATAATATACTCAGAAAGGGTTATAATAGAAATCCAACTCCCTATGTTGAAATCAGGATGCAAGAACCCTAAATATAACATATACACATCAATACATGGAAAGATATTAATATGCACCTATTAACATGGTTGTAACATCCAGCATGCTTGTCATGCCACACTCATAATGCTTCATCTAGATAATTCAATGCAATCTAAAGCCACCTCCATCACATGCTACATGTGAAGATTCTCAACTCAGACTTCAAGACAAGTACCAGTACAAGAAGGCACATTCACAAGGAATGAGACATTCGTCTATGCAAAACGCGTAATCCTCCATGCACCAAATAGGGATGCCATACATGATTAAATCCTAGAACCTAAACCTAGTCATTCAAGCTATCAAGAGATGCTTTGTAGGTGCACACATATATGTATATATAATCTTTAAAGAGACTTGGGCTAAACATCACAACAAAATCAACCTACGATTTACTTTCCTACAACCACTCCTCAATCATATCAAGCGGTATATCAAACAACCTATATAGAAATCCTGTCAAAGAGCATAACCAACCATTCAATAGTTAAAAACAAGTAATTAAACCCTATTAAGCAAGATATGTACATCACATCATTTCATTAAGCTGCCACATGATATCCATACAAATATATGTGTAAGGAAAACTTATCTTAATTCAATAGAGATGGAAAATGTGTTTAGGACTTCAAATCTCCACCCAACCATAGAAAACTACAGCCAAGGCTCACTTGCAGTGGTTACCCTCTATTGGGACAGGGTCCCCTAGAGTCAATTTTGGGGTTAAAAGCCAAAGTTTTGGGGTAGAAAGCCCAATTTTTTGTATACAAAGTTTAAAGTCTCCGCATCTTGTGGTCACAGAGCGTGAAGATGTAAAGTTTCATAAAGGGTTTCCACCCTTTTTTTATGTAAGTCATGTTGGCTTTAGGAGATCTACCGATGGTCAGCGGACTATGGGATTGTATAAGAAGGGAAGTCTTAGAAGAGTTTAAGGGAGATTAGATTTGGTAATGAATGTTGATGTAATGGGTCAGTAAGATCTAAGAGCGAAGAATCTTATTATAGGAAAGAGGCTCTGCAGCTGTGTGCGCAGAGGCCTAGGGTAGAAGTCCGCAGCTGAGTGTGTGGGTCCATGCAGCTGTGTACATAGGGTAGTTAGAGTCTGTATGGAAGATATGAAGCATTAATAAAGAATATTATTCTAGGATTACATGTGTTTGACCTATTTACTTATGTTATGAATGCATGTGATTATATTATGAAGAATATTTGGGTTTATGATTTAATGCTATATTGATGCATGAATCTATATGCTTTACTTTTTTATATGAACGCAAGTAATAATATCTGTTTATGCGAAGAATATCTTAATGCATGTTGAAGTTATCAGATACTTAATCCGATCAGGTTAAATATAGAAGTAAGAATAATTACAGAACCACGTAAATAGATAAATCACCTATTTAGGGTCCGCGAAGGTCTAGAAGCCGATTAAGGGAAATATATCAATAAGCCATAAAAGGCTTATCGATCTACATGAGGGCAGATTTAGGATACAAAATAACATCACTACCATCTCTGGGTGTGGAAACTTGGTTCCTGCATCCCCCCATACTACTTTAGGTGAGACTTCAGTCCGTGCTCCGTGGGTTGATGCCGAAAGGGCCAATAGTGTAGGGATTTGTTTGGCTAATTAATTTTGAACCTGGGTCAGGGCCCACTAAACCAACAAATGGTTTCATTACTAGGACCAGGATCTGCATAAAGAGATGTGTGATGTCGCATCACTAGAATCCAACTAAGAAGGAAATTGAAGACTGGTTGGATAGAAAGATCCATGAATTCGCGACGCAAGAGAACAAGAACCCACGATTAACAAAAGAACACTGGTTGGACAACGATATGTACACAGAGACACACAAAATCTTCTTTTGTTCCTTCCTAGTTGAATTATACAAGTGGATCGCTAAATTGGTAGACGACCAAGGAAGGTGGAGGCTTGACGATTTGATAGTTTGGACCCCGGAGTTAGTGCAGAGATTGGAAGCCTCTGAAGATAAGATCACACGTGTTGTTGATCACTAGCTTGATCCTATCATAGGAGGATTTTTGATAGAGTTCACGGTTGATACTTTGGTCAGTTACAGCGAAGTAGAGCATCGCTTATTCAAGGGACCGTGAGGTAAGTATTTAAGGTCTTTAAATACTTGGATTAAGATGCTCTTGTGTGAAAAGTAGGTTATGTAGTTACCTTGATGTTTGGAGCTACGCGAAGTGGAAATATCTTTAGGGATAGAGGAAAAGCAGGCCCTCAATATAGCCCGTTGATTAAACCTCCTCTGAGTAATGACGAGGAAACAATACAGGCTTCATCGGAGAGCAATGTTCAGTTCATAAAACGAGTGTTCCTATGAATACCCCATCCACCTACCCCACCTCTGCATTCAACTCCAAAGCATACACCTCCGCCAACATCGGCACCACCTCCTCCACCGATCAATATGGAAAATGTAGTATAGTTTCCCGTGTTCAAGGGTTTGGGAACTGAGAACCGGGACCAGTTTTGGCTTGTCACAAAGGTTGTATGGGAGGCTCAGGGTATAACGAATGATTATATGTATAAAACAACGTTGGTCACTAATTTACAGGAACGCGCGCTGACATGGTACATTAAGTACTGCACTAATAACCCGATGACTTCATTAGCAGATATTCAGACTGTGCTAAATAAGAAGTTTAGTAGGCCTAAATCTGAAGCTCAATCAATTATGGGATTCAAGGAGATCATAATGAAGCCTAGAGAGACACCCTGGGATTTGGATCATAGGTTGAAGTGCACGATTTGTGAAGCCAACATGAATCTTACGGTTGGGCAGCATCACAAATGGTTTGTAGCTTCACTCCTGCCTCATCTGAGGGTTGCTTTATCGTAGCAAAAGATTAGGACCCAGGTGGAAGCCCTAGAGGTTACAATGAGATTGCATGAGATGCCAATGCAAGATGCTAATTTGGGAGTTCAGCAGATTCACGCACAGTTGCAGAACCTTTGCCTAGAGTTTCAAAATCTGAAGAAGGATAGAGAAGTTCGGCCAAAAGTGCACGAAGAAGTTTGGTGCCTGAAATGCAATAGCTAGGGGCATGACAAAGACCATTGCCTCGTATTCGCAAATTATGTTGCAGTAAGAGGGCCGATGCCTTTGAGGACAAAAGCTCGAGCAGGGCCAAGGTACAGGGCCCGCGCTATGGTGTGTTATCTGTCAAGTGGCTGGAAAACATGTGACAGACAATTTCCACCTGCTGTAAAATATTGTACAAACACCGCAACATATATTCTGCAACTTCTATCAATCGGTGGGTCATGATGAGCATAATTGTCATAGCTATAAGCTAATGATGGATAGAACGCTCACATATAGAGTGCAGGGGAAAAATCTGCCTTCGGTTCAAGGCATTGGGGGAGTGCGAGGAGGATTTCTGGGACGCGGGCGAGGCCAAGGTGGAGGAGGACCTAGTAGAGGTCGAGGACAGGTGATTTGCTACAACTGTGGGGGACCGAGACACTATGCACAAGAATTCACGAACCTTATGTGTGTGTTGTGCAGATATTGCACTCAGTTTGTCCATGTGACAAAATACTACCTTGTATTACTAGCTAAGATATGCGAAAAGGGGGCACAACCTCAGCAACCAACTCAGAACCTGTAGATGATGAAGGTTGAGCCTTGCGAAGAGGATCCTAATGTAAATATTTTGTTGCGGAGTGGAGTGATGACTAGTGAAGGTAAGGGGAAGCATCCTGAAGAAAGTGAATGGGTCCGCAAAGCTCCAAAAAAGGACGTCACGTTTGATCTAGAGCATGTAAGGGAAACATTCATGGAAGCAAAGAAAAGCTTTGCTGAGGCCTCTACCTCATGAAGTTAGGATAAGTCAGCTGAAGAGGTGGACCCTTCTATGCTTACTACTTTCTTAGAGACTTATATGAAGCTGCTACATGATAGCAAGGTTGTAAAAGGATTACAGGAGCTGATAAATAAGTGTGCCGGAAAAGAAAACGCTCTTGACGGACCGCATGTAGTCCATAATATTGGTAAGCATAAGGCAAGAATGGGGCATAAGATGAGGCTCACAATGTAGATATGAGGATATGAAATGGATCAAGTTATTCTGGATCTGGGGTCAGATGTGAATGTGTTGCCTAAACAGACGTGGGAGAGAATGGGGATACCTGCATTGCAGTGGTCTCTGATTCAGTTAAGGATAGCAAATCAGCACAAAATCATTGCCATGGGAAGATTGCAAGGAGTGATAGTTGATATTGAGGGCACGAGCATGTTGGCTAATTTTGAAGTGATAGAGATTGTGGATGAAAACAATCCCTACCCTGCGCTCCTTGGGATCGATTAGGCCACTGACATGAATGGGATAATCAATTTGAAGAAGTGGGAGATGATATTTGATAAGAAATCTCTCCGCGTAGTAGTACCCTTGGACCCTGCAGAAGGACAACGCTATACTGAACCGGTTCATGATTATGAAAGTGGCGATGATTTGGACCAGATCTATAAGATAATGACGCGAAATCAAGATTGGGTGAATCCAATAGTAGATGGTCGTATTACATGGGACCATGAAAGTTCCTGCATTTTGGATCCATATGAGGAGTTGGAACACTGGTAGAATCAATTGCACAAAGTATCTATGTTGCTCTATAATATGATGACTAAATCGCCACACTGTGTATCATTGGAGTTAAGAATTCTGCCCTATTATGATGGTTTGACTGATGTTGATAAATTTTTTGATGCATTTGAAAGGGAAGTGCCGGAGAAGCATCGCTTCGAGGCCTTGGATTGGGCGTTGTGCGCTACGCCTACAAGATGGTGGGGTACACACAAAGACAGTTTTGATGATTGGCATGTATACAAAAAGATGATGAGATTGTAGTTTGGTCGCCCAAAATATTGGCTAATAGAAAAATATGATGGAAGGGATGATCCGCGTGATCACCTGAGCAAATGGACTAAATTTTATGGAGTGGAGCTTCTACCTGAGTGGGTGCATTTGTTATTTCATACTTTGGATGTCATACCGATGAACTAGTACTTGGAAACAGAGCTCCGCCATGGCACTGAAGAATGGTACGTTTTGCAACAGGGATTCTTGATGACGTTTAGCTTTGAAGATGGATTTGAATGTCTCGATGGGGCATTGCAGGAGGTAAGGTAGCAATCTTCAGAATACCACAGAATCCCTTGGACTTAATTCAACCGAATTGGACCACCCAGCTACGCCACACGTTGGAGTGCTACAATGTAACTGGTGAAGAAGAAGACGAGGATCCAAGAAACATTCATATCCCCAAGACTGAAGGGCACCGCGAAGTTGAGGGACCACAAATTGAAAATCTAGATATCACAACACCACTAAAAACAATACAGATGAACATTAGGACAGAGGCGGAGTTGAAATTTGCAAAGTTTGGGCACTGCTAGGATAATGCAACAGTAGATAAGGTCATTGAATTTCTCCACGAATATTAGGGCTTATTCCCTACGAAGTTTTCAAATTTGAAAGGGATAATAGGGGACTTGGGAGTTATGAAAATTACGTTGAAACTGGACACAAATCTGATTAAGAAAATGCCTTAACTCCTCAACCCAAAATATAAAGAAAAAGTCCACTTAGAGTTGGATAAAATGCTTGCCACAGGTATTATTGAATCGGTAGAAGAATTTGATTGGGTGAGCCCAATAGTAGTTTAGGAAAAGAAGCAAAAGGATGAAATAAGGATATGCGTAGATCTCAGGAAGTTGAATGACGCCTGCATGCATGATCCCTTTCCAACTCTGTTCACCGACAAAGTGTTGGATAATGTAGGAGGGCAAGAAGCATATTTGTTCACTGATGGGTTCTCGGGTACCATCATATCAAGATTGCACCTGAAGATAAAAGTAAGATGACCTTCATGACTGAATGGGGATTCTTTCAATATAGAGTAATTCCTTTTGGACTGAAGAACGCGTTGGCAATCTTTTTGCACATAGTCATCGCGGCATTTAAGGACTTCATTCACAAGTTTCGGCATGTATACTTTGATGATTGGACGATGTTTGGATTGGTAAAGCACCACATGCCTAGTCTACACTTGATGCTGGATACATGTCGAAGGTATCATATCATGCTAAATGTGAAGAAGTGTTTGTTCTCTGTCCTTTTCAGAATCTCACTGGGTCATGTAGTGTGTAGACAAGGCTTAATGGTAGACCCTACTAAAATCGTGGTTATAATTAATTTGGAGGTGCCAAGAAGTGTGAAACAGTTACGTGCAACGTTGGGGCATACGGGATACTATCAAAAGTTCATCAAGAGTTATGCCCAAATTATTGTGCCAATGGAAAAGCTACTTAAGAAGGATGCTTCATTCTGTCGGAGTGAAGAATTTTAGTAGAGCCTAGATGTGTTAAAGGAAAAATGGTCACCGTGCCGATCCTAGTCTTCCAAGATTGGAAGAACGAATTTCATGTGCATGTGGTTGCGTCATGTATTGCACTAGGGGTAATACCAACACAGGCTGGTGCGGGAGATTTGGATCACCCTATAGTGTTTGCAAGTAAAAAGTTGTCTAAAGCTCAGAAGAACTATTCAACGATAGAGCACGAAGGGTTGGATATGGTGTATGCACTCTAGAAGTTCAGACATCACTTGTTAGGCAAACACTTCAAGATGTATACAAGCCATTATGCATTAAAGCACGTGTTTAACAAGCTTGTGTTGGGGGGGAAGATATGCAGATGGTTGCTGTTATTTCAGGAATATGATTTTGAAAGCATTGTGAAGCCAGGATGATTGAATGCAGGACCAGATCATCTATTGTGTATTGAAACAAGAAAGGAGCCTAATAATTTGGAGGACAGACTGCCTGACACACAGCTCTTTGCGATGCACATAGCTAACAATCACTTTGCAGAAATCATACACTTCCTGACAACGGGGATGACTCTAGAAGGGTATATTAGTCAACAAAAGAAAGAGTTGGCGGTGCATGCGGTAGAATTTTCTGTCATTGCAGGACATTTATATAAAATGTGTTCAGATGAAATACTGCAACGTTATGTCCTTGAGTTTGAATGAAACAACATCCTCACTGAAGCTCATGGAGGAGCTGCGTGAGGACATTATGCAGGAAAAGAAACAACGCAAAAGATTTTATGCACTGGGTTGTGGTGGCCGACGCTGCATAAGGATTCCAAGGCTTATTGTAAGGCATGTGATGCATGTCAGAGGATGGGCAAGCCATCACGGAGGGATGAGCTACCTCTAAATCCGCAGTTGTCATTACAGCCATTTGAGAAGTGGGCGATTGATTTTGTAGGACCAATTTAGCCTCCAAGAAAGAAGACATGTGTGTGGTACATCATCACCGCGACTAAGTATTTGACTAAATGGGAAGAGGCGCAGCCCGTGAAAGAATGTATAGGGGAAACAACAGCGAATTTCCTCTTTGAGTATGTGTTGACTAGATTCAGTTGCCTGAATATTTTGATGAGCAATCGCGGTACACATTTGCTTAATGAAATGGTCAGCTCATTGATGAAGGAATTTCAAGTTTATCATCAGAAGAGTATGCCATACCACCCACAAGCTAATGGGATGGTGGAAGCATTTAATAAGATATTTGAAAACGTGTTGAAGAAGGTTTTGCAATGCACAAAGGAATGATTGGGATGTGCACGTACCCGTGGTGATATGGGCTTACAAAACTACTTGCAAAAAGTTGACTAGGCAGGCACCTTTCAGGCTAGTTTATGATGTAGAAGTTGTGATGCCAATGGAGTACATTGTACCTAGTCTACGCATCACGACGTTCACAGGAATGGCGAATCATAAAGTGCTGGAGGAGCAGCTCGCGTAGCGGATAGAACTTGAAGAAGATAGATTTTTGGATGGATTCCACCAGCTAGTTTAGAAGGAGCGTGAAAAGGCATGGCACGATTGGCACATCAAACTACGCACCTTCAAGGTAAATGATTTATTTTTATTATATGACAGCAAGTTCGATAAATTTCCAGGGAAATTTTGGATGCATTGGCTGGGGCCATATGTCATCAAGTAGATTACCAATGGTGGAGCATTTCAGTTGGTGAAATTGAATGGAGATCCATTTCTAGGGAAGGTAAATGGCAGTCGATTGAAGCCATACACCAGGGGTTCGCCCAGATGACTATATGATGGAAGCACATTCTTAGCACTCCAGGGAACTAAAAGGAGGCGTGGGACTATAAACTACACTGTCTGGGTTGTAGGGTTGCACGACTAGGGGAAAACATGGGATGGAAGAATGTCACAACATCAGTAGAAGCACGAAGGGAGCTGTGCTATAGAAGGAGAGATTGTGCAAGGCAGCCAAAAAGTGATCGTTACGGTCATTGTTCATGATTTGATAGTGAGAAAATGGCTAAGAGGAGCGGGGGGCTGGAAATTAAGGCTGAATTTAAGAGGGAAATCTTTGAAAATCTTTTTCCAATCTAGAATTTATGAGCGGATTTTGGGGGGAATAGTCAGATTTGAATTCGAATTTGCCTATAAATTACAGATGGATGCCCAACGAAAAAAATTTTGCATTCTGAGAGTTGAGGTGTCAAGCTATTAGTTGCGCATGAACCATGCGAGTTTTGAGGCTTTGGTGGCCAGTTTAGTGTTTGACAGGTTGTCTAAAGAAACCTAGGAGCTCCTTAATAGCGTGATGTCAACGCCCATGGAAACTGCAAGTGCTGGCAGATCGATGGCCTCTGAGAGAGATGCCCCCGAGGTCATAAGTGTGGAATTCCCATAGACATGCCAAAGTGGCCGAGGCCTATGACGAAAAGAGAGGGGCCAAAGGAAAATAAAGACAAACAGAAAGTGACACAGGCAATGCGCAAGTCACCAAGGAAGCATAGGAGAAAGAGAAGCCCACCGCGTAGGAGAAAGGCAAGGTGGTAAACCTAGAATCTGATAAGGGCATAGAAGAAACTGGTATGGGTGAAGAGGACATTAACATTGAGGGAGTAGACCCTATCTCAAAACTACCAGCATACATCCCTTCGTGCCAAGGTAAGGTGAAGGTCCTGAACAATCTAGATGAGTGAAAATTTATGCTTAATATGCCTCTGCTACCGGAGAAAATCACATTTGAAGGACCACGCCTGTTGGCATTATGATGCATGTGTTGTACTTGATGGCAACCCTCTCATAGAAGATCATCTCACTTGTATACATTCAGATGAATCCACAGAAGAGATATCAGATATGACAGAATACATGGATGTAGGACAGTTCAAAGGGATCAGATGACAATTCACAAGTAAGCTTTGCCATCAAGTCCAAAGGGGGAGATTGCTGGCATTATGGCTAAAGTGTTGTCCTTGATGGCAACTCATACAGGTGATGGATCACTGTACAACAGGTCAGTAGCAGAGATTGATGATTAGCTCACAAATAATGAAGAAAACAAGAGGTACGCAGGTACACCGTACAAAAGCTGTGTACCCGCAGGCATGTCATAGATAAAGTGCGTACATACCCGCAGGTACACCATGTAAAAGGTGCGGACCCCAGTTCACTTACTTCAAGGCAGAGAAGCGCACTCACGTGGGGTTTCTTATGTTTGGCCCGCGGTATTTAGCCCACCGTTCTTGATTCTATGGTTTTGGCCCATGGTATTTTTTTATATTATTATTATTATTATTGAGCCCCATGTTTTGGTTATCTATGGTATTGATCCTTGATTTTAGGAAGAGCTTGCCTATATAAAGAAAACGAGATCATTTGGCTAGATGTGTGTGAAATTAGAAGATCTTAAGAGAAGCTAGATATGAAATTCTTATAATCAGTTTGTGAGAGAGAGTTGAATCAATATCAAGGAGAAACATGAGAATTACAAGTCGGATCTACTAATGGGTTGATATCTCCTCGGCGCATGTTCAGATCTGTAGATCTGACAGTCTGGGTTATTCTTGAAGTTTAGAAATTATCTATACCCGCAGGTACGCAAGTACAGTAAAGGAAAAGTGCGTAGGTACGCAGGCCCAGAAGCATTGCAGGTGTGCAGGTTCGCAGGCCCAGAATTGCAGAAGGTGCGGAGGGGCGCAAGCATCCCATTGGACACAGAGCGGAGGTACGCAAGAGGTCCGTGAGGCACAGTGCGTGGGTGCGCGGGAAAGCAGTTGGAAACAGTGCGGACGTACGCAGGTGTTCTATGGGTGAAGCTGCATACTTTTCATGAAATCTATTGTTGTTGTGTTGTGGGTTTTGAAGTGATGGTTGGTTTCTGATATTATGTTCAGATAACAGCAGTGATTGATTGAATGATTATGATTAGCTTCAGTATTGATAGATGAATGGATCAAGTTCATAATGACTTATCCTTATATGATCTAGTGGACTAGATCTGGTTGACAACTCTCATTGTATATGTATTGATCTGGTGATTGGGTGATTCAGAAGGTTGTTTGATTATGAGCTTCAATATTGTTGTTGATTTCAGTATGAAAATTGGATGAAATGTGGCCTTTCAGATTATGTGTTGGGCTTCAGTGTATCCAGTCTAAAAATTGATGAAACGTGGTACCTGGAGGAGAGTAGATTGTAGGTCAGCACCTACGTACTAGTATCTAAGCTAGTACAAGAGCTAAAGGAAATATTTGGAGCATTGTAGCAGGTAGCAGCCTGCGTACTAGTAAATGGATCGGCTAGTACAAGAGAAAAGGGGGTTGTAGCTCCCGTACTGGTATAAGACTGCACCAGTACAAAATATTGTAAAAGGATTTTCTTATTAAGAAGAAGATTGAGATGACTTGCAGCAGGTGGTTTTCTCCCGCATTGGGTTTCCAC
Source organism: Pinus tabuliformis (assembly GCA_031772625.1). Classification (NCBI taxonomy): domain Eukaryota; kingdom Viridiplantae; phylum Streptophyta; class Pinopsida; order Pinales; family Pinaceae; genus Pinus; species Pinus tabuliformis. The sequence goes on along the minus strand of CM062804.1, from coordinate 357,080,309 downwards.
CTTATATCATGGTGTTCATGTGTGTGCCTTATGTGTGATGATCTATTCTATGTTACTGCATCTGTTAACTGATAATATGGTTGATAATGTTCTAATGCACTCATTGAAGATCAATTAACTTAATCATAAGAAGTTGTGGAAGTAGAATATATGAATCAGAATTTGGAAATGAAAAGTTTTATTGACTTGATAATACTGATTCACCCCCCCTCTCAGTATTATTTCCAACAATTGGTATCAGAGCAGGTCCTTTGGTAGAAGCTTGATCGCTTGAAGGAGATCCTTGGAACTATGCGAAAGAAGCTTAAGAAGAAAGCTCATAAGAAGAAGAAGACATCTCAGAAGAACTATGACAGTGGGAGAATCGATTGGGGATTAGGTATAAGAAGCTCTTCAGATTCAGAATCAGATTCAGAATCATTATCAGGTATGAATATATTATCCTCTGATGTTCCAGCTATCTTTCCTTTTGGAAAAGATGAAAGTGATAGTGAGACTACTGAATTTGCTCTTATGGGTGAGCAAGAAAGATATCAAATTGAGGCAGAATTTAAAAGTCTTACAGACAAAATTAGAACTCAGCAAGATTTGTTGGACAAAAGGAACTGTGCTTTTGAAAGGGTAACTGCCGATCTAAAAGCTCATCAAGAGAGAGGAAGCAAGGTAAGGAAGCTATTTAAGGAAAAATATCAAAAGTTGTTGGATGAAGTAACATCACTAAGAAATGAAGTCATTGAAAAGAACACAACAATCAAGGAGCTCAGAGATCGATCCAGTTATTATGAAAATCTTGAAGCCACGATCCTCTCACTAAAAGGAGATCTTGAAGAATCAAAGAAGAAGAATGAAGATCTACATCAAGCAATTGAAAAACAAGACAACGAAGTCATCAGCTTAAAATCTCAGCTGGAATGTGCCTTCAGAGTTCGTCAAATGCAGCAGGATCTGAATGAAGAACAAGAAAAGGAGATTCTCAAACTAAGGGAACAAATGGAAGAAGGAAGGAAAGCTGAAGAAGATTTGAAGAAGCAATCTCTTGAAAAGGAAGAACAGCTTCAGGTTGAGGTAAATATCTTGAAAGGTAAATTAGAAGAAAAGGATAAGCTTTTACGATTTCAAGATAGTTCTAAAGTCTTGGATGATATTCTTAGCAGTCAAAGGTCTCCTGCTATAAAGACTAGTCTTGGTTTCCATGAATCTGTTGAAGGTGAATCTAGTTCACAAGGTGAGGCAAGGAACTCTAAAGAGAAATCTAAAGTAGATCAATCTCATCATCAACCAAGGAAAGATATTCCTCAAAGAAAATCCTTTACTCCTCCTATGAATAATGTTGAATGTTATGTATGTCATAATCCTGGACATGTTGCAGCTAGATGTAGAAGAAGAAGGGTTCAAGACCATTATGCAGAAAGATCATCATATTCAAGGTACTTTAATGGATATTGCTTTGCTTGCAATATGTATGGTCATAAAGCTACTGACTGTTACAGGAGGAATATGAAACATGTAAGATGTTATGCATGTAACAAGCTTGGACATATAGCTAAGGAATGCAGGAACAAAGTGTGGGCACCATATCAAAAGGAGAAAATGTCATCATCATGCTTGAAGATATGGAGGAAAAAGGAAGTACAGTCAGAAAAAGGCGTCACAACACAATGTATAGACATACCAGAATCAAAGGGAGCTGAAAGTACAAAACTTCAGTGTCCTGAATCTCATAAAGGGAAGTTGCGTATATACGCGAGTTGGATACTGCACAATCGCGTATATGATTGTTTGAAGAAAGGCAGTAGGGAAAGTGAAGTTGGAAGTGAATCTGTGAAGTATGATCTCTCGAGCACAAGATCAGATCTGGGAATCTGACTGTCAGTGGCATAGAGGAGGACTGTTAATTGGGTTCTAATCAGAGGTACGCAGACCATTCACTGTAAAAGTGCGGGCGTACGCAGCAGAGCGGAAGTTCCTCTGCGGAGGAACGCAGGTGATACACAGTGAAAGTGCGAGGATACGCAGCGAAGGCACAGTCCCAGTGCGGAGGTACGCAGCGCAATAGAAGGTTCAGGTGCGGAGGCACCGCAAAGATACGCGGGGCGACAGAAGCCGCAGGTGCGGAGCTACAGTAGAGGTACGCGGCGCGATAGAAGCCGCAGGTGCGGAGCTACAGTATATGTACGCGGCGCGACAGAAGGTGCAGGTGCGTAGATACGCAGTGCAGCAGAAGGGTCTCTGCGGGTATACGCAGGGGAGCAGAAGGTGAAGTGCGGAGCCACGCAGGCCATATAATGAGAAACTGCGGATCTGTCTTAAGGCACTTATTGGCTGACTTTTCTTGTTGATAAGATCTGACAGATGGCACCAGTTTAGGGGGAGCATATGTTTTTAATGTATTGTTGGCATTATGGTTAATAGTCCTTGGCGATGAAGCTTATATAGATAAATGATTCATCTTGCTATGAGTTGTTCACATGGTTCTTGAATCAGATTTGTGGTTGATTCTCTAATGGTGCTTACATGGTAACTTTCATGAGGATAAGGAGAAGCACTTAGCTTGAATTCACATCTTCTTGATGATGAGTCACTCATATGCTGCTGTTGACATATGCATATTACAGTTATGATGCATGATTCCTTTCATTCTTGGCACAAATGGATGAGGATTGTTGGCTGGATACAGGGATGATTATTGAAGTTGCATTGTAAGCTCTTATGATGATAGGATTGTACAGATTGTTCATGATGGCTATGGTGTTTCTCACATAGAATGTGAAATTCTGTTGATGCGGACATACCTTGATGATTCATGCACTAATGCAAGTTGCTGATCTAGTTGCTGTTGACAGATACTATGGAGCAGATCATACAGTGTTGTTGCTGATGTTTACCTTAGGTGATTGGTCTCAGTTATAAATGTCATATCACGACTCATGATGTAATAGTATGTCTCTATCTATTGTAGTCATCTCTTCAGGTCATGTAACGACCTATGTTGGTTTCCCCACTATGCCTGGGATGAAGATGTAATGTATTTAGTTCCTGATGTATCCCCACTTGGTTGGGTGATGGATGTATGTATTGAGTCTTTTGGTGATAGGAAGGTCATTTATGATATATAGAGTCATGTTCTTCTTGTAGAACATCTTTTTGCAGACCTTGCTTACAGTCAGGGGGAGCTTGAGCATGAACAACACTATATAGCAGAGCAGATATTTCAGCTTGTTCTCAGAAAGAGCATTATCAGATTGGTGCACCATGGCATATACAAAGGGGGATCTCATTCAGAGATTTTAGCAGATCTGGTTTATAGTAAGCGGGAGCATGTTCTTAGGGGGAGCATAACCCTTTGCCCTTGATGTCAAAGGGGGAGAGTGATTTGGTGTTGTTGCCATCAAGTCCAAAGGGGGAGATTGTTGGCATTATGATGCATGTGTTGTACTTGATGGCAACCCTCTCATAGAAGATCATCTCACTTGTATACATTCAGATGAATCCACAGAAGAGATATCAGATATGACAGAATACATGGATGTAGGACAGTTCAAAGGGATCAGATGACAATTCACAAGTAAGCTTTGCCATCAAGTCCAAAGGGGGAGATTGTTGGCATTATGGCTAAAGTGTTGTCCTTGATGGCAACTCATATAGGTGATGGATCACTGTACAACAGGTCAGTAGCAGAGATTGATGATTAGCTCACAAATAATGAAGAAAACAAGAGGTACGCAGGTACACCGTACAAAAGCTACGTACCCGCAGGCATGTCATAGATAAAGTGCGTACATACCCGCAGGTACACCATGTAAAAGGTGCGGACCCCAGTTCACTTACTTCAAGGCATAGAAGCGCACTCACGTGGGGTTTCTTATGTTTGGCCCGTGGTATTTAGCCCACCGTTCTTGATTCTATGGTTTTGGCCCGTGGTATTTTTTTATTTATTATTATTGAGCCCCATGTTTTGGTTATCTATGGTATTGATCCTTGATTTTAGGAAGAGCTTGCCTATATAAAGCAAACGAGATCATTTGGCTAGATGTGTGTGAAATTAGAAGATCTTAAGAGAAGCTAGATATGAAATTCTTATAATCAGTTTGTGAGAGAGAGTTGAATCAATATCAAGGAGAAACATGAGAATTACAAGTCGGATCTACTAATGGGTTGATATCTCCTCGGTGCATGTTCAGATCTGTAGATCTGATAGTCTGGGTTATTGTTGAAGTCTTGAAATTATCTATACCCGCAGGTACGCAAGTACAATAAAGGAAAAGTGCGTAGGTACGCAGGCCCAGAAGCGTTGCAGGTGCGCAGGTTCGCAGGCCCAGAATTGCAGAAGGTGCGGAGGGGCGCAGGCCTCCCATTGGACACAGAGCGGAGGTACGCAGGAGGTCCATGAGGCACAGTGCATGGGTGCGCAGGAAAGCAGTTGGAAACAGTGCGGACGTACGCAGGTGTTCTATGGGTGAAGCTGCGTACTTTTCATGAAATCTATTTAGCTGCCCCTGTTTATTATTTTTGTGTTCTGGGTTTTGAAGTGATGGTTGGTTTCTGATATTATGTTCTGATAGCAGCAGTGATTGATTGAATGATTATGATTAGCTTCAGTATTGATAGATGAATGGATCAGGTTCATAATGACTTATCCTTATATGATCTGGTGGACTAGATCTCGTTGACAACTCTCATTGTATATGTATTGATTTGGTGATTGGGTGATTCAGAAGGCTGTTTGATTATGAGCCTCAATATTGTTGTTGAGTTCAGTATGAAAATTGGATGAAATGTGGCCTTTCAGATTATGTGTTGGGCTTCAGTGTATCCAGTCTGAAAATTGATGAAACGTGGTACCTGGAGGAGAGTAGATTGTAGGTCAGCACCTACGTACTAGTATCTAAGCTAGTACAAGAGCTAAAGGAAATCTTTGGAGCATTGTAGCAGGTAGCAGCCTGCGTACTAGTAAATGGATCGGCTAGTACAAGAGCAAAGGGGGTTGTAGCTCCCATACTGGTATAAGACTGCACCAGTACAAAATATTGTAAAAGGATTTTCTTATTAAGAAGAAGATTGAGATGACTTGCAGCAGGTGGTTTTCTCCCGCATTGGGTTTCCACCTTATATCATGGTGTTCATGTGTGTGCCTTATGTGTGATGATCTATTCTATGTTACTGCATCTGTTAACTGATAATATGGTTTATAATGTTCTAATGCACTCATTGAAGATCAATTAACTTAAACATAAGAAGTTGTGGAAGTAGAATATATGAATCAGAATTTGGAAATGAAAAGTTTTATTGACTTGATAATACTGATTCACCCCCCCTCTCAGTATTATTTCCAACAACGCCTAGTGTGCATCGCCCACCTAAAACTTGAAGATTGGGACTTGGAGGACACGGAGTGGTTCCCCCACCTAACTACTGATAATTCATGCAGAGGGTATTCTATAAGGATTCAAGTGTGACCATGCTGGAGCCGGTGAAGTGGATTTGTGGGGTGGAGAAGGAAATATTGCTGAACCTGCTATGCATGCCGCATTACCACTGCACGCCCATAAATTTGATAATTATCAAGCAGTTGTTGTGTTCGGTGCATGACGGGGGCCTTTGGTTGGACGACCCAATCCTTATAACTGATATGTTGATCCAAAGGATCACCTGACTACCCCATTCAAGACTCAATCAGGCCAAGGCATTTGGTGGAAAGGTGGGTGAGCACGACCTCACTGAGAGAATGAAGGACAGGTTTAAGCTTGTCAAGAAGCCATGTGCATATTCAATTTCAAGCATAATCGACCCTGCGGTGAAGGTAGTGACCTAGATATTGGTTGGGAAAGTAATGAGGAAGTGTCCCACAGATCAGGTGCTGACACCAGTAGTTTCATTAGTGGCCCAATGCGTGGAGGGCATACAGTTCAATTGGGCGTACTACCGGTGCAGCAAGTTCCTCGTGAACTATAGGGAGGCACAAGACTAGAATAAGATGTTTAATTACTCTTGGTTGTTGTTGTCGATTGTATTGGTTACATGGCAGGATAGTCAGTTTCCTCCGATCACGAACAATTCTCTAGAAGCAACGAAGTTTGCTTCGCTATGGGCCACGAAGCATGATGTGTGGATCCGCGAGAGTAAAGTATTTTGGGTTTTGATGGAGATGAGTATTAATATGGCCATCAACAAGAAACCATGGTTTTCACCAATCGTCCTCGAGCAATTGTCGGGATATGCAAAGTTCAAAGTGGAATTCCACTGTATCTCCATCTAGGTGCGAAAGGACCCAGAACAGAAGTGGTATGATCTCCCATACCTTGTGATGGATCATGTGATAGCAGCGGTCCTTGATCATTGGCCAGTAGAATGGTGCATGACCTCAAATATTTCCATTGGATCCAGTAAGTCCATGGGAAAGAAAAATAAGGAAGAGGCCCAGTTGAAAATGCTACAGATGGTTGAAAGATGGAAAAAGGAAGCAGAGGAAAAAGCCAGAGCTGAAGGAGAGAACACCACTAAGGGGAATGTAGAAGAGAAGGAAGAGGAGGAAGAGCGCGACTCGAACAGAAGTCAGAAGTCTCCTTCACCATAGATGGAGGATGAAAAACAATCTGAAGAGGGTGGTGGAGACCTGGAAAGAACTCCCTTTCAAGTGAAGCGGAATCGCAAGCAGGAAATAGAAGGCTTGCAAAAGAAGTCCAAGGCCAGTAAATCATCGCTCGACCCGATCACCTTGATAGAAGGTGACTTGGATGACATTGAGGATAAAGTAAGGGACGTGACTGTGAAACTACTGCAGTAGTTTGAGAAGTAGTAGAAGCAATCTCTAGTTGTCATTCAGATGGGTCTGTGTGGGCTGCAGATCCAAACTACTCAATTGCATACCGGTGTAGCATAATTTAGCGCGGGGTCGACTAGTTTGGTGCTAGAACTACTGAAGCAGCAGATATGGTTCACTCTTTGGATCCCCAGGCTGTCGCGCTGCTGGATGGCGCTCTAACCAAAGAGGCAAAAGCTGACAAGGCTACTATCAACACTCTAAGAAACATTGGTTTGAACTTGGCTGTGCTCCCAAGTGAAGCCCTTCACACACTGCAAGCAGGTGTGATTGCAGAAATTAGGGCCTGAGAGTAGCACGCATTAAGTGTGATCAACGAGTAGAAGGTTAAAAATGCCTAGATGTTCATAGAGAAGACTTCAGCGATCAACACCTAGAAAAATATTCAAGAGAAGAATAAGCGTACTGTAGCAGTGGTCGCTGAAGCATGCAGAACCATTCCAGAGCTACATATCCCAGAAGAAGCACCAGTGGAAGCTAAGATTCGAAAGTTGGCTGTAGGTGTGCGCGATGCCAAGACCGAGCTGGCCAAGGTTTAGTTTGAGTTGAACCTTAAGATTATAGAGCTTGAGTTGAAGGCCCAACCTTCGACTCCACCAGAGGTCAAAGAACAACGTGAGGCAGCTGTCAAGGATGCAGTTACTGCAGTAGATAACGTGGTGATGGATTACATTGCACTCTTTGAGCAGTCACTCGAGGTACTTACCAGTCTGCAGGAAGATCCTAACCTACAAAAGTTAAATATTGAGTTGAGGGAATTACAGCAGTGGTACGATGAAGCAAGAGCGATGACGCACACTATTGTCATCACGCAGAGATTGGCAAAACTACAGGAAGCAAAGGAACTGAAGGAACAGGTGGAAGCAGCACAATGCAAAGAGGTAGTACTCAAGGCCAGATTGGGGCCTTGGCTAGATGAGGCCTATGCACTCACTGCCACCATTGAAGGAAATTTGGCTAGCCTACAGACAGTACAGCAGAAGATCTAGGAAGATAGCATAGGACCAACAATGGAGCAACTAGTAGAGCAGGTCAAGCAGGTGATGATGCAGTGTACCACTGAAGTTGCATTGGTGCAAGTGGATTTGGGAACTCTTCACAGCAATATCTTTGTGCCGGCAGAGTGAGTCAAGGGCGAGTCACCATATTTGTGTTGGGGGCCTGTTGAGACAAGGTCCCCTAGAGTCAATTTTGGGGTTAAAAGCCTATGTTTGGGGGCAGAAAGCCCAAGTTTTTGTATAAAAACTGTAAAGTCATGTCAGCTTTAGGAGATCTACCCAGGGTCTGTGGACCATGGGATTGTATAAGAAGGGAATTCTTCGAATATTCTAAGGGAGATTAGATTTGGTAATGAATTTTGATGTAATGGGTTAGTAAGAGACAAGAGAGAAGAATCTTAGTGTAGGAAAGAGGCTCTGCAGCTGTGTGCGCAGAGGCCTAAGGTAGAAGTCCACAGATGAGTGCGTAGAACCCTATAACGGTGTGTGTAGGGTAGTTAGAGTTTGTAAGGAAGATCTGAAGCATTAATGAAGAAGATTATTCTGGGATTACATGTGTTTGATCTATTTACTTATGTTATGAATGCATGCGATTATGTTATGAAGAATATTTGGGTTTATGATTTAATGCTATATTGATGCGCGAATATATATGTTTTACTTTGTTATATGAACGCAAGTAATAATATCTATTTATGTGAAGAATATCTTAATGCATGCTAAAGTTATCAAATACTTAAGCTAATCAGGGTAAATACAAAGGTAAGAATAATTACATAAGTGTGTAAATAGATAAATCACATGTTTATGGTCCGCGAAGGACGATTGCAAACCTTCACGAAGGTCTAGAAGGTGATTAAGACTTAGGACACAAAATGACATCACTACCATCTGTAGGTGCGGAAACTTGGTTCCTGAATCCCCCCATACTGCTTCGGGTAAGACTTTAGTTCGTGCTCCACGAGTTGATGCCGAAAGGGCCGGTAGTGTAGGGATTTGTTTGGCTAATTAACGTTGAACCTAGGTTAGGGCCCACTAAGTGAACACCCTCAAGCCATATTCCAAGGGCTTGAGGTGGTCTTGCTCAAGGGAAATAACACTGATCACCAGCTGAAATAGGGTGTCAAGAGGCTTTTCCTCCTCCACCCACCAGCCACTGAATGGTTCATCGATGCACAAGAGGTTTTAGTGGTCAATGCCTCTACACCCCGATTGTCCAACCAAATGTTCCAAACCTGAGTGCTACCTCTTCTGTTGCCAGCAAAACCTCCAACCCTCAGCATTTTCTCTTTTCCTATGTTAATTCATATTTTCTGGAAGAATCCAACCACCCTGATTCAAGCTTCCTTCCCTTTCTTTGACTTCTCCTAAGCCAATCTTTATCTCTTAGCCTTCCACTGTGTGCTTTCCTTCTCATTTCCATTAAAAGAACTTGTGTTCCTTCCTGTTGAAGACCACTTCCCCCCAACTAAGTTGTCTCCCTTTTTCTTTCTTTCATAAAAATGCATGAGTCTCCATCCTTCCATGCCCCATGTGTGAATCCTCTACTTACTTGTAATGCCTTCCAACCATATGGGCTTGTCCCTGAAGTTACAACCCAATGACTCTTTATAAGACCAACCTATTAAAGGAACACCAACCACACTTTAATGGTTGTCATACAAATTCTGATTTTCCTTCCTTGAACAAGCAAGCCACCTCTTTACCAAGTAATTTGACCTCCCTAATACTTCTTGGAATTAGTGTCCCTCATTCAGTCCATAATTATTTTTACTAATTTAATTACATGCTACTTTTACATGTTTGAATCATACCATTCTTGGCTCCACTCTTAGAGACCCCTCCCCCTCATGGGAACACCATCCTTGATGTTTTCTATCCATGTACACAGAGAAATAAGCTAAAGTAAGGAAAATAAAAACACACTGTCTTTAGAGCTTCATATTCATAGATATTTTCCAACATTTACACATGGTTACATGTCATGTATTTGTATTTGTGTTTTAAACAATTTAAAACGAAAATAAACTTCTCAATTAGATCAGCCAATTTTGTTGCTCTTTCGAAATTTCCTAGTGATTTTTGCTGCACCAGATTCGGATTGGATCCTTTCCTTTGTTTTATAGGGTAGAAATCCTACAATACACAACATTAATTTTCCTTATATTCTTGTTCCACTAGCGAATAATTCTAGGCTCATTTCTTCTCGATACAACCCTAATGTGGTTCTCACTCTAATCAACTATGCTCATGACAACGAAATACCCAGTTTATTTTAAGACCTTCCCTTCTCTTCTTCTCAATCCCTTGGGTAATCTGGTTATCCCCTCTCCATGCATTCACTCACCTTCCAAGTTTAGGCATACCCTTCTCTGCTTCTTAGTCCCTCGGGTGATCCATCCCTTGGAAAATCTTCCTCACAATGGAAGGGTTTGTAACCAACACAGTCCTTCCTTATCACAATTATACATGTCATAGCATACTTCATGGAAATGATTGGGACCATTGGTGTTAATATATCACAATGGCCCCTTGCTTGAAATATTTATTCCACGTGTCGCTACACATTCTGATATCATTCAGCTGCAACTACTTTTCTTGTAGTCAAGTGAACCCGCCACAATCAGGAAGTTTCAAACTTTTCTCCATCATAGAACGTAAGCATCCATAAGCTTCATCATTAAGAAAATGCAATAAAATTTTAAATCAATTCTCACTAGCAGTTGATTTCATGAGGTGAACTCGGAATTTTTCTTTATTTTCTATCATAGCAAACCAGGCTAGCTAAGAACCCAACCATCATAAATCAAAATATTTAAATTTAGATTCATAAAAATAGAAACTTTTAAAACCATGAAACGTTGATACTCATCTTGATTTTTCCTCTTGCTACTTCCTTTTCATGCACGGCGGGTTGGTTAACCAACTCTGTAAGTATCCAGTAATCCATTTTTTTTTCACTTTGATCACTTACTCACAGCATAGTGGTCCAATGCCTTCTCTTCACTTTGATCTCATACTCACACTGGCTTCGTCGCGTGCCTTCTCTTCACTTTGATCTCACACTCACACCGGATTGGTCTAGTGCCTTCTATTCACTTTGAAATTTACTAAGTGACTAATCAACCCCAAGATGAGCACTTAAGCCCAATCACCATTCTATGATTATGGGAACTACCAAACCAAGTAGTATTATGTCGATAGGAATATAGGTATGTTTCACACTTGTGGGGGGGTAAACAGTCCCATACCTGCCTAACCTGACACATTACAAAACACACACTTATACACATGGTACGAAACAACACATAGGTCCAGAAAATCCCATGCTTTCCTAACCTAACACATTGTACAACATAATTTTATACACATGGTACGACACAATGCTCATAATACAACTTTTCCCTATTCCCATACACAACACATGCACATGTATAACATAAACACATACACGCTTAACAGATCCCATTACACAATATCACAATAATCTAGAGACCAAATTGTCTCTCATGACATATCACCATGTTTCCATTAATCCAATGACCACCTTGTCTTCATGCATGTGAACTGAGCCATATTGCCTCATTTGTTTTTCCATGTCCTTACCCTTAACATGGGCGTAATGTAATAGTTATGTTCACATAATTAAAAACTAGAAAATTTCTCTTTTCTTCCCAATAGATCCCTCATCATGGTGGAAATCATTTTCAGCCATCCACACCATCAATTATACTTTCAAGAAATCATATTTTATTCAAATGACTCCTAACAATCCTATCTGAAAAATGGAATTTTCATAGATGTAATCATATATAAATTAGTCAGCATGAACATGTATGCCATATACCACCATCCATCATCATAATCTTGGATGCACCATACAAATGTTTATCAACATAATAACATATGCAAAATATCCATCAGCATAATCACATACGTAATATATAAATATCCATCGGCATAGTCAACATTTAAGAAAAATCCCTTCTTGGCAGTTTCCTAGCTACATATACTTATTTCCATTACCCTCATGGACTCAACCAACCCATTAGGTTGTTATGTTGCACAATTATGGCCATCGCATCGATTATACCACCCTCTTTCCAAGATTTCCCCAAGAAATCATTTCACATTTTAAAAACCGAATGCAACATTGAAGAGGAAAATAAGAAAAATTCATATAAGAGGACATTAAACTCGTAAAAATATTCATTAAAACCTCAAGAAAGGAAACCTTTTAGCCAAAACCAAAATAGTATGACAGAAAGGGTCAAAGCCAACAGGATAAACAAAACAAGCAACCAACAAAACCATGTATAAGTCGAAACCAAAATGATATCAATCCACGAGGTAGATAAATTAAAATAACAATACACAATCATAAATAAGAAGTCCCCAAAAGTCCACTCAATATCTATGAGCCTAGCATCTATGGCACTATCAACCATCAGACAAGTGTTCATGCACACACACACAAATACACATATATATATCAAGGAGCTTGAGGGAGTACCCCCTCCTCCTCCTTGGCATCTTGATTACTCACTCTCTTTTTCTTTTGGTGGGGACAATCCCTTTTTCGATTCTCTTCCTCATAATGCCAACAGTATATTATTTTCTCCTCCTCTTTAGCTCCACATAGGCTCTTCCCTTTTGAGGATTCAACTAAGTACTTTACTTCTCGCAATTTCTTTTCCAACTCATCATTCTGCTCAACCAACTTTTGTTGTGCCCTAATGAGCTTTCTAAGTTTTTCCATGCATATTTTCAACTCATATTCCAATTATTTCAGCTTATCCTCCAAAATCCTAAAGGTTCTTTTCTTTTGGGGAAATTTGCCTTCCCTTATTTCTTTATTGATGTGGTCCATTATGCTGTTGCACCGTGGAATGTAACCTATTTCCTTTTGGATGCTACTGAGTCTTGATATGTGCTTCCACATATAATCAACTATTAGTTCATGAAGTAATTAAAAACATGTATGCCAATTGTCATACTTACCATGTTAGGCCAAGTATGGAATCCTATGACTATTACACATCCCTTAATATCATCGTCAGCCACATGTCATAAGCCAAAGCATCAATTATCCCATACATAAGCTTATTCTCAAAATCCATCAATACATGTGTATTAATACTATTTGCAATCATTAGTATGCCATGAAAGTTAGTGTACGCTAAAGCAACATATACTCAACCACACCACATAACTAGAGCGAAAATTAAATACAACAATCATACATATCATAATTATTCACAACCAGCTTTTCACACCCAAACATTTCTTTTATTTAATTTCTAAAAATCATCATTATCTCATGATAGAGCCCATTCAGTCTAAGTGTTGAAGCATGCTCTGATACCACTTTGTAACATCACTAAACCCCTTAGGTTTTAGTTAGACGAATGGGGTAATCTCTTTATTTTTTTTGTAACTGACGCGTTAATAGTTCCATACTTTATCTATCTATATATATATATATATATATATATATATATATATATATATATATATATATATATATATATCTGCGGAACACTTAGCAATCCTTCACTCTCTACTTTAGCTAATTGCCTCTCGGTGCGTCCCAATGGGCACATCACCTTGCTCAGTCCCTCTCCCTACAATTTTTCAAATTACATGCTTGGTTATATATATATATATATATATATATATATAACCATGGAACACTTAGCAAGCCTGATGAGCGCCAATATTGTGGGAAGGATACTGCAACTCCTGGGCCACCAGCTTTACTTATCAACCCAGGGTTCATACAAACTTGGAGGTGACAGTGCTATATGCACAAGTAGAAGTGAAGGTCCTGCCTATTGTCACTTGTTCATCTAGCGAGATACCCCAAGGTTTCCATGCCAGACTTCTATAGAGTCACAAGAAGCTTGATTCTTTGATGGAAAAAGAGCAAATCTATTCTAAGAGAGCTACTCTACTACTGTAATGAACAAAACAACATGTAATGGTAATATCACTCCATATCCTAATTAACCATTTAAACATCTAGGCTAAGCAGAATTGCTAAATCAACACTAATCTAATGCTACTATCTAAGTTACAGAAGTAAAGAGCATCAAACTAAACTAATGAGTAAGCAAGGAAACTAAACTAGATATTTTTTCACTTTCTTGGTATTTTGATGATCAAAGAGTGTTAGAGTCTGATTGAATAAAAAAATCAAAGCTCAGAAGTGGTAGTGTTTAAATGATATGCAGAACAAAGTTCAGGAAGGAATCAAGCGGAAAAGAAATCGAAGATTAAAATCAGCGAAGGGAGGACGTAATGAAGAAGCAGTGCGTAGGAACCATTGGATCGATCAGTGAACAATAAAAATAGAAGATGAGCGGTGAAGATCTTATTGCAAGAGATTTACATGAATAGATGGACGAACAGGACTAACGTGAGATGAATGGCGGAGATCTAATCGCAGGGGATTAAGTGAATAGAGGGACGAACAAGATTAATGGAAGATGAATAGTGGAGATCTTATCGCGAGAGATTAAGTGAATATATGGGTGAATGAGATTAATGGAAGATGAGCAGTGGAGATCTCATCGCAAGGAAGTAAGTGAATAGATGGGCGAACAGGATTAACGAGAGATGAATGGCGGAGATCTTATCGTGGGAGATTAATTCAATAGATGGATGGATCACATCAAGTCACATGGCGACAGAAGGAAAAAAATGTGTGGAATGATGGAGCGGTCTTTGTAGGTGGTAAGCAATTTCTTGCGCACCCTCAAAGTTGTAAGTGAAATTCCTAAATTTTACGTGATTAGCCTAAGTGAATGACACGTATCATGAGAAAAAAACTTTTCTTGCTGCTCTCAATCGCATATCGGCCATTCAAGAATTCACGCAAGATTGTGCAATGGCCATTGGATCATGCAGGATTGATCAATGGTGGAGATTAGCCAAGTTATTTAGCAATCGGGTGACGTGATAACTGTTGGATCAAATGAGACAGATCGACGGTGGATATGTGGAGTACCTAAAGTCAAATTTTGGAATGAATATAGGTGGTAAGCAGTATCTCGCGTGCCCTAAGGGCTATAAGCTATATTTCTAAATTTTATGTGATTAGCCTAAGTGAATGACACGCACGGGAAAACCACTTTTCTCATGTGCTCTCGTTCAGGTATCGGTCATGCCATAATTCACGCAATATTGCACGATATCCTTTGGATCATGTGGGATGGATCAATGATGGAGATCAGCCAAGCTAGTTGGCAAGTCGGTGACGCGATAGCGGTTGGATAAAGCAAAACAAATTGGCGGTGGAGATTTGGAGGGCCTAAAGTCAAACGTTGAAATGAATATGCGATGCATGGTTAACTACGATTGGCCAGGTTTGTTATGGATCAGACGGTAAGGAGATCTACGGGTATAATCTAATTAAGACATGATTTATTAGCTTCCACATATATTATGCATGAAGAAAGTGTTGAAGGAAATGAGAATATGAGTGAGATCTTATTACAAAAAGATAATGATGAACTGAACCAAGTACTGAATCAAGATGAAAAACTCCAAATCTCATGAGAGAACTAGAAATATATGTTTTTAGGGTTGCTAAAGGGTCTCTTCCTCAAGCCATGGTCCCAGAGGAAGGAGGTGAGGCCGAGACACCTACTAACAACCTTATGGGGATATTTTTTTCCTTTCTAACCTGCTAATTGTAAGAAGGCACAAATGGGAGAAAACTAAAACATAACCAATATACGCGACACTGCTGTAATGGAAATGCAGCTACTTAAGCAAATGAACGATTAAACCATGAATCTATGCGCTACATTGTCATAATGGAAATGCAACTATTTAAGCAAATGAACAATTAAACCATGAATCTACGCTAGCATACATGTACAATAAAGAGGAGCCTTGGTTGCTAGGTTTGGGCCCTAACCCAAGAGCTTCAGCCCTCTAAGTTAACTTAGTGCTGGCTCAAAACAAAACTCATTCTTATTATCAAAACAATGGATTACATCAAAAACTGTCACAAGTCTTGCAGCTCGAAAATAAAGTAGATTTTTACAATCAACAGTCCAAATCCTACTGAGGTCCTGGGCCTCTCTACTTATATGTCTAAAGTCTCTAATTACTTCCTTAAAATTAGGGAGGCTTGGCTCCCAAACCCGAGATAAACTGGTGCTTTTACTTTTACTTGCTCGACTACCTTCTAGTCCTCATGATTTGGTTGTTTTCTCTTCGAGCTGATGGAGGAATATTCGAATGGGGGCTAGTAAATGAGGAGGATTTACCTCCTATAATTCCTCTCCCTTGTCCCATTCAAGTTTTTACCAAGGTCTTTGCCAAAATTCCTTGCTTTTATCCTTTAATCCTACATTAAATGTACATTAGACCACAAAGCAAAATATCCAACTCTAACTCATCTCATAAACAAAATATAATCAAAGGTATGCAATAAGTTGTGAGAATAGTTGGTTTGACTAAGCTAGGAGGTGAACTAAGGCCCATATAATTACCCAATGATGAGGCTCATTATCACCCCCTATTGAAAGTGTTGCTCATCCTCTGAGCAACTTAGTCAATGTCCATGTCCTTCATGGCTTTGGTAGCCTCTCTGACATCCCATTCCTTTGCTGTGGTCTCTTCTTCTTGTTCATAGAAGCCTGCTTTCCTTTCTACTTCTTCCCACTGCCTCTTTTCCACTTCTTCTTTTCTCCCTTCTAGCATCCCTAGGAGTAGTGGTGGACTGAGTTTTAGGCCTATCCAATTGACCTTCATCTTTTGCATTGATTACTTATACATAGGTGTCCTGTTGAGTGCCTCTCTCAACCTTTGAGGGGAGTGATATTCTATGATCTTCAAGCTGTGTGGTAGTGTATTCCATCTCCTTAAGTAGGCATGTATACTATCATCTCCTAAAAGTCTAAACATATCCTCAAAATGTGAAATTGCTTGCTCTTGGGTAGAAAGATATCTAGGTTCTAGCTGAGGATCACTTGAAATTAGATTATGGGTGCTGATTAGGGCCATGGGATTTGATTGTTCAGATCTAATGAAAAGAGGTTCATTTTTCTCTCTGGCCAATATTATTTTCATCTTTGCAGCCCTTGACTCCTTAGGGTTCATCCATGATGTCAAAGCCATTAATTTTATATCTCCTAGCTCGGCATTAGGATCCCAAACATTTATGTCTGTGAGGGCCTTGTTGTGCAAGTAAAACTCAACCTTTTTTGCCCTATCCTCTAGTGTACTTTGATCACAAAGATCAATAAATTGCCTATAGTCCTGAAATGGCATGGTGCTCCTTTTTTCTAGTGTTTTAATCTGAAATTGCAGCCATTATTCTCTGAGGTAAAGAGCATAGGATTTAGCTGGCATCCTACACTAGATGGCCTCCAAGGAGAGGCTAACCATACATGCTAGTTGGTTTTCCCTTTCCTGCAGTTGTCCTCTCAGCCATGCATATTCCTTTTCAAGTTGATCTCTCATTATTACTTCTCTGTCCCTTAAGCCACTTAGCTCTTTGCCCATTTCCTTGAGCTTCTCTTCCATGTGCCCAATGTCTTTCTATTTTGTTTCTTGCTGCTCCCCTACCTTGCTTTCCAATTGTTGTGCTTCCTGTAGTTTTTAGTGTGGATCCCATAGGATGGCCTTACCCTTTAAGGAAGTTGATCTAGTACTAGGCCTCCTTACATAGATGATTGGTGACTTAGGGGAATGCATTTTGTCTCTCAGTGTAGGGGAATCTTCAATCTCAATAGGGGTTTTTGTTGATATTTGTGGCTTCCATTGTTTGATTCTTTTGCTCTTTCTTGTTCTGAAATATAGAGGGGTTTGGCTCCTTCTTTTCCCTTTTTGCTTGACTAGGGTGCTAAGAGTAATGAGGGAAGTTGTTGCCTCCCTCTTAGGGGCCTCTAGAGACACCCTGGGTGACTCCTCCTTGTGTTCTTCCCCTTCTGTTTCAATGCCTTCTTCCTCTCTGTTTTTCTTATCTTCTTCCTCTTGTTGTTGTTTCTCATCTCCATCAGTTTCTTCTTTTGTTTCCTTCTCTGTTTCAACATCATCCTCCTTCTCTTCCGCTTCATCATGTTCCTCTGTATTATTTTCTTCTTGATCCATCTCATTCCCATCTAGCTCTATATCTTCTTCTTCTTGCTTTTCCTCCTCCTCACTGACAGAAGGACTAACATCATAGGTGAGGGTTTTGATGTCATCCTCTACTGGTAAGTCTCTGAAGACTGACCATGTTATAGGGATCCTGAGGTTTTGGAGGGCATCCTCAATGAGGATCCTGATCAACCCATGGTGAGCCAATTTTTGGGAATTCCCTTCCTTTACATTGTTGCTGGAGTCTATGAGTGATTGCATAAAAAAATAGGGTATGTTGAGTCTTTGGTGAACTGGTGTTTCTACCCCAAATATTAGTTCTTCAAGCATCGTAAAATGGTAACCATAAACAACATTGTATCTACCCTCACATGAGATATATTTGATGAGTTGGTAACCTACCTCACTCCATGGGTATGGCAGACTGTCCCTCCTTACTCCATTTTTATCCTTTGTGGGTTCTTCACCTTCTAAAAAGAATTTCCTTTTTGCCACTTGACTATCTTCTTTGTCTTCTTTTCTCCATGCAATTCCTAAGGCAAGTGTGGTGACCCTACTAATGAGCTCTGGGGTGAGATATATAGTGAGTCCTATAACTATAACAATGGTATGGATTCTACTGTCTGGAGTGAGGGAATAAGCAAATTATTTAGCCACCTCATCATCATACCTTGTGAAATTTTTGGAAAACCCCATCCATTGGTGTCTTATAAAGATTTCAAGCACTTGGGGATGTTGTTGTATCCCCACAGTGTTTATGGGTTCTATCCTATTAAACCCTCTTGTCATCTTGCTTGTGAGGCTTGGGGAGGAAATGAGAGGTTTGACACAAGAATTTTAAATTCAGGAGAAAAAAGACTTTCCTGTATGTGTAATTCACCTCCCACAGTTGTTATATCCACTAGCTTTTAGAGCATTTTTAGTTCATTTTCTTATAAATGGGGATGGATTTTTAGATTGTACCTCTTTAGAATGGTGATAGTGGAAAATTCTTGTGATATTCCCTCTTGAACGCTTCTTTGCCTATCCTCTAGATTTCCTCTGTGTATCCTGTATACTGCTCTTGTAGACTATTCCTGTAGGAATTCCTGTGCATGTTGCTGTAGAAATTCTCTTGTAGAACAATGGATCCTTGCTTCCAATGGGTGGCCAGAGTTATGAGAGCGACTTGAGTGAGGGAGTTTCAAGGAGGTGGAATGCGTGAATGCATGCAAACAATGTTTTGTTTCCCTTTATGGTTTTTCGGGGCGAGGTTCCTCGTAATCAGCTCCCACTCCTCATAATCAACTCCCACCTCGTATATCCGTAGTTAACCACTTCTTGTCCTACTCCTCCTTTGTCTTTGAGTTGACTATAGCCACATGTGAGAGGACACCTGGTTTTGTATGTGATGACTAAACGAAGGTGGCCAAGTTAACTAGCCACCTTTTAACTTATAAACCAACTACCTTGTAACCCTTACAAGTTTTGATCACATGATTCATATGAGTGAGTGAGCGGGATACTTACCTGTGGTCTCAATGCCATGCTGCAATTGTTGAAGATCAGAGGTGTTGTGTTGTTTATTTGTTGGATGGTCATTCTTCTTCCTCCTTTGCTGTCTATTGTCTATTTTCTGGAGCTCCTGGATCATCCTTGTGAAGACCTGTAGCTGATGATTGATACTCTATGGGATAGGCTGCTACAGGACCTAACCAACCTACCATTCACCCCCGGATTGCTTCCTGTAGGAATATAGGGGATCTTGTAGAAAACACAGTCTTTGCCTAAATAGAAGTAATGAAGTGGAAAAAAACAATGGAATTGATGGAGAGATGCATGGTAAGGAGTGGAGGAGATGAATATATGTGAGGCAGGGTTCCCTTTGGATCTTCTCTTTGCTCCTTGATTGTCTTTCTCACCCACATGTAAATAACAATTATGTCTTTTTTATCTCCTTTTTTTTTTTTTTTGAAAAATGCCTAGGCTGCCTTAGAGAGGTTTTCACCCTATATGTTTGCCCTAGATGCCTCAAGGAAGGTTTTCACCCAGGGATCTTCTTATTCTTCTTTCTATTTTTTTTTCTCATCCTTGGGTTTCCTCACGAGGTTTTAAACCCAAAGATGGGACTCAAACGCCTCATGGAGGTTTTCACCTAGGTCCTTATTTCTTTTAGTGACCTGATGGGGGAGGAGCTAGAACTTGCTCCACCATCATCACTGTTTTATTGATATTGTCAATGAACTCTTGCTTTGATAAAGGCCTCTTGTACATTTTCAATCAGTGTCCATTCACAAGCAATGGAATGGCTTCTTTATCTATAGTTTTGATTTGCACTAAACCATTATCATGGCATCTTTCCACCTTGAAGTCTTTATACCTAGAATAATATAACAATTCCCAATTTCCCTCTTGAAATTGCTTCTCCTTAATATGTCTATCATGCCAGATCATCCTCTGAAGCTGAACTATCTATGTATGTAGGAGGGCTTGCATTCTGAATTCATCCAAGCCATTCAAATGGAACAATCTTTCTTTATGTGCATGACTGAGATCCAAATCTAGTTGTGATGCCATCCTCAATGTGTATATTCAAACTCAATGGACAACAAATCATTTTTCCCATAGACAAGCTCATAGGGTGTAAATCCAGTGGTGGTCTTCCATGTTGTATTATAGGCCCAGGTGGACTCAACTAGTCTCTCTGCCCAATCCTTCCTCCTGCTGCTTACTACCTTGGTTAAGATGCTTTCGAGTGCCCTGTTGTTCAACTCCACTTTCCCATTAGCTTGTGGATGATAGGGAGTGGAGGTCCTATGCTTGATTTTGTGATGGTTGAGAATTTATTCAATCATGTTGGAGGTAAAATGGTTTCTTTGGTCTGTGACTAGCTCTCTAGGGTACCCAAATTTGTAGAATACATTCTCCCTTAGGAACTTAGCCACCTTCGCTTTTGTTGCTACCTTAATCGCCTTGGTTTCATCCCACTTATTCAAATAATTAGTGCACAAAATAATGTATTATTTTTGCTTTGAAGGAGGGTTGATAGGCCCAATGAAGTCCATGCCCCACTTGTCAAATGGCTCGAAATTCACTTGAGGTTGTAGCGGCATTTCATCTCTTGAAGTAGGCTTTCCCATCCTCTGGCACCGATCACACTAACTAATGTACTTTTTCACATCTTGATGAACAGTGGGCCAATAATAGCCCTCTTGTAACACTTTGAATGTTGTCCTCTTTGCTGCAAAGTGACTTCCACAAGGCCCATCATGATAGGTCAGAAGCATGAAAAAAACTTCCTCTTCGCTTACACACCTTCTCAAGATTTGATCTAGGCTAGGTTTGAAAAGATTGCCCCCAATCCAGATGAAGGGGGTGCTTTTCCTGCCTATCTTTCTCTTTTGTTTGGAGGGAAAGTTTGGTGGGAACTGTGCTGATAGAAAATAGTTTTCTATATCAACAAACCATTGGGAGAGAACTAAAATAGCAAACAAATGCTCGTTTGGTAACTGGTCATCCACCATTCCTTCTTTACTTGTAGGCAAATTCATCTTAGATAGAAAGTCTGCAACAACATTTTCCTTACCAGACTTATCAACAATAGTTGGATCAAACTATTGTAATAAAAGAAACCATCTTATAATTCTAGCATTCACATCTAGTTTGTTCATTAAATATTTGATTGCAGCGTGGTCAGTATGCACAAATGTTTGGTAGCCTATAATGTAATGTCAAAAAAATTTTAATGAATGCAGAACAGTTAGGAGTTCCTTTTTAATCACAGTATAATTTAGCTCAGCCTTTGACATGTTCTTACTGATAAAATAGTGGGCATAGGGCAATTTCTCCTCTACCTAACCTAAGTCTACTTCTATGGATTTATGTGAGGCATCAACATGAATATGAAAAGGGAGGGCCCAGTTTGGGCCTCGAAGAATTGGTCCAGTGGTTAACTTACCCTTTAAAATGTCTAAGGCCTCTTGATAACTTTTTTACCATATAAACTCAAAATCTTTGGTCAACAACCCAAATAAAGGGGAGGCCAACTTGTTGAAGTCCTTTATGAACCTTCGGTAGTATCCAGCTAACCCCAAGAAACTCCTGACATCCCTCTGCTTTTGTGGAGGTGGAACCCTTTGGATGATTTCTATTTTGTTCGGGTCCACCTGTAGTCCTTGCTGAGATATTGAATGACCTAGAACAGTCCCTTCAGTCATTAAGAATTCACATTTTTCTGGATTGAGAGACAGGTTCATTTCAATGCATTTGTGAAATACTTTGCCTAGGTTAGTCAGGGCTTCTTGAAAACCACAGCCATAAGGTGTAAAATCATCCATATAAATTTCCACCACATCATGTACTAATTCAGAAAAATACTCAAGACTGCTCTCTGGAAAGTGGCAGGAGCATTGCATCGGCCAAAAGGAAGGACCCTATAGGCAAAAGTACCCCAAGGACAGGTGAATGTGATCTTTATCTTGGTCTTTTGGGTAGATTTGGATTTGTTTGTACCCACTGAATCCATCTAGGAAAGAAAAGAACTTCTTCCTTGCCAGACCATCTAGCACTTGGTTAATGAAGGGTAGGGAAAAATGATCTTTCTTTGTGGCTTTGTTCAACTCCCTATAATCGAAAAAAATCCTCCACTTACCATTTTTCTTTGGAACTAACACTAAAGGAGAGATCCACTCGCTCTTAGAGATAGGGTAAATGAATCTTGCATCTAGCAGTTTTTGCAGTTCTTCTTTGACTGTATCTTTAAGAGCTAGATTCATCCTCCTTTTTGGTTGCCAGATTGGCTTGCAACCTTCTTTGATGTATATGGTGTGTACACATTGAGGGGTGTACTCCCTTCATTTCCTTGTAACTCCAAGCGAAGGCTTCTATATTTTCTCTCAACATGTTGCAAAGCTTTTCCTCTTCAAGATAAGAAAGAGACGGATTAATTTTCAAAGTTTTCTATGGGCCAAATTCTATGGTTTTGACACGGAGTGGGTTGGAATTAACCAAGCATAAGTCAATTGGATGACTGTTCTGGGTTTCCATTACTTCTTCTTCTAATGGTAACGAACTAGGAGTTGGACTTTGGAGTAGGTGTTCAATTAAGTCATCCTCATCTTGTTGTCCTCCTCCTATGGTTTCTTTCAAAGCATAAAGTTGGGCTGAACAAGCCTCATCTTCTTCCTCTTCCAACCATAAAGGTAAATCATGCTCTAGAGAAGGTTGAGCAGGACGGTATAGGACTAACTTCTTGGGCATATGCCCATTCTTGATGGTCATATTCTGAGCTCTGAAGCTATTTTAAGCATCAACTGTGGCCAACCATGGCCTCCCAAGGATGAGAGGGTAACTAGTAAGCTTAGCCTTAGGCAAGAGAACTAGGAAATTTGTAGGGTACTCGTAGGAGTCAATGGAGACCATCACATCTTCAACAATTCCCTCAGGGATGACTGTGGAATGGTCTGCAAGCTACAAAACTATTGTGGTCTTCCTCAATGACCCTTGGAGGTTGAGATTGAGCATGGTGTCCTTGGTCATCACATTAATGGCAGCCCCAAGATCGATCAGAGTGTGGGGGACAATGGTGCCATTGATGTGCACATCTACTATAGGGCTTCCAGGCTCCAAATATTTCAGACATATGACCTGCCCCAACATTAAGTCAGATAGCTGCCTAATGACATTAATGGTAGGGGCATCCCTTTTTCTTCTTCCTGTATGCTTGAAGCATTTCTCCTTAATCAACTTATTGTAAATGGGAACATATTTTATTACCTAGAGAAGGGGGATCTTTACACATAGATTTTTCAATTCTCTCAGAAGTTCAATTTCTTCTGGGGTAGGCTGGAGTGGTTGGGATAAGCTCTCAGGAAAGGGTGGATTTACTTTAAAGCTGCTTTCCTGTCTTTCTCCCTCAACCTCCCTATGTGGAGAGGGAGGTTGGTTATCTAGGAGAATTCTCCCAAATCTTAGGTTGATCTCCTAGATTTATATAGCATAAGCTAGGTATGATATCCCTCCACTGTATACTTGTTGAGCTTGCCTATTGTTCGGGTTCAGATTTGGATGGGTAGGCATCTCGGGTTGCTTCGGTGGAGCAGAGTGTAGGAGTTTTGGTTGGGTAGGTGGTGGAGGCAATAGAGCTAGAGCATTGTTGTATTGGGGCCTCCACCCCTGGTGTGGGGTATTCCACTGAGGTTGTGGCAGAACATAAGGTTGAAATGACTGGTTGGCTGGCTGGGAATGATACTAAGATGCATAGGACTAAGGAGGGGGTGTAGACCAGGAAGGATGAGCAGGGGGTCCCCAAGAAGGTATAGTTGTGGTTTGGTTGGGGTTGTAATATGCATGGGATGACCCCTGCATACCCTACTAGTATGGTCTAAGCCCAGGAGGTCTCCTTTGGTTGATGTAGCAAAGCTACTCATTGACCCTTTTAGCTCCTTGATATATAGCTTTAAGTCTAGGTAAAGAAGGGCACTTGTCTGTGGAGTGGTTTTCTTCACAGACCGAGCAAATCTCAATGCAGTTTAATGGACATTCGTTCCTAGGATGCCTCCTAGTGCATCTAGGAAAAAATATGACCAAGGCTCTGTTTGCTTACTCGTGCTTCCTTTTGATATTCATGGTGTCCAATTGCAAGGAAAGGGTTTGCAGCATCTTACTTTTGAAATCTTCCAGCATATTTCCAATTTCATCCTTGATGGATGAGTTGGAGGATGATGCACTGGACATAGGTTGACTACTCCTACCCTTTTTCCTGGCTGCCCTAGAATGGTTTCTAAAGACAGTCTTGATATCCTCATAGGGTAATTGGTAGATATCCCCTCCTACTAATAAGTGTAAGGTATCCAAAGGATCTTCTGTTACTCCTCTAAGTAGGACCAACTTTAGTGACTCAGGGTCAAGTGTGCACCTAGCTTTTTTGTAACTGAGATGGAATCTTTCTTTGTAGTCTTCTAAGGATTCATCCTGGCCCATTGTCATCTTGAAAATATCTTCTTTAGTATCCTTCGACCTACAATAGTCCCTATATTTTTTGTTAAAATCCTGCTACATCTGAGTCCAAGTTGTGATGTTGTCTCCAGGTAAACCCATGAACTAGCACAATGTTGCATCCTTGAGGGTAGATGGAAATAGTTTTAACTTTTTCTCATCATCTGTATAGTCATAGGTTTGGCATATAACAACAAAATCAAATAGGAAAGTGTCAGGGTCTTCTGTGGTCAAGCCATGGAAATGAAGTAGAGCAGAGGGGCTTATATTCTTCATCTTAGTGTCCCCATTGGTTTCCCTGATGGGGAAGGCACCCTAAACTCTCTCTCTATTTCCTCTCTCATTTAGGTTTTCAGCCATTAGTTCATTAGGAATGGGTTCCTCTTCTTCTTCTTCCCCTGTAGGTTCTTCAAATATGTCAGGTTGCTCACCTAAAGGTTCCTCTAGTTCACAACCACCAAAGAAGAGAGAAGGTTGGCTATTGGATGTAGTCAAGAATTTCCCTAAATTGTCCTTATTCCTACGAGGCATGAAAGGAAATGTTTTTGGGGCCTTTTATATTTTTTTTTTTAAGCTAGAAAGTACTTTGCAGAAATGAAATGGTTGTTTGAATGAAAACTACTAATAGAAAAAACTACTTGCTGAATTGAAATTCTACTTGCAGAATGGAAAGGAAATAGATAATGACAACAGAAAGAAAGGAAGCTACTAGATTACTTTTTCAGAAATAAACTAATGGAAAAAAATTGGGGACTAGAAATAGAAGAAAAGAAAGCAGACTAGAAATAGAAGAAAAGAAAGCAGTAATCACATTCTACTCAGACACCTCCCTAGCAATGGCGCCAAAAAGTGATGAGTGTCAGTATTGTAGCAAGGATGATGCAACTCCTGGGCTACTATCTTTACTTATCAACCTAGGGTTCATACAAACTTGGAGGTTACAGTGCTATATGCACAAGTAGAAGTGAAGGTCTTGCCTATTGTCACTTGTTCATCTGGCGAGAGACCCCAGGGATTCCAAGCCAGACTTCTATAGAGTCAGAAGAAGCTTGATTCTTTGATGGAAGAAGAGCAAATCTATTCTAAGAGAGATACTCTACTATAGTAATGAAGAAAAAAACATGTAATTATAATATCACACCATATCCTAATTAACGATTTAAAAATCTATGCTAAGAAGAATTTCTAAATCAACACTAACCTAATGTTGCTATCTAAGTTACAGAAGTAAAGAGCATCAAACTAAACTAGTGAGTAAGCAAGGAAACTAAACTAAATCTATTTTCACTTTCTTGGTTTTTTGATGATCAGATAGTGTTAGAGTTTGATTGAATAGCCAATTCAAAGCTCAGAAGTGGTAGCATTTAAATGATATGCAGAACAAAGTTCAGGAAGGGGTTGAGCGGAAAAGCAATCGAAGATCGAAATTAGTGAAGGGAGGACGTAATGAAGCAGCAATGCATAGGAACCATTGGATCGATCAATGAATAATAAAAATGGAAGATGAGCGGTGGAGATCTTATCACAGGAGATTTACGTAAAAAGATGGACGAACAAGACTAATGGGAGATGAATGGCAGAGATCTTGTCACATGGGATTAAGTTAATAGAGGGATGAACAGGATTAACGGAATATGAATGGTGGAGATCTTATCATGGGAGATGAAGTGAATAGATGGGCGAACAAGATTAATAGAAGATGAGCGGTAGAGATCTTATCGTAGGGGAGTAAGTGAATAGATGGGTGAACATGATTAACAGGAGATGAACGACAAAGATCTTATCATGGGAGATTAAGTCAATAGATGGATGGATCACATCAAGTCACATGGCGATAGAAGGAAAAATACATGTGGAATGATGGAGTGATCTTCGTAGGTGGTAAGCAGTTTATCGCGCGCCCTAAAAGCTGTAAGTGGAATTCCTAAAGTTTACGTGATTAGCCTAAGTGAATGACACGTAGCATGAGAAAACCACTTTTCTCACATGCTCTTGATTGGATATTGGCCGTGCAAGAATTCACGCGAGATTGCGCGATAGCCGTTGGATCATGTGGGATTGATCAACGGTGGAGATCAACCAAGCTAGTTGGTGACTGAGTGATGCGATAACTGTTGGATCAAGTGAGACAGATCGACGGTGGAGATGTGGAGCGACTAAAGTCAAATGTTGAAATGAATATAGGTGGTAAGAAGTATCTCGCACACCCTAAGGGTTGTAAGCTGTATTTCTAAATTTTACACGAGTAGCCTAAGTGAATGACACATAACACGGGAAAAAAACTTTTCTCGCATGCTCTCGATTGGGTATCGGTCGTGCAATACTTCACATGAGATTGCGTGATAGCCGTTGGATCATGCGGGATTGATCAATGGTGGAGATCGGCCAAGCTAGTTGGCAAGCGAGTGATGCGATAGCTATTGGATCAAGAAAAATATATTGACAGTGGAGATTTGGAGTGCCTAAAGTCAAATGTTGAAATGAATATGTCACATGTAGTTAACGACGATTAGTTAGGTTTGTTATGGATCATATGGTAAGGAGATCTATGGGTATAATCTGATTAAGACATGATTTATTAGCTTCCGCCTATATTATGCATGAAGAAAGTGCTAAAGGAAATGATAATACAAGTGAGATCTTATTACAAAAAGATAACGATGAAATGAACCAAGTACTAAATCAATACGAAAAACTCCAAATCTCATGCGAGAACTAGAAATCTATGTTTTTGGGGTTGCTGAAGGGTCTCTTCCTCAAGTCATGTTCCCAGAGGGAGGAGGTGAGGCCGATACATCTGCTGAAAACCTTACGGGGATCTTTTTCTCCTTGCTAAGCTACTATTTGAAAGAAGGCACAAATGGGAGCAAACTAAAACATAACCAATCTATGCCACACTGTTCTAATGGAAATGCAACTACTTAAGAAAATGAACAATTAAACCATGAATCTATGCGCTACACTCTTGTCATGGAAATGAAGCTATTTAAGAAAATGAACGATTAAACCATGAATCTATGCTAGCATAAATGTACAATAAAGAGGAGCCTTGGCTACTAGGGTTGGGCCCTAACCCAAGAGTTTCAGCCCTCTGAGTTAACTCAGTGCTGGCTCGAATCAAAACTCATTCTTATTATCAAAACAATAGATTACATCAAAAACTATCACAAGTCTTGCAGCTCAAAATTAAAGTAGAGTTTTACAATCAAAATTCTGAATCCTACTAAGGTCCTAGGCCTCTCTACTTATATGTTTGAAGTCTCCAACGACTTCCTTAAATTTAGGGAGGCTTGGCTCCCAAACTCGAGATAAACTAGTCCTTTGACTTTCACTTGCTTGGTTGCCTTCTAGTCCTCATGATTTGGCTGTTTGCACTCCGAGCTGATGGAGGAATATTCAAATGGGGGTAGTAAATGAGGAGGATTTGCCTCCTATAATTCCTCTCCCTTTTCCCATTCGAGTTTTGACCAAGGGGTTCACCAAAACTCCTTTCTTTTATCCTTTAATCCTACATTAAATGCACGTTAGACCACAAAGCAAAATATACAACTCTAACTCATATCATAAACAAAATATAATCAAACGTATGCAATAAGTTGTGAGAATAATTGGTTTGAATAAGCTAGGAGGTGAATCAAGGCCCATATAATTACCCAATGATGAGGCTCATCAAATCCTTCACTCTCCACATCAGCTAATTGCCTCTCGGTTGGGTCCCAATGGACACATCAAACCGCTTGGTCCCTCTCTCGATGGTTTCCCAAACTACGTACTTGGTTACCCATTGGGCTCTTTGCACCAAGATTCCATGGACAGTGAACCCCAACCTCCCATGGATGAGTGTTTCCATATGTTCACATTAACTAGGAGCAATATCATTTGCAGCGAATCTCCATTCTATAGGCGATACGATGTTAGGTTGGCCTAGCTATGGGCCCTTCCTCCACCAATGCAAACACTACTAGGCTTGCATGGATGGCCATGCAACCAACCCTCATCATCTCATTCGATTTTTTTTGGTGAACTTACCAGAAGACCACAATGTGATGTAGAAATGGGAGCACACTTATTTAGTTTAGTAAATAAAGGTCGTAAGTGGTTACCCACATTAATGATGATTGTAAGTGGTTCACCCTCATTATAAAGGGACCACAGTTATTTAGTTTAGTTAATGATAAGGAATAAACATTCCATAGCTAATAAATAAAGTGGTTAACCTACATTATGGAAGGTACCACGAGTAGTGAAGGTTTTTGGATCTTAGAATATTATATATAGTTAAATATAGGAAGGGAAGAAATGTCGAGTATTGTTTTGTATTGATAAGAAAATGGCTTATGGAGTGTTCTCCTTTCTTAAGGAGTGATTGTATGGTGTTACCCTACCTCAAGGATTTAATATTAATAAAGAAGAAATTCTATTATTATTTTTGGATTGCCTCTGGGATTTATTTTGCAGATATTTCTATATATTTACTGGTTTATTATAGGTTTTAGGAGGACTATTTAATTTCCAAATATTTTTCCACCACAAGGAAACTACATCCAATTGTAGATTACTATGAATATACACATAGAATTATTTTGGAGTATATTCCTCCAATGAGGAATGGACCCAATTAAGTGTATCAAGCTCCTCTTCTTTGATATGCACATGTGCAATATTTAAGGCCAAAGTATAATTATTCCACTGGTCCTGAAATTTAAGGGGTAAGTTAAGATGTTGTGCATTGATCCATCCTTGAGCCCATATGGTGGTACTAAGGGGATCAACTACCTGATTTATAGTATTCCTACCCTGGTCATTGAGAATTTGGATCATGTCTTCTAGAAGGTGGAAACTATCTCCACATCCTACCCATGGGTCCTTGCCAATCTTAAATTTTTCTCCATTTCCAACTTTCCATGCCAATCCCTCTTTAACGATTGAAAATAATGAGAAAATAAACTTCAAAATGATGGATATATTCGATCTTCTGTCATGGATAAATCAATATTAATGGCCATCCAATTTTTCTTCCAATTTTTCAAACTATGGAGGATTTCTTGAGTGACCCTGATCACTTTATGAATCTGTTTATCCTCCAAAAAGGAAAATTTTCCACTAGATATATTGTTAGACAGGACTGGTTTCAACTCTTTGCAATGATTTTTTAAATACAATTACAATGAAATGGGTCTAAATCATTGAAGGATGAATGCTCATCAATTTGGGAATTAGGGCAATACATGTGGAATTGAAGGGAGGATTTGCCCAATTGTGTGAGATTCTTCAATAACACTAAGGAGGTCACCCTTAAGAATTTCATAGAAGCCCATAAGAAAATCCACATTCCAATGATTTGGATTAGGAATTTTATCTTTCTGAAACCCATGAAGAACCTTTTGAAGCTTTGAATTTAATATAGGCTCCGTAAGTTCCCTATTTTCTCTAGGGCCTACAATTCATGAAAAATGATTGGGTAGTTCAAATTATGTCTGCTATAGTCACATCCCTTGCTAGGTCCTCAAAGGATGAAACCCTACCACCTACCTAATAGTCCAACTCCCAAATAGTGTTATGAACCTTTAAACCCTTAGAAAAATTTTGGTATCATTGGTGTTATCATGACCACTTTGAAGCCAAATGGATCAGTTCTTTTGTCTCCACTCTTCTTCTTTGACAACTAGTATCCTTATTATTTATTTTTCAAGGGAAAAAAATATTTCCTTGTCTTTCTCATTATTATGTATGTTGGACAGTTGGCATTGTATGGATGGTTAGTGGCTACAAGTGTGCTGCCATTCATACCAACAGTCATGATGGGAGATCAAGTTGGGCAGTTGGTATTGCATGATAGATAAAAAGATTGTTGGCATTGATGTCAACCAGACTAGGATGGAGGTTTGTGGCAACATATGCTCACTTTGATGTCCTCTAGGCCACATATGATGGCAACAAATGTTTCAAGCTCAAGGGAAGTCCCATGGTTGCTCCAGTGCTATGTAGAGAATAATCATAGTAGAAGCCTTATTGGAGAAGCCACAAAATGATGACTATGATGGTTGGGAGTCCCAAAATATGGAGGATATTATTCCTTTAGAGATCATCTCAGATACTCTTTGAATTATGATGGTTGGTTAGTTCTCTGAAAGATCTTTCCAACGGTATGTGGAAGTCCAGAAATGGCATCCTAGATCAAAATTTATTGACTGCCAAAGTTAGGGTCTTGAAGTCCAAGGCAAGCTGAATTTCGGCCCCTAGAGATTTCAAAACCAAAAATATCAGAGCAGGTTGGAAATTCGGAGATTGGAGGGGTGAATACTACAACAGGAAAAAAATTGGAAGGTGAAATATCAGAGGTAGGAAAATTAGAACCTCAGAGGTTTGGAACCTCAAGACCAAAGAACATTGGGAACTAGATTTCAAAAGGCTCGATATTGAGGCTCAAAGCATTGGGACCTGATATCAAAAGGACTGAGCCAGTCATATCGAAGGTTGGATTAGATTGAACATGAAGGCATATCGGAACCTCGAAGTAGAGGACATATCAGAAGGCTTAGAACATCAGAGGAAGGAATATTGGAGGTTGAAACCTCATAACTCCTTGACAATTGAAATTCTGTACAAGCATCAAGGTTTGCGAGGAAGAGGAATTAACAAAGAAATTCATCGCAAAACCAAGGCTTGAAAAGACCCTTTCTCTCCTCAAGATTGGATACATGGAAGCAAATGATTGGCCCTGGGGATATGATGAGGGAGATGACATCGGCATAACATGGTAGTCGGATTCAAAAAAATTGGGTGACCTAATAGGGGAAATCTAGGTGACACATGTCATCACTAAGGAGATGCCTCATTGAGTTGATGACATCAACATGATGTCATCTCAGAGGTTGGAACTTTAGAGGTTGGAGTTTTTGTAACTCCGTCATAATTGCATTTGAAGAAAAGTTTCGATACTAGGGGCTCTGATGTTGTGTTGGCAATTGGTCATGGAGTTCAAAGAACTAAGGGCAAGGAGCAGGTCTAGCACCCAAGGGCTATGAGTATTTCAGAGGTTATAATTTTAGAACTCCTATGAAATATAATGAAGGGTAAGTCTCGATACAAGGAGCCTTGATGTGGTAGCACTTGCTCATAGAAGACATAGAAGCAAGGGTCATGTCACCTAGTCCCATGGTGAAAAATAAGAGAGGCTAACCAAGAGCGAACCAGAATATCTGAATCTCTAATTTTCATAACAATAAAATAATAAGAAGTTATGATATGTGGGGAGCCCCAAAATTGTAGCACGGTAGAATATGAGGCCACTGGTCACAGGAAGTGGTCCTATGGAGGGGAAACAGGAAAAGGGGCTAAGAAAGAAGGATCTAAAGGTACTTCGGAATATTGTAATATTCTAACCTCGTTTTAATAAAATTACAATGAGTGGAGCTCTGATAGTGTATCACTGATTATATGCATATGGATGAGTTAGTAGTTGAATAAACAAGTGCAGGAGATTTGGTCGTAAAAGTAATGGCGCCTATAAAGATCACTTGGTCAAGACAAAAAGGACCACAATTTTGTAGGGAAGAGTGTTGGGCCCACCTTAAGCTAAGAAAGCTACCTCTAATTTTCTCGTGCACACCTCAGTGTATTAAATGAAGAACATAGAATCCATCCCAAGGTACGGTCAAGCTCAGAGAGCCATGAATAAGCATGGGAGCCCTAGATGAAGTGTACAATTGAACTAAGATTTAATTCTTAGCATGAAGAATCACATAAAGAGTTGGTGAAGCACTCATGACCCCATACTCATATTTTAAGGAGGTAGCAATGGCATAGTCAAATGCAATAACAGAATGGAGAGCCATGCAAAGGTACACTCAAGTAGTGTGGGAACATGCAGTAGAGGCAACATCAAGTAGAGTGTAGTATAGAAAGAAGACTTGGGAGCTAAGATGATCAAAGTGGGGTATGAAACATTGTTGTGAGATAGATGGGCAGAGAGATTTGTGGGTGTAAATGGGATATTGTGGGAGGCCAAGTCAGCTAGTTATGCAGAGAAAAGTCTGAGAGTGCCTATGCAGAGAAAAGAGACCCCAAGAAAGAGTGATGTTGTGTGAGAAAGGCCAAAGGTTCCTGTGCTATGTGAATAAGTCTGAGAGAGCTTGTGCTGTAGTGTAAGAGGCCAAGAAGACCCTGTGGAATAGAAGGATGAGAGTTGAAGTGCATGTTGTTGAAGAATAGAGGATAAATTGTTGCGATAGGATGTGATGAGTGATTATTTTTTAGGAGATTAGTGAGTTACTACAAAGCGAGTAGAGTGAGTAGAGAACAAAGTTGATATCAGGAAGAGTGGCTCCTAATAACAGTGAACATTGAGTACCTACTTGAGTATGGGTTGGATCTTGCATATAGGAAGTTGGTTCTTCCATCTCTAGTGGGTGCTTGAGAAGGCTTGGGGGTTGGTGCCTCCTACAAGTTGGTGCTTGCATAAATACAAGAAGTGGAAAGTTGTTTCTTGGAACAAATCCATGAAGTTGGTGCTTCACACGGTGCTTCTGGTAAGTTGAACAAGTGTCTACAAATGGAGGGAGTTGATGCTTCCTGCTAGTGGGTGTTAGCAAACAATCAAAGGGAGTTGGTGGTTCCTGTGAGTGGTGGCTCACAAATATATTTATGTAATATAATAGGTGCTCTTATTTTAAATCAATAACAACAACAATCATTGGTGGTATTTTCCCGAAAGGGTTTCCACGTAAAACCTCGTTGTCTCATGTATTTTCTACTCATGATGTGTATGATTGTATGGGTTGACATGGTTGATGATATGATATGTTAATGGTTTCTCACATATAATGGATGACAAGTTTAAATGAAGAAATATAAATTGGCATATAGTTAAAATTAGCCTTAATAATGATTCACCCCCTCTCAGTATTAACATCATTTCCAAAAATTGGTATCAGAGCCCAGTGTCGGCCGGATAAGTTCTTCTTGCAGATAAGACTGACCTCCCTAGTATCTAATGATATCTAGCGACAAGAAAACCAAACAAATTATATCTTTCTCTAAATATGCAATTTATAAATAAAGGCAAACAAGTGTTTTAGGCCTACCTTGGGTCCAGTGCAAGTTTGTGGAAGCCACGCTCCGTTGATCCAAATGAGCTCCCTTGTAAAGAATCTGCAAACAAAAACAAGCACACACATTAAATAGCACCTGAAAAGCCAATATAATAAAGCATATTTATCATGATGATCAAGGAATTCATGAAACAAATCACATAAGACAATTTGTTGAGAAAAATGAATATGATTGTATTAACTTTAATCAAAGAATAACTTTACAACCTTGGTGCCTTGATGCTGTACAAGCTCCTCCCAGGGTCTAGCAAGAATCTCCTCTACTTTGACAAGTTTCACTCTCTTCCCAATGAAGCCAAAAGGTATGTAATCTCTCCTCTCAAGCTTAACTAGGAAGTCTCAATTCCAATAGCATTTAACCTCAAAAATGTTCAGCTTCTAACCTCTCTAGCAACTAGCCCAATGCCTTAATTTATAGTGCAATGGAGGGAAGTTACTAGGTCCACCTTCAAAGGGATAAAGCCCTCCTTCAAAGGGATAAGCTCCTCTCATCAAGGGATTAGCTCCTTTAGTTTTGGGATGCATGAACCACCTAGGAGCGAACCATCCACGTCAAGGTTCCTTCTAGAATCATCCAGAATTAACCCAAAGTGAGTTTTTAAGAATAAACTTGCGCCTTTTTGACTTTCATAAGGGTCCGCACCCACTCCTTTAGAGACAGAGCGGACAGGTCCGCAGGTAACATGAACAAGGGGTGTGGGACCACAGGCAACAGTGAGAGAAAGTGCGAAACCAAAGCTTTATTGATTTTCAAAGTCTTTCTCTCATTTTTAAAGCTTTACATGAAGAGCTGAGGTTTGAGACTTGCTAAGGAGGACAGTATGAATGATGATAGACCCATACTGACTGCAAATAGTCATGGTGACAATATTTTGTGTAACAGATTGCCCCCTAAAGTGCAAAGTCTGTAGTAGATGAGGATTTCATTTATCATCTAAGAAGAGTGAAGTACTTTATCATTTCGAGGATCATCTTGTGGAGAGCCTGGTTGGAACCTGTAAAAACATTCAATGCAAAATATATATATATATATATATATATATATATATATATATATATATATATATATATATATATATATATATATATATATATATATATATATATATATATATGAGATCATGTCATCGCTGAGGTAGGCATTCCCATACTCAGATTAAAACTGACTAGAAAACTAACTACTACTCTGATATAGGAATGATCTTGTAATATATCAAAAGTATAAACCACTTTATTACCAGTCAATGATGTAAACTGTTAACAAGTGTGAGAGAAACCACCAGTAATGTCAATGGATCTCAAAGTACTCAGTACAATCCATGAGATGTGAATAGATGTCTTGATGTCGAACATGTCACAAAATCCTTTGATCGTAGGGCAATGATGCAACCTATCGTCGAAGGCGAGAAACCTACAATTGAGGCATGCAAATCCCAAGGTACTGACGATTTCTAGATCATCTTTCTAGATAATGAGCTGAAGTCGATAGAAAGCGATCCGTCGTAGGCAAGCCCACAACACGAAATCATAGATCAAGTTTGAAGAAATATAGTTGCAAGGACTGACTCAGGGATGGTCAAGATGGATGACAGATATTTTGCAGATGAATGGTTTATTTGCACTGACCTCTTGAACACATAACGACACAGCAGATGGTTTGGTGACAATTGACCCAAAGTTAATACCCAGAAACCGGCTAAAGACTTTCAATATGGTTTGATCAACTGTTAGGCAAAGGATTTCCCAACCCAGGTGAATAAAAAGTGTCGTGTTCAAGAGTGGTTACAAAGTATGACAAAAAGGCTCATTTTTCTCTCTTTTCCCCCACCATTTCTGGCAAGTACCTCTTTATTTTTGACAAGCTTGAGGAGGATGACGTTTGCTTGATTATAAGCTCATCTTTCGGATGAGTCCAACTTAGTTTAAATTCGAACCTTAAGAAGGAGTGGTCCGTTCTTGTTTGTAATTGAACATGTCCTTTACTGTTAAATTTTAACGAGTCCAATATAGGAGAAACTCGGCGTTTTTCAATTTTGGAGAGTCTGAAAAAACTTAAGAAAACTCCATGGTTGTCCTTTTTCGTAAATTTGTGTCTCCCAAGCCCGAAAAAGTATAAAATAATACTTGAGAGAACCGCTTGATCATTACGACCAAGGAGTAATTTTCATAACTAGTGCCTCTGATCCAAAAATGTAAAAAAGCGATCAATGACACATCGTTTTATAACCAATATCGAATTTGAAACGACAAAAATCCGGCAATATTTTCATGTTTTTTACGGTCAGAAAAGAGCTGTAAGTGGACCATCCTTTTAGTTCCATTTTAACGAGCTTAAAAAGAAAAACTCGGCAATCTTTTCATATTTTAGGAGTCAGAAAAGAGCTTAAAGGTGACTCTAATGTTTTTTGTCGAAAACGACCAATTTTGCCTGAAAAATCCATTATCCTGCACAAAAAACTCAAACATTACTCATACCTGTTTAAAATGGATAAAAATGCTTCAAAAGTTACCTCTTTAAAGTAAAAAATAAACAAATTAAAACTCATTTATTCAAAAAATCTTATAAAAAGGGCTTTTGTAAATTCATTTTTACCGTTTGACTTCAGAGTGAGAAAAGAGAGCTTTTGGTCAAAAACTTCCCGTGAAGATTGCGGAAAATCCATCCGTTGGAATCGAACGTCGTCTCCTCCAGGTAATCCACATCATCATACTCTTTCATTTCATCCATTTGAAAATTGTTTTTAGGGTTTTATTTTGTTTTTTAGGAAATTTCTAAGTTAAAAACCCGCGTGCGGGGGTCCGCAAGCATAGCATAGGAAACCTGCGGACCCCGACTTTTTCGTAAAAGGAAAAAATTCAGGGGTCCACACCTGCCATGAAGGCAAAGTGCGGACCCATGCACTGTCTCTATCACAGAGGGTGTGGTCCCCGCAGCAAAGGTTTTTAAACCTAAATTTTTCAAATTCCACCCAAAAATTTTGATTTTAAATATTCTAATCTGCCTTTTTATTGAATGTAGGGTATACATCATGCTTGATTGGTGGGAACGGGAGCATGAGGATGTGGATCTCGCCATGATTAATCATCAACCTTCGATTGATGCATTGAAGGCATGCAGTTTATACAAATTCTGGGCCATACCTGGCATGAGGGCCCAGGTGGACTTTTTGCAGTGGCTGGTAGACAGATGGAATATACAGGACCAATGCTTCTTTATTGGTGGCCACCAACTCGAAATGGAGCTGGAAGACATTTACTTTTTGACTAGTTTGCCTAAAAGAGGTGAACATTTGACTCTATTTGGGACTAGGCCAGGTGGCTAGTCTGTCGATAGCCTCTGGCTAGAGTTTTGTAACGACCAAACTAGAGACAAAGGGATAGATATCAAAACCATATCCCGTCCTAAGCTCAAAGTGATTGCATTTACTGTTACCAGGCTCTACGGAAGCGCAACACTACATGTAGCCACTGGATCCCAAATGCAGATGGCAGTAGACTGCTTTCGAGGCACCATCTTCAACTAGTGCGAGGCTGTGTTGGCTAATATGAAAGGCCAACCGACTAGAGCAAAGAACAGACAACTGAAGACCTTTGGATATGGTGCTTTATTTTTGAGCTTTGGTCTGGAGAGGGTCCCAATGTTGGTCCTACAACATCTTACTATTGGAGCTGGACTTCCCCGAGAGCCCAAACTGATGCGTTGGGTTGCAGTTATGGCCCGTCATCCTGAGGAGGGAACAGAAGTCGTTCGATTCAATCTTGAGTATTTTCATTGGTTGGAGAACCAAGTTTTTGCTATTCAGGATTTTCCTTATGCTGGGGTAGATTATCGTGGTGACCCAGACATGGCTCTTCCACCAGGAGAGCAATGGGATGACTCAGGTAAAATCATTTTCAACATTTTCTGATTTAATTTTCTTTTTATTTTTATCTCGTCCCAAAATTGATAGTAAAAGTCTCAAATGCAGATGTAGGTCCACGGCGACCAGCCACTCTTCGGCCCTATGAGAGGAAACAGCCAGCTGCAGCAGCACCAGCCCCACAGGATGAATCTACAAAGACCTTGGCCGAATTAGAGAGTCATCTAAAGCGTTTGACAGCAGACATTCGAGAGACCAGCATAGACAACATTCCTCTTAGGCTATAGCGCTATGTGATTGGGGTCCCAGGACCTTTCAGGAGGTTCCTTTGTAGGGTGGCCCATACAGTGGTTTCTTATCGTGATCATCACCAGTGATAGGATGATCGCCTGTTGTAGACTCATATGACATTTTTTGCTTTTTGTACTATCATTTTTGCCGATCATAAGGTGTTTTTCGACCTATGATCGAAGACGATGTATATTTGACACACTTCTATGCTATACTATATCACTATTACCAGCTTATCT
The DNA here is from genome assembly GCA_031772625.1 of Pinus tabuliformis. Classification (NCBI taxonomy): domain Eukaryota; kingdom Viridiplantae; phylum Streptophyta; class Pinopsida; order Pinales; family Pinaceae; genus Pinus; species Pinus tabuliformis. The sequence continues at coordinate 357,041,918 of CM062804.1, read as the reverse complement.
TGTAAAACATGTTATGGAATGTTTTTAAATTTACTTGTATGATTATTGCAAATGTCTACTTAACATTCAAGAAGCAATTGCATCTGCTAATGTATTTAAATATCTTGGAATATGCTGATATTCAATATAGTCAAATTCACGTTCCAAGAGACGAACTCTCAAAAATAATCTCAATAACACTGGATTTCTAATGGCATATACTCTATTAAGCTGTAATACAACGAGTTCAGAATCTAACCTCACTATCAAACTCTGAATCCCAAATGAGATGGATTCAGATAATAACTCAATCACTGCACTATACTCGGCAATGTTGTTTGTTTTTTGACCGAGGCTTACCCCATGCATAGATACCAACTTGTCAGAGGATGAATAGATAACCCAAGCTGCGGAAGAAATGTTCTGTGTATTACGACAAGCACCATCAGCAAAACCAATGTATGTTTAGAGAGGCGTCGACATCAGCAATATCAAGAGTAAAATCAAGATAAGCAGGAATAATGACAAAAAACACTCTCTAAGCTAAGCACACTTTTTAATCTAAAACTCACCAGCTAGAAAGAAAACTAACCTAACTAAAAATCTCCACACCCAGATTTAAGCATAATACCTCTTCAGGTAAAGACCATTTCTGGGTTTACCTAAAGAGACCCTGTCAAAGTCTACCAATTCATAGGCCCCTTTTGCCAGCTTTCGCTTAACAACATAAGGACCATGCCACATGGGTACGAATTTTCCAGTGCCTAATTTATCATTTTCTTGATCGTACAATAAGACTAGGTCTCCTTCCACAAAATTATGAGGGGTAACAATTCAATCATACTGAGCATTAATACGTTTGGCATGAGTTTCGATTGCTAATGCAACATCACATTGATTCTCATCTAGCTGATCCAAGTACAACAAATGTTTTTCCTCTTCGGAAGTGGCTGGAAGTAATTCGATGGCAATTTTCAATGACGGGATTTCTTATTCAATGGGTAACACAGCTTCCAGACCATAAACTAGTTGGAAAGGAGTGAAACTGGTTGACGTTTTAGTGAGGTTCTATACGCCCAAAGCGCTGAAAATAGCATGTTATGCCAATTCGACCTATGAATCCCAATGATTCGTCAGATCATGATGACCAGAACTTTGTTGATGGCTTCAACCAGACCATTAGCCTATGGATAATATAGAGTTCAACTATCGTGACGCAAGCCAAGTTGGTCTGTAAGTTCAGTCTTCATAATATTTTGAAAATGACGCCCATGATTAGTGATAATCGCTTGTGGAACACCAAACCTAGCAATTATATGATTGAACATGAAAATCGCAGCAGTTTTTCCGTTTGCCTCAAATGTAGGCATCGCCTCGGCCCACTTGGTAAAATAATCTACCACAAGGATGATATACGCATGCCCCCCAGCGGAGTGAGGGTTACATGTAATAAAATCGATACCCCATTTCGCAAAAGGACCGACGACAATTATAGGGTGGAGAGGAGCAGGTGGAGCACGCATCTTTCGATCAAAAATTTGGCAGTGGTGGCATTTTTGAACCGCGTTAATACAATCTTTAAACAAAAACGGCCAGAAATAGCCGGTGCACAATATCTTTTGGGCTGTGGCAAACCCAGACATATGACCACCACATGCTCCAAAGTGACAGTCATGTAGAACCCTTTTAGCTTTCTCATGAGTTAAACAACGTCGGAAAACAGAGTTCGCCCCACGATGATAAAGTGTATCTCCAATAATTTTGAATTGTTGGGACTGGAATTGTATTTTTCGACACTTTGATCTTGAAATTTCTGGTCGAAAGGATTGGGTTTGGAGATAAACTATGATATCCCCATACCATGGATCTAAAGTGCTGATTAGAAACAAGGATTCGTTCGCAATGGGCTCCTCCGCCACAGTTTCCGTGTCAGCATGCAGGAAGTCACACATCAACTCCGCAAAAACTAAAGATTTCTTTGACTTAGACTTTTCAAATTCCAAGTCGAACTCCTGCAGGATTACAATCCATTTGGAGTACTTGCCCCCTAACAATTGTTTGGTCAAAATATAGATCATAGGGTTGCAATCGGAAATTACTGTAGTTTGTGTAGTAAAATGTAATGACGAAAACGTTGGACAGCGTGAACAACTGCCAATGCCAATTTCTCCACATGTGAATATTTTAGCTCAATTGGATATAAGGTTCAACTAAGGTAATATATCACATGTTCACTACCGAATTCATCTTCCTGAACTAACACCATTCCAATGGTGGAATGCGAGGCAACGAGATATAAGAAGTAGTCCTGGTTGTAGTTGGGAGGATGCAATAACAATGCATGGGTTAACGCGTATTTTAGTGCATCAAAAGATTTGTCAGCTATCTCATCCCAAAAGAATGGAGTATTCTGTTTCAACAATCGGGTAAAACCCTTTGTGATCTCAGCGTAGTTAGGAATGAATCGATGTAAAAATTTTGCTTTCCCTTGCAAACTTTGGAGTTGGCGAAGACTTGAAGGAGGAGGCAATTTGACAATAACTTCAACCTTCGAGGGATTGACGCGAATGTCGGCTTTTGAAACAACAAACCCCAGTAACCGACCCGTTTCTATACAGAAAACACACTTGTGTGGATTCAACCTAATTCGATAATGCCTACACTCATAAAGATTGCTCGTAAATGGATGAGATGATCAGCTCGATGTAATGAATGAGCAGGTAAATCATTGAGATAGGGTTGCAGAATGTGCTTGATGTCATGAAACGCGTAAGACATGGCTCTTTGAAAAGTTGCCCTGATGTTCTTGAGTCCAAAAGGTAATTTGCAATAAGCAAATGTCCCCCATGGACAAATGAAAGCCATTTTTGGTTGATCAGCAGGTATAATATTTATTTGATTGTATCCGGAAAAACCATCCATGAAGGAGAATATTTCACTACCGGCACAATCATCAATGATTTGATCGATATAGGGAGTTGGGTAATTGTCTTTTGGACAGGCTCGATTAATATCCCTATAATCGATACATATTCTTATTGTTCCTTGCTTTTTGTTAACAGGAACAATATTCGATACCCAATCCATTAACGAAATTGGATAAATGAAACCTGCTTTAAGTAATTTTTCAACTTTTGCTTTTATAGCAGCAGCTTTTCGCGGGTGGATCTGATGCAAAAGTTGTCGGACGGGTTTAGCATCCGGGTAAGTTTTGATTTCATGAACAACAATTACTGGGTCAATTCCTGGCATTTCCTCATATGACCAGGAAAACACGTCACGGGATTCTTGAAATAGGGCCTTATATGTTTGAATTTCATCTTCCGTATAAGAGGCACCTATATGAATGTTTTCAACAATTCCAAGCTTAGCCGAAATGTCAATAGGAATAGTTCGAGAAATGTTTCCCAAATTTAACTCAGAATCAGGATTTTCCATTGGATTCTAAGGTTCCTTGACATATTCAGTTGTAAAAATAGATGAAAAATCATTTTCAAAGCGATCAATCTCAGGTAAAAATGAAGATCTATGATGAAGATCTTCCCATGGTAAATCATCAACACACAGGATTTCACGAATTTGCTCATCAGTGTGAACAAGTTCAGAAAAAATTGTTGAATTTGAGTTTGATGTTGAAAGTGATTCTACATGGAACACATTCATTAAGTCAATTTTGGTTGAAGAAGGGTCAGAAAACGATTGCACGGCCTGATACACAATTTCATATGGACTCAAAGGCATAACATCACCAAATGAATCTATCTCAGATTTTGAAGGTACGATCCAAGGATCATCATAAACAATAGTGTCTGATGAAATCATATAAATGGTTGCAGTAGAAGATGATGCGTTGATAGGAGGAAAAGGAAAAGTTCCTAGTAAACCATAATCTTTAACTAGTCCTACTCCAACATCCTTATAAGGGATAGATGTTTTGCCAACATGCTGGATACTTTCAGAAGAGGCTAGGTCAGATGAAAAGTAAGTTAGCTGGTCTATGGTTACGATCTTTCCATTATGAGGGAACTTTATAAGCCGAAAGACCGATGAAACAACAGCTGTCATAGCATAAGACCAACTACGACCCAAGAGAAGGTTGTAATCTAGAGGGGCATCAACCACCTCCACATCTAGATTAACAGTTTTTCCTTCTACCCCTATAGGTAAATCCTGTAGAATGCCAAAAGGATGGAACCCACAGCCATCAAAGGCCTTTAGAATCGTCGAGGATTGATTAAGTGTAGGAGAACCAAGTGATCTCCAGCAATGGATCGACATAATACACGTTGAGACTCCCTCATCAATCACAGTCCTATAACAAGGTCTGTTTTTTACTAACACTGGAATCTGGAAATCCATTTGATGAGGTAAGTGAGGTGTATTATTTTATAGATTGAAAATTATAAGGTTCGAGTCCTAAATGTCAACAGCTCCTATAGCCGACAATAGCAATTTACGTTGTGCTGGACATGATTGTAGCACCTCCAAAGCCGACATTGCTGAAGGTGAAATAGCCAAATCTTCAACAATGTTATAGTTATGAGCAGCTCTCGCATGTGGATTGAAAGCTGACTTTAAAAGTATACCCTTGGCGGGCGGTTTGATTACTAAGTCTGGGTTAGGTTTCTCGATCTGTAGTGGATCGAAACCGGGAGTTGAAGTTGATGGGTTCGAATTAGAAGATTATGCTTCCTTACCACCAACAAGACTTTTACTTCCATAATCTTGCGATCGAGTCGCAATCCTAACATGGGACATCATCATTATGGGTTCTTCTGAGGCATTTGAGAAAGAACTTATCATCTTACTGTCTTGACTAGGAAAAGGATCCTTCAAAACAGTAGGCGTTTGGGAACCTTTGACAATTTTCACAACCTCTGCACGATGAGGGCAGTCTCTTGTAAAATGCTCTTCGTCACAAATGAGACGAGGATAACGAGGTTTGTGTTTCTCATCAGTTGATTCCGTTTTTTCTGGTTTCTCTTTCGAATTTTTATCTGTTTTATTTTTCTTCTTCCCTTTCTTTTTACCGTCGGATTTTGATTTGGTTGTAGATGACTCTACAACATGAATATCGACAGAAATTTCCGCTGAAGAATCTCCTGTCGGGGAATCTGGTAAAGTTATGATAGGAGAAGAATTCTTGGAATATTTCTTCTTACTTTTGGTATTAACCGTACCAATCATACCATCAGCGGCATGAGACATTGAAGGAGCTGCAGTTATTTGATTTTGTTTAGGAAGGTCGGGGATTTTCTCGTGTAACGTACTTGACTATGTATAAACTAAGTCAAGGTACTGAGCTTGAGCAATTACTTTCTCTTCAGTAATGACTCCTGCCGTAGCTACATCCTCAGTGATTTTCGGTAATAAAGATTTGATAAACCATTCAGCTAAGATTTGATCTGGAATAAAAACTTTCACTAAACGTTGTCAACGTCTCCATTCATGAATGTGATCTGAAATGTAAGTGGACGTTGACTGTTTTAATGAAGTTAATAATTCCGTGCCATTGTCATATCTGACTGGCAACTGAAAATGAGTTAAAAACGAAGTAGATAACTGACTAAAGTTATAAAAAGTGGCTTGCGGTAACTCAATGTACCATGTGATGACTAGACATTTGATAAGTAGACATTTGCAATAATCATACAAGTAAATTTAAAAACATTCCATAACATGTTTTACAAGATAAGCAGGTAATAGTGATATAGTATAGCATATAAGTGTGTCAAATATACATCGTCTTTGATCATAGATTTAAAAACACCTTATGATCGGCAAAAATGATAGTACAAAAAGCAAAAAATGTCATATGAGTCTACAACAGGGGATCATCCTATCACTGGTGATGATCATGATAAGAAACCACTGTACGAGCCACCCTACAAAGGAACCTCTTGAAAGGTCTTGGGGCCCTAATCACATAGCGCTATAGCCTAAGAGGAATGTCATCTATGCTGGTCTCCGGAATGTCTGCTGTCAAATGCTCTAGATGACTCTCCAATTCGGCCAAGGTCTCTATAGATTCGTCCTGTGGGGCTGGTGCTGCTGCAGCTGGCCGTTTCCTCTCATAGGGCCGGAGAGTGGCTGGTCGCCGTGGACCTACATCTGCATTTGAGACTTTTACTATCAATTTTGGGACGAGATAAAAACAAAAAAAAAATTAGAAAATGTTGAAAATGCTTTTACCTGAGTCATCCCATTTCTCTCCTGGTGGAAGAGCCATGTCTGGGTCACCACGATAATATACCCCAGCATAAGGAAAATCCTGAATAGCAAAAACTTGGTTCTCCAACCAATGAAAATACTCAAGAGTGAATTGAATGACTTTTGTTCCCTCCTTAGGATGACGGGCCATGACTGCAACCCAACGCATCAGTTTGGGCTCTCTGGGAAGTCCATCTCCAACCGTAAGATGCTGTGGGACCAACATTGGGACCCTCTCCAGACCAAAGCTCACAACTAAAGCACCATATCCAAAGGTCTTCAGTTGTCCGTTCTTTGCTCTAGTCAGTTGGCCTTTCATATTAGCCAACACAGCCTTGCACCAGTTGAAGATGGTGCCTCGAAAGCAGTCTACTGCCATCCGTATTTGGGATCCAGTGGCTACATGTAGTGTTGCGCTTCTGTTTAGTCAATTTAGTGTTGTCTAAATTGCTATCATAAATTGTCAACCCGGGGCGCGTAAGCTGATGAAGTGAAGGTGTACAGTATGTACTTAAGTAACCTCTTAGATCTTTTTGTCGTTTGGGGGTGTTGTGGTCAATTTAACTTCCTAAGATGGAGTGATGATTTTATAAACAAATGAGTGATTTGTGTGTATATGGTGGCTTCTAAATGAGTGAGTGTGTGTAACTGGTGGTTTCTAACTACCTTCTAAATTTGCAAAGAAAGAGATTGAAAGAAATAACTTGAAATGAAACTGAAAGCAAAGAACCACTTTCTAATGGCACTAGTCACTACTCATGCTGCTGCAATAAAAGGTAAGAAAAACCACTTTAAAGACCAATTATAATGTTCATCTCTTCCTAACACTCTACTTCCAACATATAGTACTATGTGAAACACGATTAAGAAGTAGTTAGATATAAGTCTAAAAAGTAATCAAGCTCTAAGATGACAAATTATAACACCACTGTGCCTCTCTCCAACATTCTGCTTCCAACATACATTGTAATGTGTAACAAGTGAAGAAAGAGTTAGTGATATAAGTCAAAAACTACTCAAAGCAAGCTGTAATTTATTAGTATTCTGATCTCTGAAAGATGAACAACTTATGATAAGGAGACCATCAATATGTTAGCATACAACTTGAGAAACTAAACTAGAAATCAAGCTAGAAAAACAGGATAAAGGCAGCAACTATGAATATGACAACTGAAAATACCATTAGAGATAAAGCAAATACAACAAAGATACACAATCCCGGGCTAACACCTGCAGAAAACAATCCTGATCAGTTAAAGTAAATGCTGGAAACGAAAGTAAATCAAAACTGTACATGTATTAAAGAAAAGGAAAATTGTTGAATTCAAAAGAAGGAAATGGCAAGAACATAAAGGCAAATTTGCTGTACAGAGGCTGTTATGAATGGGGGCCCTCCATCCACAAAACCTGAGGAGAGATCAGCTACTTGAAAGAGTCAAAACAGCACAGTCTTCTATTAACTCATATGCAGAAATTACAGTAAAAAGTGCTGAAACAGCAGCTTTAAAACAAAGTTTCTGTATACACTAAAATTGCATCAATTACATAAACAAAGCAACTAAAGACTAATCCTTAAGCGTACGCAGACGCTGGATTTATAGGCGTATGAACAACTGCCTACTGCGTAAAACATGAAACGAGAAATTAACTAACAGTCATGCTAATTAAAGGTACAACAACACGTAAACAGGTCCGTGTTTTATCTGGAGGGTACGGTCGTCATGGAGGTTGAATCCAAGGTTGGATCCTGTCTCCCATAACCTGCGTAGCGTGGAGGAATCGCCATCTGGAGTGACGTGACCTTTCAGCTCACGCAGCACCGTTTGAGCTGGCTTTGTTGACCGAAGTTTGATCCACGTTGACCGGAGGTGTGCGTGGCGTTGCTGACCGAACCAATAGCATAGGAACCTTTAACACCTTCATTCCCACGTGCCCATGTGATTCGTTTTTCAAAATGACACGTGGAACATAGAGATCAATGAAAAGGCTGCGGAATGACTAGATAGCTGCGGAATTGCTGAATGGCTGCGGAATTGCCAGACAGCTGCGGAATCTCTGTGCATATGTCAAAAATCTAGACAAACAGTCAAACATTAGCAAAGTTAACCAATCATGCTTAAAGACATCAAATGTAATGATCTGGATAGGTTTATGAGGAAAATAGGGCAAAAGAGAGGGATAAGTGAGGAAAAGCTGTAGGTAATGATAGATAATTAGGTGCAAATTAGAGGCTCTACATACCCCCACTACGAGGGTGTTGCATGTCCTCATGCAATGAAAACATTGTTTAATCCACCTGCTGAGATGCCTCTGCTAAGACATCTAGTCTTCTCCTCTTCCTCTGTGTAGCCACATTGACTCTTGGTTTCCTCACCAAGCATCTGAATTTTATATTGACCAAGGCTCTGCTTAGCTTCCTGCATTTCTTCTTTAGCTTTCTGTTTTCCCTTTGCCAAAGGCCCAGATGAAGCATGGTATTGTCGTGGACCATCTTGTCCACCTTAGCTTGCTCCTTCAATTTTTCATTCTCTTGTATGATGTGGCGATTTAAAACTTCAAGCTCAAAAATTTCCTGTTTGAGTGAGTGAACTTGCTGTTCAAGAGGTAGAACAGTGCTTGGACCAGCAACAGCTTGTTCTAACGTCTCCAGGTAATTATAAACTTTCTGCTGATCTGGGTCAATCTCTGGTGACCTCTTTGGACTAGGCTCATGCTCAAATTTGGGTTCATGCTCAAAAGGACTTTCCTCACGTGGAGGACTAGTCTCAACATGCTCAACATGTGGAGGGCTTTTCTCAAAGTCAAGTCTTGTAGCAACCTTTTCAGGTGTGCTCAAGTCAATAATGAGTGACTCCTTATCCTTTGTGGCCCCCATTTTGTCTTGTAACCTGCTGCTCCTCCTCACGGTGGTGATGCTCTGTTTTTCTTTTTGTTGCTTTTGCTTTTGTTTTTGCATCTTCTTGGAAAGGGAAGCCTCATGAAGTTGGGCCAATCTATGTGCCAATGGCTGAGTGTCCTCTTCACTGGAATTTTCAGGAGTAAGGTAGGTTTCCTGGGCTATAGCTTTTCCTTTATCTTTCTTTTGTCTCTTCCTACTCTCCTTTTTCTTTTGAGCAGCCTCTTGGACAATTTCTTGCAGGGTTTCTGTAATGATTTCTTGGGCTGTTTGGTCAATGTCTACAGCAGGCTCATTTTCTTCTTCAGAATGATGTGCAGCAATTTCTTCTTGGACAACAATTTCAGGGACAACAGTTTCTAATTGGACAACAATTTCTGGGGTAATTTCCTCTCTTCTTTTCCTTCTACTCTTTTTAGGCACTTGAGGTGAACCACCAGAGGCTTCCCCTATCTCTTGGAAATGATTCCTTACAAGAAATCTTTCCCATGTATCTCTTTTTGCTTTCAACTGTTCTTCAACTAGTATCTTGACAAGCCCATGATGATACAAATGTGGCTCAATGTTTCTTGGGTTTCTTTGGACTATTGAGCACATTTTTCTAAGGCTTGAGAGTAAAAAGTATGGAAGGTTAATTTCATGCTCTCCTAAGAAATGCATCATAATTTTGGCATGGTAAACATATAGAATTCCAAACCTTCCCTCACATGTAAAGAATTTTTGTACTAGTAGAAGCAAAGCTGTCCATTCTTCTTTGACAAGATTAACAGGGATTCCCTTTGTAAAAATGCTAGTGTCCATACCTGGATTCTTCACAATTTGCTTCCATTGCTGGTCTTGTACTGATCGGTTTTTGAACCATCTCTCCCCAGTTTGTGGTAGTGAAGTGGCCTATGCTAAACTGCTTTCGGTGACTGTAAATTTCAGATCTCCTATCTCCACTTGGTTGTCTTTGTCTTGGAAAGAACGTGCAAAAGCCTTGGTGACCTCTCTATGGTAACCCTTGAATTTTTGGATGCACTGGAGCCAATTTGCCTTTTGCAAAGCGTCTTTGACTTGGGGATATCCTTCCAGAAATTTGGAGCCCTCTGGCTCTGCCCTCAAAAGTTTACCCATCAGCTCTCTGGCTTGTCTTACGGCTCTGTTTTAATACTTTGGAGAAAGGGTTATACGGCTTCAACAGTGGCTTCAACACAACATAACAGCCGTAATACACTCACAACAGTGGTCAAAGTTTAGCAGAGGAGGAAAAAATGAAACAGAGTATGGTTACGGTGGCAGAGTAGTGAATAAGGCAGAGCAGTGGAAAACAAGGGAAATGCGGAAGTGAATCAACAACGTGAATGAGATTATACATGCGTAGGAGGGTTATGAATAATGGGAAGAAACGGTTAAGTCCCTTAGACATCGGTCATGAGTGTACATTTGGCTGCGGAATCATAACGCAGAGAGCCGTAGTACAATTGTCTACGTCACTCAGGTACAAAAGTTTTTAATGGAAGAGCAGCCGTGTTTGAGTTTTAAAATCGTGATGAATAGGGACCGTTAAGGCTGAGAGATACGCGGATTTCTGGTCGAGTAATGGAGAGGATTGGTAATCATTACATTAAATGGCTAAAAACACAATCCGTAAACCATGCAAAATGTTATAACCGTAGGTTTAGAAATTAGATCATACCTTATGTATCCGCGCTTTGATTCCTTTTGCTCATCTGACACTAACCTTTCATTGTTTATTGCTGCTACATGACCTTTTTTCAATTTTTGCTGATGATTTTTGGACTGCAGATTCCTTCTTAAAACAGACTGTTTTTTTTTTATGCAGGTGCAGAAAGTGTATCGGCTGCGGAATTGGGATGTTGGCTGCGGAATTGCTCCTCAGCTGCAGAAACTGCAGTGATACCCTCTGTCTGCACAAAACAACTTTAGCTGTGTGAAATAAATTTGACAATAACTTTATTGGTGAGATGGAATGTAATGGATGGATGGATGGAAAGAAATGAGGTGGAGTGAGAGTGATTGGATGAATGAGATGGTGAATGAAGTGGATGAAATGGCGAAATGAGATGGAACAAGGAGGAGAGAGAGATTTTTTTTTTTTGGAAAATGTGAGGTGTCAGGTGACCCTGATTTTCACCTCAGATTTTCTGCATAGGACTGCCAATCAGAGACTGGTTTTCAGGCCTATACATTTATTCTTTTTTTTTTTTTTTTTTCAAAAACCAAAGATTAGGCTGATGGAGGAGAAGAATCCTTCTCCACCAACCTGATTGCAGAATCTTCTTTGAACAACTTGACAAATTCCTCTTTTGAGAGTGGCTTCTGGTAGATCTTCAAGCGATGGCCATTCACAATAAGAGGAGTATGAAATTCATCAATAGTTTTCACTCGAACTGCTCCATTGCTAAAGACTTCATCAATCTCATATGGCCCAAGCCAATGAGTTTGAAATTTTCCTTTGAAGTCTTTAAACTTTGAATCAAACAATAGAGCCCAATATCCTTTCTGAAACTTTCTTTCTTTGATGTGTCGATCATGCCATTTAGTTCTTTGGTGTTGAACTAGATCGGTCCTTAGAATTGCATCTTGTCTTATTTCATCTAGCTCATTTAGCTGGTCCATTCTGTGTTTTTGGGCTTCCGAGAGGCTCATCCCCAATTGGACTGCCATCTTGAAGGTCTTGATTTGGAACTCAATGGGGAGCAGGACTTCCTTCCCATAAACAAGTTCATAGGGAGAATGTCCTGTGGTGTTCCTCCATGTAGTTCTATAGGCACATAAGGCTTCAGGAAGCCTTTCCGCCCAATCTCTTCTATGAAGATGAACAGTCTTGGTGATAATGCCTTCAAGAACTTTATTGGTAGATTCCACTTGGCCATTTGATTGCGGATGGTATGGAGTAGATGTTCTGTGCTTGATCTTATATTCCTCCATCAGCTTCTCCATCAATTTAGATGTAAATTGGCTTCCCTGATCTGTCACAATTTCCCTTGGGACACCAAAACGAGTGAAAATATCCTCAAAAAGAAATTGAACAACTGAATTTTCAGTGGCAGAAGGCAATGCCTTGGCTTCTACCCACTTAGTAACATAATCAGTACAAACCAATATATACTTCTTTTGCTTTGATGGTGGATTAATAGGTCCAACGAAATCTAGAGCCCATTTCTCAAAGGGTTCGATGCATACCTGTGGCTGTAGTGGCATTTCATTTGAAGGAGTTGGTCTCCCAACTCTTTGGCAGCTGTCGCACCTTCTAACATACTGCTTTGCATCTTTAAAGAGAGAAGGCCAATAATATCCTAGAGAAAGGATTTTATAGGCTGTCGTCTTGTCAGCAAAGTGCCCGCCGTATGGTTCATCATGACATGCCTTAAGGATGTCAGGCATTTCATCTTCCCGAACACATCTTCTGATTATACAATCTGGCCCTGTTTTGAACAATTCATTAGAAATCCAAGAATAATGTGAACTCTCCTGAATGATTTTCCTTTTTCATTAGGAAATAAGTGTAGAGGTAGCTTCCCTATAACTAGATAATTAGCAATATCTGCATACCAAGGAGTCTTGGTAGTTACTGCAAACAAGTATTCATCTGGAAACTTATCTTCTACTGGAGAATCTTCATTAGTGTTTTGGATTCTAGACAAGAAATCAGCTACTGTGTTTTGTTTCCCAGGTCTATCTAACACAGTAATGTTGAATTCTTGTAAAAGTAAAAGCCATCTTGTAACTCTGCCATTAGTAACAGGTTTATTCATTAAATATCTTATGGCAGAGTGATCAGTATGGACAAAAGTTTCATAGCCGGTTATGTAGTGTCTAAACTTATTGATCGCATGTACCACAGCTAAGAACTCTTTTTCTGTAACAGTATAATTTAACTCAGTGGGAGTCAAATTTTTACTGGTGTAATAAATGGCATAAGGGATCAAATCCTTTTGTCCCAAAACAACTCCTAGAGCTGTATCTGAAGCATCAGTAGAAATGTGGAAAGGAAGTTTCCAATTTGGCCCCCTTAAGATGGGTGCTTCAGATATTCTAGTCTTTAAAGTTTCAAAGGCAGACTGACACTCAGGATCCCATTTGAACTCACAGTCTTTGGTAAGCAATTTGAAAAGAGGAGATGCTATCTTAGTGAAGTTTTCAATAAATCTTCTGTAATATCCAGTAAACCCAAGAAAACTTCTAACATCTTTCTGGCAATTTGGAACAGGTAACTTGGAGATGACTTCCGCTTTGGATCTATCAACCTTAATCCCATCTCCTGAAATATGATGTCCTAAAACAATCCCTTCAGTAAACATCATAAAACACTTTTCATGACTTAAAGAAAGATTTGTTTCCTTACATCTTATCAGTACTTTTTCCAAATTTTCCAAAGCTTCTTCAAATGTATTACCGTAAACTGTAAAATCATCCATATAGACCTCTACACAATCATGAATTAGATCTGAAAAGATTCCTAGTACAGCCCTTTGAAATGTAGCGGGTGCATTGCACAATCCAAAAGGAAGTACTTGGTACGCAAAAGTTCCCCAAGGACAAGTAAATGTGGTTTTGTCTTGATCTTCAGGTGCTACCTGAATTTGATTATACCCACTAAAACCATCCAAGAATGAGAAATACTTTTTACCTGCTAAAGTGTCTAGTACCTGATCAATAAAAGGTAGAGGGAAATGATCCTTTAAGGTTGCCTTATTCAATTCTCGATAATCAATGCAAACTCTCCATTTACCATTCTTTTTGGGCACTATAACCAAGGGAGAAACCCATTGGCTATCTGAAATGGGGTAAATGAAGTTTACCTTGAGTAATTTCTGGAGTTCTTCTTTCACGATTTCCCTAAGGTTTGGATTCATCCTTCTCTGTGGTTGCCTAATAGGTCTGCTGTTTTCTTCAATATAGATGTGATGAATACAAGTCTTAGGATCGATTCCTTTCATGTCAGTGTATTCCCATGCAAATGCAGTAGAATGTTTTTGCAAAAGTTTGGTTAATTTTTCTTGTTGTGGCCTTTCCAAGTTTCTGTTAATGTTCAATGTTTTTCCTGGAAGGATTTCAACTGTAGAACTACCAAACTCTTCCATTGAGAAGAGAGACATCTGTCTAGAGGAGAGATATTCAATGTCCGCATCTAACTGAAACTGTGTAGAGTCATATTCTAAAGGTATTTCAAAATTTTCTAATGTATTTAGGATTTGACTGTCTTCACTGATCTCAGAGATGGTTAGAACAGGTTGTATAGTATCCTCATCATCGACCCACTCATCTTCTCCTATTTCTGTTATTTCCTTTGCTGGAGGATACAAGTTGAATTTCTTGGTGGAATTACCATCTGATATATACATGTCTCCAGACCTACAACTGATAAAAGCATCAGCTATTGCTAGCCAAGGTCTTCCTAAGATAAGAGGATGTCCTCCTAGATTGTTCTTGGGAGTTAAAATCATAAAATCAACTGGATATTCCCAAGAGTCTAGGGAGACTGGAATGTCTTCCAATACACCATCAGGTTTAATGATTGATCGATCTGCAAGTTGCAGTAAAGTAGGTGTAAAGAGAAGATTAGGAAGCTTTAACTGATCCATGGTCTGTCTACTCATGATGTTGATAGCGGCTCCTACGTCAATCAGAGTATTTGGGATTTCAACCCCATTAATATGAGTTTTGACAATAGGGCTACTGGGATCCACATACTTTTGCATGGTAATCTTACCCATCATAATGTCTGCAATTTTTCCAACCAGATGTATCCTTTTGGTATCTCTGGTTCTCTTTCCTGTTTTCTTCAAACTCAACTCCTTTATTGTCTTTGCTAGAATGGGAATTTCCTTAATGGCTTGTAACAAGGGGATCTTGATACAGACATTCTTCAATTCATCTAGAAAACTATAGTCAGGCAACCAAATTTGCTTTTCCACTCCTTTGTCAATTTGTAATCTTTCAGGAAAAGGAGGTGTAGCTAAAGATGTTGGTTGCTCAACTATGGGAGTTGTGGGGGTTGATTCTTTTTCTTTTTCTTTTTGGATATTTTGGTTTTGAAGTGATACTTCAGAATCCTTATTGACCTTAAGAGATTCTTCCTCAAAAATGCTTGGCTGTTGAATATTTGTAGAAGGTTGATCTAGGATTCTATCTGATCTGAGTTGTACTTCATTGAGAGGAACAACCATATAGGTAGGGAATGGTTGACCTTCCATCATGTAAGCATTTTGAGGGTTCCTATTATTGGGATTTGGTAATGGTTGAGAGGGAAGTTGATTTGACTTCTGCTGGGATTGAAGCAAGAGTTGAGAATTTTGATTTTGTGGAGGAGGTTGTTGTTGTTGAGGGTATGGCAGTGATAGTTGTTGACCTTGATTTGGAAGTTGTGGAGCTTGTTGGTTCTGAAAAGATGGAGGATATTGATAGAATTGAGCAAATCTCCCATAAGGATTTTGCATGCTTTACATCCATGCTTGAAAAGGATTTTGAGGTTGAGGCCAGGGTTGTTGGGTTTCAAAATTCATAGAGTTGTTAAACCCTTGACTCTGTTGCCCTTGCCAAGGTCTCCTTGCAACAAAAAAGAGAGATTCAAGTGTATTTGGATCCTCTTGAAAGACTGCTTTGAGGCCAGGAATTGAAGGACAATCCTTGGTCTCATGAATTTCTGAGCAAATTACGCATGTTTCTACAACGTGTGCATCCAAGGGACATTCCCTTAAAGCATGTTTCTTTCTACATTTCGGGCAAAAAATGGCCAAAGCCTCAGCTTCTGCTTTTTGTTTATTGTGAATCTTAAGGGTATCTAATTGTTCACTAAGACTCCCTAAGATGTCAGTTTTGAATTCATCAAGCATATTGCCGATTTCAGCCCTACTTACTGATCCTGTTGCAGATTTATTTGCTCTAAGGAGAGAAGGATCTCTAGGCCCTTTTTGAGTTTTTGATTTGCCCCTTGAGAGATGGATACATAGTTCTGCTATATCATTGAGTGAAAGTTGAGATATATCCCCTTTCCCCATCATGTTCAAGATATCTATCCATTCATCCCTAATGGCTTTTAATAGGAGGGATTTTAAGGTCTCTTCATCCAAGTTACTCATTTTTGCTCTTTTTAGGTTATATTGAAATCTTTCAAGTAAATCTTCTAAGCTCTCATCTTCTCTTTGTATCATTTTAAATACCTCGTCCTTGTGATTAGTAGGCATACAATAGTCTAGATACCTATCCAAAAATGTTTGTTTCATTTCATCCCAAGACCTAATGGATTGAGTGAGTAACCCCATGAACCATTTCAAAGCTTGATCCTTCAATGTTGAAGGGAACAATTTGAGTTTCTGCGAGTCATCCAGATAGTCATAAGTTCAACACACAACTTCAAACTCAAACAAAAATGTTTCAGGGTCCTCAGTTCTTAACCCATGGAAATTTGGGAGGACAGATGGCGATATGTTTTTCATAGTAGCTCGGGAATCCTCATTAACAATGGGAAACCCAAATGAGTTATCCCCATCTCTATTTCCTCCTCCAAGGGGACCTCTACCTCCTCCATTGTTGTTGTTGTTTCCTCCTCCTCCTCTACCTCTACCTCTACCACCTCCTTCTTCCTCTGCCATGATGGTTCCCCTAGGGATTTCAAGGTCTTCTGGTTCTTCTACAAAGGGTGAATGAGAAGAGAATTCTCCTTCTTCTTCAGATGATTCTACTTCCTCAATTACAATTGGTCTTTCTGTAGGAGAAAGAGAAGGGTCTCTTCCTGGTTCAAATTCAATAGAAGGTGTGGGAGAGTCAATTCTTGGCTCTTGAATTCCAGGAATTCTAGGGCTAGGAGTGTCGGTTGGAGATGAGGGAGGTGTCTCTTGTCTATCCCTTGAAGCAGATGGACTTGTAAAAATTGAACTTCGAGCTCTAGCTAAAAACCTTCCCCTAGAATCTCTAGCTCTATGCATGTCATTTTTTTATTATTTTTCTTCAAGTCAAGTTAATAGTCCTTTTTCTGATCTTCCAGGTCACTCTAGGTGCAAGAAGAGAGCATACTCAAGAAACTACTAAATCAATAACTTTCTCTTTTCTGATCCTCCAGATCACTTTGAAGTGCAAGAGGAGAGCATACTTTGATAGGTTATCAACTTCTTTCCTTGAAATTTTATGTTTTTTTTTTTCTAAGAATATGGCTACTTAATTTCACTTCCCCGGCAACGGTGCCAAAATGTTTAGTCAATTTAGTGTTGTCTAAATTGCTATCATAAATTGTCAACCCGGGGCGCGTAAGCTGATGAAGTGAAGGTGTACAGTATGTACTTAAGTAACCTCTTAGATCTTTTTGTCGTTTGGGGGTGTTGTGGTCAATTTAACTTCCTAAGATGGAGTGATGATTTTATAAACAAATGAGTGATTTGTGTGTATATGGTAGTTTCTAAATGAGTGAGTGTGTGTAACTGGTGGTTTCTAACTACCTTCTAAACTTACAAAGAAAGAGATTGAAAGAAATAACTTGAAATGAAACTGAAAGCAAAGAACCACTTTCTAATGGCACTAGTCACTACTCATGCTGCTGCAATAAAAGGTAAGAAAAACCACTTTAAAGACCAATTATAATGTTCATCTCTTCCTAACACTCTGCTTCCAACATATAGTACTATGTGAAACACGATTAAGAAGTAGTTAGATATAAGTCTAAAAAGTAATCAAGCTCTAAGATGACAAATTATAACACCACTGTGCCTCTCTCCAACATTCTGCTTCCAACATACATTGTAATGTGTAACAAGTGAAGAAAGAGTTAGTGATATAAGTCAAAAACTACTCAAAGCAAGCTGTAATTTATTAGTATTCTGATCTCTGAAAGATGAACAACTTATGATAAGGAGACCATCAATATGTTAGCATACAACTTGAGAAACTAAACTAGAAATCAAGCTAGAAAAACAGGATAAAGGCAGCAACTATGAATATGACAACTGAAAATATCATTAGAGATAAAGCAAATACAACAAAGACACACAATCCCGGGCTAACACCTGCAGAAAACAATCCTGATCAGTTAAAGTAAATGCTGGAAACGAAAGTAAATCAAAATTGTACATGTATTAAAGAAAAGGAAAATTGATGAATTCAAAAGAAGGAAATGGCAAGAACATAAAGGCAAATTTACTATACAGAGGCTGTTATGAATGGGGGCCCTCCATCCACAAAACCCAAGGAAAGATCAGCTACTTGAAGTCAAAACAACACAGTCTTCTATTAACTCATATGCAGAAATTACAGTAAAAAGTGCTGAAACAGCAGCTTTAAAACAGAGTTTCTGTATACACTAAAATTGCAGCAATTACATAAACACAGCAACTAAAAACTAATCCTTAAGCGTACGCAGACGCTGGATTTATAGGCGTATGAACAACTGCCTACTGCGTAAAACATGAAACGAGAAATTAACTAACAGTCATGCTAATTAAAGGTACAGCAACACGTAAACAGGTCCGTGTTTTATCTGGAGGGTACGGTCGTCATGGAGGTTGAATCCAAGGTTGGATCCTGTCTCCCATAACCTGCGTAGCGTGGAGGAATCGCCATCTGGAGTGACGTGACCTTTCAGCTCACGCAGCACCGTTTGAGCTGGCTTTGTTGACCGAAGTTTGATCCACGTTGACCGGAGGTGTGCGTGGCATTGCTGACCGAACCAATAGCATAGGAACCTTTAACACCTTCATTCCCACGTGCCCATGTGATTCGTTTTTCAAAATGACACGTGGAACATAGAGATCAATGAAAAGGCTGCGGAATGACTAGATAGCTGTGGAATTGCTGAATGGTTGCGGAATTGCCAGACAGTTGCGGAATCTCTGTGCATATGTCAAAAATCTAGACAAACAGTCAAACATTAGCAAAGTTAACCAATCATGCTTAAAGACATCAAATGTAATGATCTGGATAGGTTTATGAGGAAAATAGGGCAAAAGAGAGGGATAAGTGAGGAAAAGCTGTAGGTAATGATAGATAATTAGGTGCAAATTAGAGGCTCTACAGCTTCCACAGAGCCTGGTAACAGTAAACGCAATCACTTTGAGCTCAGGACGGGATATGGTTTTGATATCTATCCCTTTGTCTCTAGTTTGGTCGTTACAAAACTCTAGCTAGAGGCTATCGATAGACTGGCCACCTGGCCTAGTCCCGAATAGAGTCAAATGTTCACCTCTCTTAGGAAAACCAGTCAAAAAGTAAATGTCTTTCGGCTCCATTTCAAGCTGGTGGCCACCAATAAAGAAGCACTGGTCCTGTATATTCCATCTGTCCACCAGCCACTGCAAAAAGTCCACCTGGGCCCTCATGCCAGGTATGGACCAGAATTTGTATAAACCACATGCCTTCAATGCATAAATCGAAGGTTGATGATTAATCACAGCGAGATCCACATCCTCGTGCTCCCGTTCCCGCCAATCAAGCATGATGTATACCCTACATTCAATAAAAGGTTGGATTAGAATATTTAAAATCAAAATTTTTGGGTGGAATTTGAAAAATTTAGGTTTAAAAACCTTTGCTGCAGGGACTGCACCCTCTGTGATAGAGACAGTGTCTGGGTCCGCACTTTGCCTTCACGGCAGGTGTGGACCCCTGACTTTTTTTCTTTTACGAAAAAGTCGGGGTCTGCAGGTTTCCTATGCTATGCCTGCGGACCCCCGCACGCGGGTTTTTAACCTAGAAATTTCCTAAAAAACAAAATAAAACCCTAAAACCAATTTTCAAACTGATGAAATGAAAGAGTATGATGATGTGGACTACCTGGAGGAGACAGCATTCGATTCCAACGAACGGATTTTCCACAATCTTCACGGGAAGTTTCTGACCAAAAGCTCTCTTTTCTCACTCTAAAGTCAAACGGTAAAAATGAATTTACAAAAGCCCTTTTTATAAGCTTTTTCAAATAAATGAGTTTTTAATTTGTTTATTTTTTACTTTAAAGAGGTAACTTTTGAAGCATTTTTATCCATTTTAAACAGGTATGAGTAATGTTTGAGTATTTTGTGCAGGATAACGGATTTTTCAGGCAAAATTGGTCATTTTCAACAAAAAACATTAGAGTCACCTTTAAGCTCTTTTCTGACTCCTAAAATATGAAAAGATTGCCGAGTTTTTCTTTTTAAGCTCGTTAAAACGGAACTAAAAAGACGGTCCACTTACAGCTCTTTTCTGACCGTAAAAAGCATGAAAAGATTGCCGGATTTTTGTCATTTCAAATTCGATATTGGTTATAAAATGACGTGTCATTGATCGCTTTTTTACTTTTTCAGATCAGAGGCACTAATTATGAAAAGTACTCCTTGGTCGTACTGATCAAGTAGTTCTCTCAAGTATTATTTTATACTTTTTTAGGCTTGGGAGACGCAAATTTACGAAAAAGGACAACCATGGAGTTTTCTTAAGTTTTTTCAGACTCTCTAAAATTGAAAAACGCCGAGTTTCTCCTATACTGAACTTGTTAAAATTTAACAGTAAAGGACCTGTTCAATTACAAACAGGAACGGACCACTCCTTCTTCGGGTTCGAATTTAAACTAAGTTGGACTCATCCGAAGGATGAGCTTATAATCAAGCAAATGTTATCCTCCTCAAGCTTGTCAAAAATAAAGAGGTACTTGCCAGAAATGGTGGGGGAAAAGAGAGAAAAATGAGCCTGTTTGTCATACTTTGTAACCACTCTTGAACACGACACTTTTTATTCACTTGGGTTGGGAAATCCTTTGCCTGACAGTTGATCAAACCATATTGAAAGTCTTCAGCCGGTTTCTGGGTATTAACTTTGGGTCAATTGTCACCAAACCATCTGTTGTGACATTATGTGTTCAAGAGGTCAGTGCAAATAAACCATTCATCTGCAAAATATCTGTCATCCATCTTGACCATCCCTGAGTCATTCCTTGCAACTATATTTCTTCAAACTTGATCTATGATTTCATGTTGTGGGCTTGCCTATGACGGATCGCTTTCTATCGACTTCAGCTCATTATCTAGAAAGATGATCTAGAAATCGTCAGTACCTTGGGATCTGCATGCCTTAATGACAGGTTTCTCGCCTTCGACGATAGGTTGCATCATTGACCTACGATCAAAGGATTCCGTGACATGTTCGACATCAACACATCTATTCACATCTCATGGATTGTATTGAGTACTTTGAGAGCCATTGACATTACTGGTGGTTTCTCTCACACTTGTTAACAGTTTACATCATTGACTAGTAATCAAGTGGTTTCTACCATGTTCGACTTTGACACATTCATTCACATGGATAGAATCGTACTATTTCGGGAAGTAGAAATCAAGACCCTGGATCTAGTTTCCACCATCCAGGCTGCGAGGAATTTTGTATTCATTATACAGTGGACTATTCATAAACAGATGGTTGTGTCCATACTGTGTCTACATGTGTCTATACTTGTGATGTATTACAAGATCATTCCTATATCAGAGCAGTAGTTAGTTTTCTAGTCAATTTTAATCTGAGTATGGGAATGCCTACCTCAGTGATGATATGATCTCAAATATATATTTTGCATTGAATGTTTTTACAGGTTCCAACGAGGCTCTCCACAAGATGATCCTCGAAATGATAAAGTACTTCACTCGTCTTAGATGATAAATGAAATCCTCATCTACTACAGACTTCGCACTTTAGGGGGCAATCTGTTACACAAAATATTGTCACCATGACTATTTCATAAGAAGGCCAATAAAAACCAAGGTGATTTGAGGCTTCTAAGGCTTCTAAGCTCTGAGTTACTACAAGACCAAAATGAAAATCAAGCCCGACACACAAAACTTCTAGGAATTTCACCTAAAACCCTAATGCTAATGGAATTAACCTAAGGAAAGTTCCTGACAAGTCACGTGCAGATCTGGGCAGAGGCTAAAAACATATAAACAAATCCTAAGTTGACTAAAAGAGAAAATCTTAAGTTTTTCAAAAATTTTACAAGGTCCGCAGGTCCCCAGTTTACCTAGGTGCAGTACCGCTCTGTGTGTAAAGCAAAAGTGCGGGTATGTCCGCACTGTGTTACAAGCAGAGGGTGCGGTCCTCTCCCAAAAGTATGAAAAAAAAATAATTCAAGATCTACTAAACCTACCCAATCCCACACACATCAAGCCAAAAACAGAAACAAAGACACAGTTTCTCAAGTCAAAGTAAAAGCAAAGGAAAAATAAAAAATTCAAGTCCCCAGTGGAGTCGCCATTTTGTCGGTCGGATAAGTCGTTCTTGCGGACAAGACAAACCTCCCTAGTATCTAATGATATCTAGCGACAAGAAAACCAAACAAAATCTATCTTTCTCTAAATATGCAATTTATAAATAAAGGCAAACAAGTGTTTTAGGCCTACCTAGGGCCCAGTGCAAGTTTGTGGAAGCCACACTCCGTTGATCCAAATGAGCTCCCTTGTAAAGAATCTGCACACAAACAAGCACACACATTAAATAGCACCTGAGAAACCAATATAATAAAGCATATTTATCATGATGATCAAGGAATTCATGAAACAAATCACATAAGACAATTTGTTGAGAAAAATGAATATGATTGTATTAACTTTAATCAAAGAAGAACTTTACAACCTTGGTGCCTTGATGCTGTACAAGCTCCTCCCAGGGTCCAGTGAGAATCTCCTCTACTTTGACAAGTTTCACTCTCTTCCCAATGAAGCCAAAAGGTATGTAATCTCTCCTCTCGAACTTAGCTAGGAAGTCTCAATTCCAACAGCATTTACCCTAAAAAATGTTCAGCTTCTAACCTCTCTAGCAACTAGCCCAATTCCTTAATTTATAGTGCAATGGAGGGAAGTTACTAGGTCCACCTTCAAAGGGATAAAGCCCTCCTTCAAAGGGATAAGCTCCTCTCATCAAGGGATTAGCTCCTTTAGTTTTGGGATGCATGAACCACCTAGGAGCGAACCATCCACGTCAAGATTCCTTCTAGAATCATCCAGAATTAAACCAAAGTGAGTTTTTAGGAATAAACTTGTGCCTTTTTGACTTTCACAGGGGTCCGCACCCACTCCTTTAGAGACAGAGCGGACAGGTCCATAGGTAACATGAACAAGGGGTGCGGGACCACAGGCAACAGTGAGAAAAGTGCAGAACAAGAGCTTTATTGATTTTCAAAGTCTTTCTCTCATTTTTAAAGCTTGACATGAAGAGCTGAGGTTTGAGACTTGCTAAGGAGGACAGTATGAATGATAATAGACCCATACTGACTGCAAATAGTCATGGTGACAATATTTTGTGTAACACCCAGTTCCTTCAGGAATAGCTTAATTGCTAAAAGGTATATCAAAAGGAAATAATGGCTAATCAAGTTTGGAAAATAACATAAGGAGTTCCATTTTTAAATGGATCAGACTATGATCTATGGAATATCATAATGGAATTCTACTTGATGATAGTCAATGAAGACATTTGGTTGTATGTGATATATGGACAGAGGAATATGAGTTTGTCTTCAACACTCTACATCAAAAGGACTTGTTGAATAAATGAAGGAGATAGTTCTCTATAGTCTCTAACTGCAATCGGCACAAGACTCAAGTGAATAATGGACTATTAAATCTATCCTTGCAAACAAAGAAAAAAGAAAGAATAAGGATTTGGGTGAAGAAATAGGAGTTGAAGGAGAAGTTTCGTCCAACCATGCACAAGAAAGGGAAAGCCCAAACATGGGCAATGAAGAAGATGGAATTTAATGCTTCTATGAGGACACAACTTTTGAAAGTTTGGAAGAAGGAGGAAGATCTACTCAGGGGGAGTAGATCCATTGTTTCTCTTCACTAAAAAAATAGAATAGCCTCAAGGGAGGCCGAATAAGTCAGATGCTAGGAGCTAGAAGGAAAAAAACAGAGAGGTGCATTTGATTGTTGATGGTAAGGTCGAGTCCCCTTGTTGATTATAGTAATGTATGTGTTTATTTTAAATGTATCAACATTGAAAGAGAAAAGGGGATTACAAAACAATATCTTATGTTGTGGGAATAAGAAGATGAGCTACATCGGAAGCGTGGAATGACAGGAAGCCCACAGTCAAGTCAAGACCACAGGATCGGTCCCCACACAAAAGGTGGCAACCAGATGCAGGAGATCAGAGAGAATTGGCTCAGGGGGAGCTACTTTGATAGAAGTAATGTTGGCTTATGGGGTCCTAACCTAGGTTCATAGTTAATTGCGCCAACCAACATATCCCTACACTACTGGCCCTTTCGGCAACAAACCGTGTAGCGTAGGCTGCAGTCTCACACGAAGCAGTATCAGGGGATGTTGGAACCAAGTTTCCACATCTAGAGATTAGTGTGATGTCTTTTAATTCCCTAGATCTACCCTCGCGTAGATATATAAGCCCTTAGGGCTCGACACTGCAACTCCCTTTAAACAGTCTCTTGACCTTCAAGAAGGTCCACGATTGGTTTGTGCGGACCCTCGATAGTTTACTCATCCACTTATGCGTACCAAAAACAACCCTAGATCTGAGCTCACACAGATCTAATTAAGTATTTAATAAACATAACATAATGTATCACAATTTTCGCAGAAGTACTTAACATGCAATGCGTACAATTATTAAGATTTATTCCATAGAGTTGCACATCATTAGATCAATATTTCATAAATGCATTGTTCATCCACAACATGTATCAGAATCATAAACAAACAGAAGTAAACAGATAAGCATAGGAATTATTCAACAATCTTCTTTATTGATCTTCAATATAGTATTACAGACTCAAAACTACCATGCGCACTCAATTGCAGGGGTTCACACACTCAGTTGCAAACTCTTTCTAGGCCTCTATGCACTCAACTGCAGAGCCTTTTCTCTCTTATCTGGCCCACTTCTCTGCGCTATCTTCTATTGACCCATTACATACATCTTCTCTCAGACATGCCTTAGACTCTCTAAGACACACCTATTTATAGCCACATACAATCCCATGGTCCGTGGACCATGGGTGGATTTCAAAAATTGACTCAACTTTACATAAACAAGGGGATAAAACCCCTTTTACTCCTAATCATCTACGCACTTTGCATCCAAAAATCACAAATAATTTACATATTTTACAAAAATTACATCAAAACTTGGGTTTTTAACCCTAAAACTGACCTAGGCGACCCCATCCTAGTAGCCTCCCAACACAAAGATCGTGACTCACCCTCGATTCACTCGGCTGGCATGACGATCTCGCTGCAAAGACCCCCCAGCTCCACCTGAACTACTGCAACATCGACAACGCTCTGAGTGGTTGCCTGCTTGATCTCCTCCACTAGCTGCTCTATATCTGGTCCTTCTGCGGCCAACTTCATCATCTGCTACACGCCTATGAGCTTTTCCTATATTGCAACTTCACCATTTTCCATGTAGTTAGCCTGTTGTGTAGTCTGCCAACTTGGGTAGTGTAGTTTATAGTCCTGCGCTCCCTTGCAACTACCTGGAGCACTAAGACTATCCCTCTGCCATATAGTCATTGCGCATGATCCCCTGTATACAAATTCAATCGACTTTCATTCACTCTTCCTGGAAAAGGTTCTCCATTCAGCTTCGCGAGCTGAACTGCACCTCCATCTGTAATTTCTTTGATAATATATGGCCCCAGCCAATGCATCTGAAATTTACCCAAAAATTTAGTAAACTTACTATCATATAACAAGACTAGGTCATTTACCTTGAACATACAAAGCTTGATGTGTCGATCATGCCAGGCTTTTTCACGTTCCTTATGTACTTGTCGATAGAATCCAGCCAATAATCGATCCTCTTCAAGCTCCATCAGTTGCATGAGTTGTTCCTCCAATGCTTCGCGATCTACCATACTTTTGAAAGATGCTATGTTAGACTAGGCACAATATATTCCATCGGCATTACATCTTCTACACCGTATACCAATCTAAAAGGTGTCCGCCCTGTCAGCCTTTTACAAGTAGTCCAGTAAGCCCATAGCACTGCAGGGACGTGCACATCCCATTCATTCACTATGCATTGCAAATCTTTGTTAGTGTGTTCTCCAAAATATTATTAAAGGCCTCATCTGTTCCATTAGCTTGTCGATGATATGGGGTGCTCTTCTTATGATAGACCTAGAACTCCTCAGTCAATGCATTGATTGTCTTGTTTAGGAAGTGTGTATCTCGATCACTCATCAACACCTTCAGGCAGCCAAATCTCGGTAAGAGATACTCAAACAAGAACTTAACTGCTATAGCCCTTGTAAAATCCTTAACGAATTGTGCCTCTGCCCATCTGGTTAGATACTCCGTCGTGGTGATGATGTAGCATGCACTAATTTTCTTCCCTGGGGGCTGAATCGGCCAAATAAATTCAATTCCCACTTTTCAAATGGCTGCAAAGATACTTGAGAATTCAGTGGAAACTTGTCCCTCCATGATGGTCTTTTGGTTCATTGACAAGCATTGCATGCCATACAATACGCTTTGGAATCCATATGTAGCATTGTCCACCATAGACCTGTGCGAAAAATCTTCTACATAGTCACTTTTCCTGCATAGCATCCTCCCGCGGCCCCTCCATGAGCTTCAGTGAGAATGCTACTTCTCTCAAAATCTGGCACATATCATTGCAATATCTCATCTAAACCCTTTTTATATAGATGTCATGCAATCACTGAAAAGTCTTCCTACGCACTACTAGCTCCTTCTTTTGTGAACTTTTATACCCTTCTAGTGCCATCCCCATAGTCAAAAAGTGGATGATATCTACAAAATGATTATCCGCTACATGCACCATGAAGAGCTACGCATTTGGAAACCCTTCCTCCAAATTAGTAGGCTCCTCTCCTGTTTCGATCCGTGACAGATGGTCAGGCCCTACATTCAACCTCCATGGCTTCACAATGACCTCAAATTCATACTCCTGGAATAGCAGCAACCATCGGGAGATCTTCCCCCCTAGCACAGTCTTATTGACTAGGTATTTCAAGGTAAAATGATTTGTGTACATCTTGAAATGTCCGCTCAATAGATAGTGCCTGAATATTTGAAGTACGTATACCATAGCCAATCCTTCGTGCTTCGTCATTGAGTAATTCTTCTCGGCCTTCGATAATTTCCTACTTGTGAAGGCTATAGGATGGTCCAGCTCTCTTTCACTGACCTGTGTTAGCATTGCACCCAACTCAATGCAAGAAGCATCGACATGTACATGGAATTCATTCTTACAATCTGGGAAGACCAAGATCAGCACGATGACCATCTTCTCTTTCAACACTTCCAAACTACACTGACATTCTTCATCCCAATATAATGTAGCATCCTTATTCAATAGTTTCTCCATGGGCACGGTAATCTGAGCGTAACCTTGATGAACTTCTTGTAATATCCCGTATGTCCCAGCGTTGCATGTAGCTTCTTAACACTCCTTGGGGCC
Organism: Pinus tabuliformis; assembly: GCA_031772625.1. NCBI lineage: Eukaryota > Viridiplantae > Streptophyta > Pinopsida > Pinales > Pinaceae > Pinus > Pinus tabuliformis. The sequence continues at coordinate 357,014,428 of CM062804.1, read as the reverse complement.
TCCAAATTTACTATCTCTGCGATCTTGGAAGGGTCAACCATTAGCCCTTTCTTGCACATCACATGATCTAGTAAAATCCCAAAGGGGACATAGAATAAACATTTCTTTAGATTCAGCACGATCTGGTATCTGTGACACGTATCCAACATCAGGCGCAAACTTGCTACATGGCGCTTTACTAAACCAAACACCATCCAATCGTCAAAGTAAACTTCTAAGGACTTATGAATGAACTCTTTAAATTCCACTATAACTACGCGAGAGAATATCATTGGTGCATTCTTGAGCCCAAAAGACATCACGGTATACTGGAAATAACTCCATTCCATCGCGAAGGTTGCTTTGCTCCTATCCTCTGGCACGATCTTGATCTGATGGTACCCAAAAAACCCATCAATGAATGAGTAGGCCTCCTGCCCTCCAACGTTGTCTAATACTTCATTTGTAAACGATGTCTAGAATGGGTCATGGACATTGGCATCTTTAAGCTTCCTCAGATCTACGCAAATCCTTATTTCATGCTTCTGTTTCTTCTCCTAGACCACCATGGGGCTCACCCAATCAGACTCTTCCACTGGTTCTATGATGCCTGCTTCTAGCATCTTATCCAATTCCAAGTGAACCTTTTCCTTATACTTAAGATTCAGGCGATATGGCCTTTTCTTAATAGGCTTCACATCTGGCTTCAGAGTGATTTTCATAATGCCCAAGTCTCTTATTATGCCCTTTAAGTTCGAAAACTTAGTAGGGAATGGATCCTGATATTATTGGAGTAACTTAGCAACCTTATCCATAATAGCATCATCCCAATAATCCCCAATTTTTTCAAACTTCAGTTCTACGTCAATCCCAATGCCCACCTGCTTGGTTTTCAATGGTGTGGTGATGTCCAGGTTCTCTATTTTTGGGCCCTTGACTTCGCGATGCCCTTCGGCCTTTGGAATATTAATATTTCTTGGATCATCATCCTCCCCTTTAGCTATCATGTTATAACATTCTATCGCATGGCGCAGCTGGGTGCTCCAATCTAGTTGGACCCATTCTAGAGGTTCTTGCGGTATTCTGAAGATCACTACCTTAACCTCCTACTAGGCTTCTTCAATAATCTCGGACCCATCTTCAAAACTGAAGGTCATTAAGAATCCTTCTCTTAAAATGTCCCATTCCACGGTGCCATGGTGTAGCTTTGTCTCCAAATACCAGTTCAATGGGATTGTGTCTAAAGTAAGGCAAAACAATGTACCCACTTTGACTGCGGTTTTGTTCCATAAGCTTTAGTCCACTTCGCTAGGTGATCACATGAATCATCCCTCCCATCATATTTCTCAGTTAATCGAAGGTTAGGTTGACCAAACCACAATCTCATCATTCTTCTATAATCCTGCCATCCATCAAAGATATCCTTGTGCGTACTCGACCATCATGCAGGCGTAGCGCGCAGTGCCAAGTTGAATGCTTGGAAGCAGTGATGCTCAGGGACTTCCCACTCAAATGCATCCAAAAAGTTATCGACGTCAGTTAAACCATCATAATAAGGTAAATTCCTTACCTTTGACGAAATGCAGCGCATCGATTTATTCATCATGTTACAATGCAATGCAGATACTTCATGCAACCGATTCTGCCAATGCTCCAACTCTTCATCAAAATCAGAGGTGTAGGAACTCTCTCAGTCCCATTCAATACATCCATCTATTATTGGATTGATCCAGTTTTGATCTCGTGCTGTGATTTTGTAGATTTGATCCAAGTCATCTTCACTTTCCTCATAATAGCAGACCGGTTCAGTGTAGCGCAGCCCTTCCGTAGGGTCCAATGATACTACAACTCGAAGTGATTTCCTCTCAAACGACTTTGTCCTCTTCTTCAAGTTGATGACTCCATTCATGTCAATGGCCTAGTCAATCTTGAGGAGCGCAAGGTATGGATTACTATCATCAACGACCTCTATTAATTCAGAATCAGTTAGCATGCTCGCATCCTTTATATCCACTGTTACTCCATATAGTCATCCCATTGGGATTATATTCTACTGGTTTGTCATTCTAATCTAGATTAGAGACCACTACAACATAGGTCTCCCCATTCTCCCCCATGTCTGTTGAGGTAAGACATTCGTGTCAGACCCTAGATCCAGAATAACCTAGTCCATCTCATATTCTCCTATCTACGTGCTGAGCCTCATCTCTCGTCCTATTCTAGTGTTATGTTTGCCATTTTTTCTAACTACACAGTGTCCATTAGGGGTGTTTTCTTTGCCAACGCATTTGTTTATTAAATCTTGTAGGCCCTTCACAGCTTTGCTATTGCGCAACAATTTCATTCAGGTCTCCAAGAACGTAGTAAGGACAGAGGGATCAACCTTTGTATGCGCACTGGTTTCTTGCACATTGTTCTGTCTTCCTGAGGTGGCCTCAACGAAGCTTTTCTTGGCTTCCATAAAGGTTTCCTTAGCACGTGAAAAATCAAAACCAATTTTTTATTTATTTTTTTATTTTTTTATTTTTTTAATGGGGCCTTGCAGACCCACCTGTCCTCTTCAGGCTATTTTCCTTTATCATCGCCAGTTGTTATTCTGCTCCTCAGCACAATATTCACATTTTGATCTTCTTCGTGGGGCTCAACACTCATCATTTTTAAGTTCTGTTTAGGTTTATGAGGCTTCGCCTTCTCCTACATCTTGTCTATCAGCACAGGGAATTCTTCTATAGTGTGGTCAAACTGGTTGTAGTATTGACATGATGGGCATGTATGATTCTGACACTCCCATGCGTAGTACCCTGGTGTTCCACAATTATAGAAAATAATATTACCGTGACCTCTACCAAGTCCTCCTCCTCCATGGCCTCATCCTCATCCCTGATATCCTCCACACGGTCCTCCCATGCCATGATCTGGAAGCCAAGTTTCTGCTTGCATCTAGTACGTAGGTGTTATTTCTATAATTAGTTCATAGCTGCAACAGTGGCACTTGTCATGGCCCACAAATTTATAGAAGTCATAAAACAACTGTTGTGGTGTCTGAACGAAATTTTGAAGAAAATTGAAATTATTCATTATGTGTTTTCCAATCACCTCACAAATAGCGCACCATAGCGTAACCCCCATGCTCAACCCTGATGCGGCTTCTAGCTTTAGGGGAATTGGTCCCCCTCTTGTAATATAATTCTTGAAGACATGACAGTGGTCTTTGTCATGCCCCTGGCTCTTACACTTTAGACACCAGACTTCTACGTGTACCTCTGGTTTAGTCTCCTTCTCTTTCTTCAAGCTCTGCAATTCCAAGCAGAGGTTCTGCAACTAGGAGTGAATCTATTGTACCCCTAAGGTCACGTCCTGAATAGGGGTTACATGCAGTCTCATCTTGATTTACAATGCTTCTGCCTGAGATCCTATCTTCTGATGTGACAAAGAAATCCTCAAGTGGGGTAGAAGCGAAGCTATGAACCACTCGCGATGATGACCATCTGTGATATGCATATTAGCTTCTTGAATTATGCATTTTAGCCTTTGATCTAACTCCTAGGGTGTCTCATCAACCCTCATCATGATCTCCTTAAAACCAAATACTGACTGCGAGTCAGACTTAGGCTTGCTAAACTCTTTTCTTAAAGCATCCTTATTCTATGTTAGCGTTGCCACGGGATGATCAGAACAATACTTAATATACCATCTCAATATGTGATCCTGTAGTGCAGTAACCAACAGTGCCTTCTTTATATTGTCATCAGTAATCTGTTGCATTGTCCACACAACATTTGCAACAAACCAAATTGATCGGCATCTTCGCTCCCTATACCCTTGAAAATCAGTAGCTTCATTGTATTCTACATGTTGAATGGTGGTGGTGGTGGTGGAGGTGTGGGCGAAGGTGTATGAGGTGGAGGTGGAGGTGTAGGTGGAGTTTATGGGTGATGTATCCATGGAAAACCATATCTTATTAGCTGAATAGCACTCGATGGTCAAGCCTGTACTACTCCCTCGTCATCACTCGAAGGAGGTCCAATCAATGGGCTATTGTTACCGGGAATAGTGTCTATGCAGAATTGCTAATCCCACTAAGGCTGGTAGCTACCTTAGAAACAAACAAACTAAAACCACTTTCGTTTTCCTTTATGAAAGATAGATGAGAGAAGAATAAAGGAGACCAACCTCTGTCTTGCGCTTGGTTCCTTGCTCGATTCCTCTCTCTTCTGATAGTCCTTTGCTACTTGTTTTCGTACCCAGCTTCACAGAATACCTGTAGAATCAAAGCAGCATAACACTATATGAGAACATGGATCTATTATCATAAGCAATATAGGATCAGATGTATATTAACCACACAAATGTATAAAATATCAATCACACAAGTGTATGGAGGAAAACTTGAATAGCTTTATTGATAATCAAGAAAGAGCCAAGAGAATTACAACCGATTGTTCTGACCCAGCATCATCCTCTCAGCAAGTAAGCCCTTCTTCACCTCATGAAAAGCTTAGATCACCCAACACTATGATGTTGTCTCAAGAAACCAACAACACTTCCTTACAAGATGCAAAATTCCAGCCTCCGGATCTCTGGGATGAGGGATCCATATATAGATGTCTGCAAGGGAGGTGAGTCAGCTTGATATTTGATTAGTGTCTTCCCTCTGATAGTTATTAATTCCACTTGGAGATTGATGATCTCTTACTCATCCCTGGTCAAATTCAGAGAGGCAAGTGTCACAGGAGAAGTTTTTGGAAGATTCCATGCTTCACCTTGTGGATTGACCCTGCCGTTTGTCCCTTCTCACCCATCGCACCCCGTAGAAGGGCTTTTTGAAATGCAACACACCTACTGTGTGTATTTAGGTGGGATGCAACGCACTTTGCCTATGGAGCAGGTGAAATGGTCCAGTTTTGACCAGTTCTGAGTAGTTTTTCATGGAGAACTTCTGGGAGATGCTGTAATCAGTTGACCTTGTTATTTTAGGGGTTGGAACAAAACTTTTAGGGACTTAGGAGCCCTTGGTTTATGGACATTTATGCTTGGGGTTACAGTGCCCAAAAAATTCTATAAAAGTTACCCCCTAAAGCATGAGGTCGTTAATCTTTTGATGTCGGGTGAAATGCTTTATCATGAGGATCCAAAGTTCTTTCAAGCTGGAAGGAGACCTGTAATAAGATACAATACAATACATTATCTTCATAATTTTTTCATGATCTAGCTAAGGTGGGCATTCCCATGCTCAGATTTATAAATTCATTTTTCATGTACATGAGACAGACAATCATCTGAGTGTAGACTGATGATTCTGGTAGAGCCATCATCCCTTAGATTGGATGATTATCTGTGCAGCAATGATGTACATTTGATGTCTTTATTTTCCTGAATATATATCGCAGCCCAGATGGATGAAACTAGATCCGGGGTCTTCAATCTTGTTTGATCTTCACTCAAAGTACAAGTCGATCCATGTGAGAGATGTTCTGGAGTCGAACATGGAAAGACATCGCCTGATTACCAACCAATGATGTAAGTTGTTAACAGGCGCGAGAGGAATCATCGATAATGATAATGATCCTCAAGGTACTGCAGTACAATTCACGTGGTGTGAATAAGAGACTTGGCATTGAACACCACGTAAAATCTTTCGGTCGAAGGCCATTGATGCCTGTCGCCGGAAGTGAGAAACTTGCCATTGAGGCATGCAAGCTTCAAAGTACTAAAAGGGTTGTTCCTAGATCGACTTCTTGGATAATGAGATGATGTCAAAAAGAAGCGATCCATCATAGGAGGGCCTTAATGAATCCCACATCAATGACACGGAACGGAGCAAATGATTTTAATGGAGGTGAAAACGATCTAGTGATATATGGTTCAGGGTGGCGGTCATGAAAGAATGTAGCGAAAATGTATTATAGTGGGTGAGACACAGGTGAATTCTCTGAGCGACTTCTCTTGAACATATCGGCGACACTGACATGATGGATTGGTATCATTAACCCCAAATGTGGATGGTGTGATGGAACCATGGTGATATGACCAGTGAATGGAACAACCCAACCCGACTAGGATGCGGAGTGAAAGTGTCATGTTCAAGAGCGACTTGCTTCCAACAAAGTTTCTTCAAGTTTTCTTCCCAAATTTTCCCCAGTCATTGCTGACCAGTACCTCTTTATTTTTGTCAAGCTTGAGGAGGATAACATATGCTTGTTCTATAATTTTCCCTTCAGGCAAACCCATCACTATGTTTTAATGAGCCTAGTGATAATGAAACTCGTTCTTGTCTGTTATGGACAAGTTTGTCACTATTAGGTTTTAACGATTTTAACGACAAATATAACTCGGTCCTTTTCAATTTTAGAGAGTTTGAAAAGGAACGTAAAGGAAACTCCAAAATCCTTTTCCGTCATCTAATCCCTTAAGTCCGAAAAAGTATAAAACAATACAAAAGGGTTGAATTTTCGGTACTTTTAACGAGCCGAACAAGAAAGCGCTCGATCGTTTTGTGTAATAATCCCTTAGGTCCAAAAAGATTAAAATCTAAAGGAGGGATAGCAGTTCCGGTCACTTTAACGAGCTGGAGAGGCCAATGGCTCGGCAATATTTTCATTTTTTATGAGTCGGTTGAAAAGAGCTTAAAGGAGACTTGTCTTTGAGGAACGAGTGATAAATTTGGGTAGCAGGTGATTCCAGGTAAGGTTTGGAATTTTCCAATCACGACAGTGTCTCAACGATGGCTAACAGGATCACTCTTCGCAGTTGTTCCTCAAAAGGGGTAAACAATCAAGTGGAGGTGAATGATTGGCTAATACAGAGTGGAGGTGATGATGAGAACACGACCAAGGCTTCAAAGGCTGAAGTCATACATTCACGATGGTTATTTACCGGAAATTGGTTCATTTTTTAATGAGCTTAAACGTTGGGGGAAACACTTACTCATTGCTTATGTTTATTTTTTAACGAGCTTGAATTCCACAATAAAACTGCTCGATCAATCCAGTCGCATAATAAGGATGTCTCATATATAAAAATGTCATTATTTCAAAGCTTTGCCCCACATCCTTTCTTTATGCAAGTTAGGAAACGACCAATCCTATGAGTTTAGAGGGTTAGAGGACCTACAAATTTAAAAAAATAAATGGTCGCTCTTCGCTTGCATGCCAAAAGGTTCACATGCCCCCAGGTATAGTGAAATAGAGTTTCAAGGTTACCCCTCAATTTGCAGACAAAACATTTGTTTTATCAGGAAAGGCTTACCTTTTCAGGTTACCCCTCAATTTGCAGATAAAATATTTGTTTTATCGGGAAAGGCCTACCTTTTTCAGGTTACCAAAGATTGTTCTATTTGTGTCACAAACAAAACATTTCTTCGGTGATGTCTACCGAAATAGACAAAGGTGAGTGGCGCAGATGCCTCCACTCACATAACTTTGACGAGGGAATCTTATTCTAGTCTAATCCCCTTTTCCTAAATGGACGGGAGTGTCAGACTAGTCAGGTATCCTTCATGGAAACCTACCCTATACCTGAAGTTTTCCTGTCAAAACAGGCCAGGGTGCATGCCCCCTGGGTTTCAGTCATGCCCTTTGAATCACTCGCGCTCATCAGGAGGACGAACTAGGGATTGATGAGACATTCCTTGCGTAAAAAGACCATTCAAGGATGGTATATGACTATTTGCTATGCGTGAACCGGGGAATGAAAGTTGGTCTACGAGCTTGACCACTCTTCCTTCGTGTGGAAAACACATTACTCTAAAGAGTGAGGAGACAATGGCTCCCATGCAATAAATATAGTCTCGTCCAAGGAGTAGATTATAATCCAGGGGTCCTTGGACTACCATTACGTTCATGTGAACGGTTTTCCCTCTCAATGTTATGGGCACATCGGGAAGGATCCCTAATAGTCGACTGGTTCCTTTGTCAAAGCCTGTTAGATTTCTCATTTCAGGCAAAAGCGATGGTGAACCAAGCACTTTCCAAGCAGTTGAGGAAAGGATACTCACAGAAGCCCCCTCATCTTTGATGGTACCAGCCATAACCATTCTGTATACTTGAGCGATGATTCGGAATGGTATACTAGCCGGTAAACGGGGTCTGCCTAGTAGATTCCAGTCAAAGGAAACAACCAGGTTGCTTGGAGGTGGGACCGAATAGATGACCGGATATGACTCTGATGAATTTCCTTCCCGCGATAAAGGAACGAGTAGACTGCCCCCATGTTCATCGGAGTCTGTGTTTACGAAGAGAATTTGAATGGTGTCGTTCTTGTTCTCTTCGGTGACTGTATCATCTGAAGATTGATCCTCTGAAGGCATGACCGAGTCAACTGCCGCCTCGACCTTTTGACTTTCTTCGGGTATGGATTCAGATGGTTTATCTTCAATGATAGATGCTTCGGCCGACCACAAGGGTGTGTCAGCCGGATTTTCAACTAGTGACAGACTCGGCAAGAGTTTCTTATATCCAGGAGGGAGCCGTAATGGTGAAACCTGACGGTCGTCCAAAACTCTTTTAGCCTCATCTAAGAAGGGACAATGGTGGACGACATGATCGCCTTCACATAGTTTACAAGGAAATTTACATTTTCCTTTTTGTCCAGGTGCTTCACTTTCACTAGTTGACAGTGTATGTTCAACATGGTCATCAGAGGTTGATGACACCAGATTGTGCAAACGAGGAGACTAGTCCCTTAAGATCCGAGGATGCAAGGACAATCTCGATGATAGTGGTCTCCTTTGCAAATGACACATGGTGATTTAGGCTTGGTTGGTGAAGTGTGTGGATTTTCGCTAGACGATGCTTGGTTGCCCCTTTTTGCCTTTGGCTCCTTCTTCTTCTTTTCTTTCTTCTTCTTTTGCTTCTTCTTCTCAGGTACTTGATTTTTGGCTTTATCAGCTTCATCAAGTGAAGAGGAAGGAGGAGAGGAAGAATTGGATGAAGTAGAGGGTTGGAAGGTAACTCTGGTATCGTTTAGTTGCTGACTCGATTGTTCATGAATCATGGTGTTCTGAATGACGGAGGTTGAGAAGAGCCATACAGGCAAGCCGATTGTCAATCCTGGCAGTGACAATTTGGCCATATGGGGTGCTCCAACATCTCCCCAAGAGGAGAAGGGAATAGGATTTCCTCCAAGGGGAGCTCCTTGGTTGGTGGACTCCATTTTCCTCAACCTACGACCAACGTAGGAAAGGTGATAATTATTCCATTTAAAATAAATTTTAGACGCTCTGACACAACTTGTTTTTTCAATTTTTAAGAGTCGAGAAAAAACAAAAGATGACTCTAGTTGCCTTCGATTTTTAATGAGCCTGAAGTGACAAGTGCTCAGATGGACCTTTTCCATTAAGGAGTCTGAAAAGGAATGAAAGGGACTGCTCTGGAAATCTAGATAGAGGGATTACCAAACCAATAGCAAAACTACAGAATACTTTTTACGGTACGGCAGTCAGCCTTCCCGAATGCTGTGTTCAGTGCATTGCGATCGATAGGGTGGAAGACACGGCTTCCTATGGATAAAGGATTAAGCCTATTGTGGTCTCCCAAAATATACTCGACGGTACGTGGGAGCACAAGTCCGTACTGGCACTTATCGTCTCAAAGTGGAGGAATCACCCAACCAACAGTGAAAACAACAGTTACTAGGCTTTACGACACCGGAATATGTCTCTAGCCTAGACTTCTAGATGTTGTGCGTTAGGTTCCAAAGCGTTTTTAGATTCATTAAATTTATTTTATAGTTGATCTTGCTTAAGAAATTTTCCTTTCAGGTTCACTGCATGATGTAGATGTACAATTCCTAAAATGCAATCTAAGATGATAAACAGTCGTTTAGTCTTCTTTTTGCAAATGAAAATCCTAGCTACTAAGGAAAGAGAGATGGCGTTCTTTCAACAAAGAGCAAAGAGCACACACTATATGCATTGTCCTAAATCAAACCAACAAACAGTCTAAATGCAAATGCACGTGCATGTATTTGTTTTCAGCCTTCTTAATGTGTAAATGATAAAAAGAAAGCTAATGCGCAAATCTGAATTATTTTTCAAAGTGACAATTACTAACAAGTTTCTTTTCAAAACAAAATGAGGACAATGACAACACTTTGCGATTTGGAATTGAAAACTTGCTTTCGACACTAGAAAAACTACTAATTCAGATCAAATACAATAGTAACAGGGTAATCGACTATCAAGAACAATCAAATTTTCTTCTATGACTGAAAACGACACTTGCGACACTTTCAAATCAAGAAACAACAGTACAATTACGTTACTTCTTTGTAAAGGAGAACTGAAAATGACTCAAAAAATACATAAAAACATTTATAGTTCTTTGCACAATGGAGGCGGAATATCAGCAAGGAAAGGGGTTTAAAACAGAGGTGTACTGACTACAGGCAGCAAAACTCTTGAATAGATCTGAAAAGAGTGAACACAGAAACCAAAATTTAGGAACAAGGCCTTGTCTGATCAGCGCACCTGTAACACAGTGAAACTAAAATGCAACGCACCTACTACACTCAAGAAGTGCGCTGCATTTGAAGCTCACAGAACGGACAGTGCGCTGGACCAGAGACGAGACTTTGATTGGATTCCGGGTCACAGTTTGCAGTTTAGTTCAAGGATTTAGGCCAAGCAAGTGGTAGTCAGTAAATCAATCACAGGGGTAGATCTAAGGAGGTTACTAGAGCCCCCATGAGGGCAATTAGAAAGCTTGTAAATCAATTGTTTAATTCGTAAATAAAACCCAGAGATTGACTGAAGCAGCGTTGATCTACTTTGCACTTGCATAGCAAATGCAGTTCGAAGGCTAGCTAGCTTGAATTCAGGCTCCGTCTGTAAGTTTATAAAGTAAACAAATGTAGATGAACAAACAATCTACTCGATCCCCAGTGGAGTCGCCATTTTGTTACCGGGAATAGTGTCTATGCAGAACTTCTAATCCCACTAAGGCTGGTAGCTACCTTAGAAACAAACAAACTAAAACCACTTTCGTTTTCCTTTATGAAAGATAGATGAGAGAAGAATAAAGGACACCAACCTCTATCTTGCGCTTGGTTCCTTTCTCGATTCCTCTCTCTTCTGATAGTCCTTTGCTACTTGTTTTCGTACCCAGCTTCACAGAATACCTGTAGAATCAAAGCAGCATAACACTATACAAGAACATGGATCTATTATCATAAGCAATATAGGATCAAATGTATATTAACCACACAAATGTATAAAATATCAATCACACAAGTGTATGGAGGAAAACTTGAATAGCTTTATTGATAATCAAGAAAGAGCCAATAGAATTACAACCGATTGTTCTGACCCAGCATCATCCTCTCAGCAAGTAAGCCCTTCTTCACCTCATGAAAAGCTTAGATCACCCAACACTATGATGTTGTCTCAAGAAACCAACAACACTTCCTTACAAGATGCAAAATTCTAGCCTTCGGATCTCTAGGATGAGGGATCCATATATAGATGTCTGCAAGGGAGGTGAGTCAGCTTGAGATTTGATTGGTGTCTTCCCTCTGATAGTTCTTGATTCCACTTGGAGATTGATGATCTCTTACTCATCCCTGGTCGAATTCAGAGAGGCAAGTGTCACAAGAGAAGTTTCTGGAAGATTCCATGCTTCTCCACCTTGCGGATTGACCCTGCCATTTGTCCCTTCTCGCCCATCGCACCCCATAGAAGGGATTTTTGAAATGCAACGCACCTACTGTGTGTATTTAGGTGGGGTGCAACGCACTTTGCCTATGGAGCAGGTGAAATGGTCCAGTTTTGACCAGTTCTGAGTAGTTTTTCATGGAGAACTTTTGGGAGATGTTGTAATCAGTTGACCTTGTTCTTTTAGGGGTTGGAACAACACCTTTAGGGACTTAGGGGCCCTTGGTTTATGGAGATTTATGCTTGGGGTTACAGTGCCCAAAAATTTCTATAGCAGCTATATTCAGGACCTAATCTTTCTCGATCTCTAAAGAGTTTTCCAGTTTGGGTAGCTCCGAACATCAAGGAAATGGAATAACCCATTTTTCACACAACATCTTTTTAATCCAAGTATTCAGAGATATCAGATACTTACTTTGCGGTCCTTTGAAAAAGCGTTGCTTTGCTTCGTTGTAGTTGACTTAGGTATCAACTGCGAATTCTATCACAAATCCTCCTATAATTTGATTAAGCCAGTGGTTGACAGCCTACGTGATTTTGTCTTCAGATGCTTCTAATCATCGTACCAACTCTGGAGTCCATACTATTGGACCATCAAGCTTCCACCAACCTTGGTTGTCTGCCAACTTAGGTAACCACTCGTATCATTCGATCAAGAAGGTGCAGAAGAAAATTTAACGTATTTCCGTATACAAATACCTATCCTACCATTGCTCATTTGACAGGCACAGATTCATGTTCTCTTGCACTGCAAATTCATGAATCTTCCTGTCCAACCTCTTTTCAATTTCCTTCTTGATTGGATTCCAGTGATGTGACATCACACATCTCCTTAGGCAGATCCTAGTCCTCGTAACAGAACCATTTGTTGGCTTAGGGGGTCCTAACCCAGGTTCAGAGTTAATTGTGTCAACCAACAAATCCCTACACTGTTGGCCCTTTCGGCAACAACTCGTGTAGCACAAGATGGAGTCTCACATGATGCAATATGGGGGGATTTTGGAATCAAGTTTCTGCATCCAGAGATCAGTGTGATGTCTTTTAATGCCCTAGATCTTGCTTCGCGTAGATCTATAAACCCTTAGGGCTTGGTACTACAACTCCCTTTAAATATTCTCTAGACCTTCACAAAGATCCATGATCAGTCTGTGTGGACCCTTAACAGCTTATTCATCCACTTACGTGTACCAGAAACAACCCTATATCTGATTTCATGCAGATTTACTTAAGTATTTAATAAACATAACGTAATGTATCACAATCTTGGTGAAAGTACTTAACATGCAATGCGTACAGTTATTAAGATTTATTCCATAGAGTCATGCATCATTAGATCAATATTTCATAAATGAATTATTCATCCACAACATCTATCACAATCATAAATAAAATGAAGTAAATAGATAAACATAAGAATTCTTCAATGATCTTCTTTATTGATCTTCAATATGGTATTACAGACTCAAAACTACCCTACGCACTCAGCTACAGGGGTTCATGCACTTAGTTGCGGACTCTTTCTAGGCCTCTGCGCACTCAGCTGCAGAGCCTCTTCTCTCCTATTTGACCCACTTCTATGCACTATCTTCTATTGACCCATTACATAAATCTTCTCTTAGACATGCCTTAGACTCTCTAAGACACACCTATTTATAGCCTTTTACATACAATCCCATGGTCCGTGGACCATGGGTGGATTTCAAAAAATGACTCAACTTTACATAAACAAGGGGCTAAAACCCCTTTTACTCCTAATCATCTACATGCTCTGCATCCAAAAATAGCAGAGACTTTACATCTTTTACAAAAATTACATCAAAACTTGGGTTTTTAACCCCAAAACTGACCCAGGGGACCCCATCCCAACAAGTAATCGGACATTTTTAATTGCCTCAAGAAGAAATACTGCTCAGGAAATGAAAGGTTTACATCTTGGGTGAAGTACCCTTATTTCATTTAAGTTGTTAGTTTGATTATGCCTAGCAATATTGTGTTCTTGAAACACAATTAGTATAAGCTTTCACATCCCTTAGTCTTCAATTGGTATCACTATGAAAATTGATGGTCTGCATTTGTATGGAGTAGCCTTTGTGTGCAAGTGGAAATTTCCTTTTTAGAAAGCACCATTAGAGTTTACCTAGTACAATGTCCAATTTGTATAAACTTTTTGGTGCAACTGGTATCTGTTAAGCAACAATCCATATTTGAAGTAGCATGATATCACGAGGAGTAGATTTGGTTAATGGAGATGCTCAAATGAAGTGAGCATAGAGGATGAAGTAGTAGAAATGGTGAAGAATAAGTTCAAATGCATCACTAATGATTGGTTTTTACAGTAGCAACAATACCATGAGTAGTTTAATTGGTATCAAATTTTCTTTTTAAAGGATACAAAAGATGCATTGGAAAGAGAATTATTTAGCTAGTAGCCATAAGGTGTCCAAATTTGGATGCATTCATATTAGAGGCAATATATGTTCAGGGGGATCATATCACATATGACCAGTTTATGAGGCAACAACAATGATAAATCATTGAAGAGATGTTGACATAGCAGAATGCACATCAGAAACTAGACCTCGGCCTTTAGAATCAGTGATGGCATGGGGGAGAAAAATGCAGCTGTATCCCTTTGCCATTGATGTCAAAGGGGGAGATAATTACTAGAGAAGTTGTGATGTCCCATGAAGAGGAGAGAAATCCATTGGTGGCTTATGCAAGAGATGTGTGGAAGCAACATGAGGATTGACCATAAATGTGAAGTTATGAGGTTGAGGTGTTGCCATCAATGCGAAAGGGAGAGATTGTTGGACAGTTGGAATTGTATGGATGGCTAGTGGGTATAAGTGTGTTACAATTGATGTCAATAGTCATGTTGGGAGATCAATTTGGATAGTTGGTATTGCCCGACAGTTAGAAATAGTTTTGGCATTGATGTCAACCAGACTAGCATGGAGGTTTGTGGCAACAAATGTTCACTTTGATGTCCTCTAGGCCAGATATGATGGCAACAGATGTTTCAAGCTCAAGGGGAGTCTCATGGTTGCTGCAGTGCTATGTAGAGAATCATCATTGTAGAAGCCTTATTGGAGAAGCCATAAATTATGACTATGATGGTTGGGAGTCCCAAATTTTAGAGGAGATTCCACCTTAGGATATCAGCTCAAATACTCTTAGAATTAGGACAATTGGTTAGTTCTCTCAAAAGAGCTTTCCAACAGTATGTGGAAGTCCAAAAATGGCCTCTTGGATCAAAATTTATTGACTTCCAAAGTTAGGGTCTTAAAACCCAAGGAAAGTTGAAGTTTGGCCCATAGAGATTTCAAAACCCGAAATATCTGAGCAGGTCAGCAGTTCTGAGATCTGAAGGGTGAATACTGCAGTAGGAAAAAATTTGGAAAGTGAAATATCGAAGGTCAGAAAATTGGAAACTCAAAGGTTTAGAACCTCGGACCACAAAACATCAGGAGCCAAATTTTGAAAGGTCCGATATCAAAAGGCTCAAAGAATCACGATCCAATATCCGAAGGACTGAGTAGGTCATATCAGATGTCAGAGCAGATAGCACAGGAAAGCATATCAGAACTTTGGAGAAGAGGGCATATTAGAAGGATCAAAACATCAAAGGAAGGAATATTGGAAGCCAGAATTCATAACTCCTTAACAATTGAAATTCTTTATAAGCATCGAGGTTGGTGAGGAAGAGGAATTAACAAAGAAATTCATCATGAAACCAAGGATTTAAGCAACCCTTTATCTCTCCTCAAGAATAGATACATGGCGTTAGACGATTGGCCCTGGGGGACTAATGAGGTAGATGATGTGAACATGACATGGCTATACTATGGACACGTGGTAGTCAGATTTAGAAAAAGTGGGTGGCCTAATAGGAAAAATCTAGGTGACACATGTCACCACTAAGGAGATGTTGTGTGGAGTTGATGACATCAATATGACGTCATCTCAAAGGTCAGAACTTCGATGGTTGGAGCTTTCATAACTCCCTCATAATTTCATTTGAAGAAATTTTTTGATACCAGGGGCTCTGATGTCGTGTCGGCACTTGGTCATGGATTTCAAAGGACCGGGAGTGAGGAGCAGGTCTAGCACCTAAGGGCTATGAGTATTTCGGAGGTCATAATTTTAGAACTTCTCTGAAACTAAATTAAGAGGAAGTCCTGATACAGGGAGCTTTGATGTGGTATCACTTGGTCATAGAAGGCAGAGAACCAAGGGCACATTACTAGAATACAAGGAGATAGCCCCCCAACAAGTCCTAAAGGACTTATTGCCTAAAATCTATGTCGTTTTTCATGGCACCCAGTCCCATGGTGAAAAACAAGAGAGGCTAACCAAGAGGGGCTCAGAATATCAGAGTCTCTTGTCTACGTAATAAAAAAAATAATAAGAAGTTATGTAATGTGTGGAGCCCTAAAATTGCAACAGGGTGGAATATGAATCCATTGGTCACAGGAAGCGGCCCTATGTAGGGGAAAAGGGGCTAAGTAATAAGGAGCTAAAAGAAATTCGGAATATTTTAATATCATAACATTTCTTTAATAAAAGTTATGATGAGTAGAGCTTCGATAGTGTAGCACTAAGTGTATGCAGATGGATGAGTCAGCAACTGAATAAATGAGTGTAGGAGAGTTCGTCGCAAAATAATGGT
The DNA here is from genome assembly GCA_031772625.1 of Pinus tabuliformis. NCBI lineage: Eukaryota > Viridiplantae > Streptophyta > Pinopsida > Pinales > Pinaceae > Pinus > Pinus tabuliformis. Next base: position 356,998,130 of record CM062804.1, on the reverse strand, counting down.
GATTGCAGAGATTGTTTAGTCAAGAAAGAAAGTACCACGATTGTGTAGGGAAGAGTGTTGGGCCTGCCTTAAGCTAAGAAATCTACCTAAGATTTTTTGTGCATGCCTCAATGTATTAAATGAAGAACAAAGAAGACATCCTCAGGTACAGTCAAGCTCAGAAAGCCATGAATACGTATGGGAGCCTTATATGAAGTGTAAAGTTAGATTGAGATTGAATTCTCAGCATGAATAATCGCACACAGAGTTGGTGAAGCGCTCAAGACCCCATACTCTGAGTTTAATGAGGTAGTAGTGGCCTAGTCACGCAACAGCAGAATGGAGATCCATGCAAAGGTACACTCTAGAAGTGTGGGAATAGGAAGTAGAGGCAACATCGAGCATAGGGCATCAGAGAAAGAAGACCCATGATCTCAGATGGGTAAAGTGGGGTATGCATCATTGTTGTGAGAGAGATAAGTAGAGAGCTCTATGGGTGTAGGTGTGCTGCTATGTGAGGTCGAGTGATCCAGTTCTATAGAGAAAAGGTTGAGAGTGCCTATGCAGATAAAATATACCATGAGAGAGAGAGTGATGTTGTGTGAGAAAGGTCGAATGTGCCTACGTTGTGTGAAGAAGGCCAAGAGAGCTTGTGCTGTGGTGTAAGAGGCCAAAAAGAGCCCGTGGAATAGAAGGAAGAGAGCTGAAATGCAAGAAGAGGAGAAAGTGATGCGATAGGATGTGATGAGTGACTATTGTTGATCATATCAGTGAGTTTTTGTGGAGTGATTAGAGTAAGTAGAGAACAAAGCATATATTAGGCAGAGTGGTTGCCAATAACAGTGAACATTTAGTTCCTATTTGAGTGTGAGTTGTATCTTGCATAAAGGAAGTTGGTGCTTCTATCTCTAGTAGGTGATTGAGAAGGCTTTGGGTTTGGTGCCTCTTGAAATTTATTTCTTTCATAAATCCAAGGATATGCATGTTGGTTCTTGCAACAAATCCATGAAGTTGGTGCTTCACACAGTGCTTTCTAGTACGCTAAAAGAGTGTCTACAAATGGAGGGAGTTGTTGCTTCCTGCTAGTGAGTGCTAGAAAAATTTCAAAGGAAGTTGGTGGTGCCTCATAAAGATATTGATGTAATAGAGTAGGTTCTTTTGTTTTACAACAATAACAACAACAATAATTAGCGGTTTTATCCCGAAAGGGTTTCCACATAAAACCTCGTTGTGCCATGTGTTTGCTACTCATGATGTGTATGCTTGTATGGGTTGATATGGCTATTGATATGGTTTATTAATGGTTTCCCACATATAATGGATGTCAAGTTTAAATGAAGAAAAATAAAATGACATATAGTTAAAATTATCCTTAATACTAATACATCCCCCTCTCAGTATTGAACATTGTTTCCAAAACTATACTCCCCCTTCAGAATATTCCAAACTATATAACTCGCTCTCCACTTTTTAGAGGATTTATTCGTCCTTTTACTTTTTTTGAGAATCCCATTGAACTGTAGTATTTTTTACTTTATTTATATTTGCTACAAACTATTATACCCTTAATCATTCCTGATTTGGATCAAAGGGAGTATAGTTCTTAGATACCAACTGCTGAAATGACTCATATTTTAACCAAGAGGCATTTAATTTAAACATGCTCCATGGATTTTTCTTATCCCCTTTGAGTTCAAGGAATATGGGGTGATGATCAGATTACCCACTTGCTCCTATCCATTGTCGAAACAGTGGAGTCCTCTCCATGAAGGCCTCCATTATGAGGAGGAATCACTCCTTATAGCCACCCTATCATATCCATATCTTTAATTTCTCCATGTAGGACAAATTTTAATCAGATCCACATCATCGAGCTTATGGGCCTATATTAAATTTCTAAAATACCCAACCTAAGCATCCAAATGTGAATGAGGACCCCAAAATTATAGAGCTCCCAAGGAGAGGTTTAATTCACCCTTGAAAACCATATTATTCACTCTCATGGATGATATGGACATCAAACCATCCCATAAAGGAATTCTATCATAGTAGGGGCCACAAATATTTACTATACTTAGTTCCTTATTCAGATCAGTAGAATAAATTTCTACTCCTAGGATCAAATCTTCCCCCAAGATCCTAGAATATTTATAGTTTTTAGGATTAGCCCCATTTCCATACCCTTGTTCTACATTTATCACTTGAAGATACAAACCACCAACCAGGGATGATGGATTTGAAAATGCTCTTGATCGGGTTCCCTTCACCTTAAGTTTCTTGTAGAAAAACCACATCCACTTTTACTGAGTTCACCAAGCTCCTAAGGGCTAAATTTTTACAAGCTAGCCAAGCCCCTATAGTTAAAGGCTAAAAGGAGCATGAGGTCATGTGGTTTGGGGTTTTCCACATTCTAATACCCACTTCAAATGAATTCTATTTTCTCTTTGTAAATTCTTGATTGGCCTTGTGTTTGGCCCTAGTCATATATGATTTTCGACACTATGATTTTCAACCATATTTAACTGGGGAGAGTTTTCCGAGACCTCCAACGCAACTCAAGGTATCCACTTTCCACTCCTATGGAAAATACTATATGGTGCATGGTGGCTTCAGTGATATGACAGATCCCTAGAGGCGGCAAATTTAGGGGAAGGAATATAGTTTGAGGAGGAGGGAGGAAAAATATCTATAGAAACAAAAAGGGAAGAGGATATCATTGATGCATCTATATAGTGTTGTTTTTCTAGCCTCCATATCAAGTGAACCTATAGAATGAATTAATGAATTAACCAAGAAAAAACATTACCTAAGATGTTGGCCCCTATAGAAGGAGAAGCTCCTCCCTGATCCATCAGAGGCTCCTTTGTATCCATTTGATCAATAATTGTTACATCATTATGCTCAATGTTTTTAGAATCCAAGCTAATTTCCTCACCCACATTCTCCTCTATCTCAAAGACCTCTTCCATTAGATATTTAGTAGAAGCCTCTCTTTTCCAACCCTTTTCTGCATCAGATCCACCCACCCTAACCCCATTCCTCATTCGCGAATGGTCAAACATTCCCGCATATGGGGTTGGGAAATATCTAAGGATATTCCCTATCTTGTGTCATTGACGACACCATAAATGATAACCTTGATATTCTAGCAGTTGAAGTGTGAATAACCTATTAAACTAATATTTAGCTCATCCAATAAACCTTCCCCAAGTGTTAGACTAAAATTTGTCACCACGACTATTTGCAGTTAGTATGGCTCTATCAACTGTCATACTATCCTCCTTGGCAAGTCTCATACCTCTGCTCTTCATGTCAAACTCCAAGAAAGAGAGAAAGTCTTTAAAAATCTATATATCTTTGGGTACGCAGTTTCTCTTAGCCTTACCTGCGTGTACGCACCTCAAGTTCACAATACCTGCGTACTTGTACGCTCTGTCTGTAAAGGCGTGGGTGCGTACTCCTGTAAAGGTCAAAAGGCGCAAGTTTCACTTCAAAAAAGTTACTTGTGGTCATTTCTAGAGCATTCTAGAAGCTTGTTTGACATGTATGGAGCGCCTCCAGATGGTTCATGTATCCCTATGAAAGAGGAACTTATCCCATCAAGAGGGGAGCTATCCCATCCAAAGAGGGGCTTATCCCATTGATGGTGGACCTGAATAACTTCCTCTAGAGCACTATAAATACAGGCATTGGGCCAGAGGGAGGAGAGGTTGAAAGCTGAACATTCCTAAGGGTAGATGCTGCTGGAATTAGGACTCCCATATAGAGCATGAGAGGAGAGATTCCCATCCTTTCCTAGCCTTATTTGGAAGTGGGTGAGCTGATCAAAGTAAAGGAAAACTCTTGCTGGACCCTAGGAGGGACCTGCACAACACCAAGGCTCAGGTTGTAATGGTTTCTTTTGTTTCCACTTAATACAAATGAACTCATTTTTCTCAACAGAGTGTTATTCATGATTTGTTTCATATAATCCTTGGTCTGTATGATGGATATGTGATATTTTATAAGTTTATCAGGTGCTATTTAATCTTTTGGCTTGTTAGTGAATGCAGGTTTCGAAGAGAAGGAGGAGCTCATTCGGATCAGCGAGGCTGGACTACTACAAAGCGTTGGACTAAAGGTATGTTATAATCACCTGATTACTTGTATTCTAAATGCATGTTTAGAGAAAGGTAGTGTTTATTTGTCTTGTTTGTCACTAGAAAGCCTTAGCTTCTAGGGAGGTCGGTTTTGTCCGCATTATCGACTCTTTCCGCATGACAAAATGGCGACTCCGCTGGGGAATCCATTGATGTGAATGATTTTTCCTTTGTGTGAAACTTTGATCTGAGAAAAGTCGTTTGTTTTCTGGTTTTTGGCTGTCTGACTGTGTATTTGGGTGGGCTAGCTTAGGGTTAAATTAGATTTTAGTTTTTCTTTGTTTTGCTAGAAGTACGCAGCCTCTGCGTTGAGCACAGTGCGTACCTGTACGCACTGCAACTTTGTGCACAGAGCGTACACACACCTGTGCAAACAGGTTGCCTGCGTACCCTGTCAAAATTGAGAAAATTTCAATTTTCTTCTTTTTTGCCTTTTGGATTTTGTTTTTAATTTGTTTTTTCTGCCCAGATCCACTTGTTGTCTGCCATAAATCTTCACCTAAGCTTGTTTCATCAGTGTCAAGAGTTTTAGTGAAATTCATAGAGATTTTGCCCTAGGGTTTGATTTTTGCATTGGTCCTGTAGCGACTTTGGCTTTAGAAGTTGTAAAACCTTGGATATCCCTGGTTTTTTCAGTCTTCTTAGGAGTCGGACCTGTCATAGAATCCACCCTTGTGAGAAACCTACCTTTGTGTTGTCTCTTTGCCAAATCTCAAAAAAGTTTGTTGATTGAACTTTGAATTTTATTCTTAAGAAAAAGAACAAAAGATTTTGATTTTTGTTTTTGACTGGTTTTTGATTCTGCATTAACTAGTCCTTAGTTAAATTTTGACTGAGTAAAACATCCATGAATCATCTTTAGTAGGCTTTTGCCTCGTTAGATTTACTTTTAGGTGAATTTTCTCTTAGATTTACTTTTGAGTGAAATTGAGTTGATTTGATTGCCATAGATTTTTTAACTTTGATTTTTGTTAAAATTAGTTTTGCATGCTTTGTTAAGTAGGAAAAAATAAAAAAAAACTCTTTTGAAGAAAAGTTTGCTTTGGTAGCATTGAGTCTTTGGAAAGAAAATGAATTTTTGTGAAGTAATTAGTGGTCATGTGTTGTATGTTTTGGAAAAGATAAAGAGTTTGTTTCTTTGATCTTCATTGCCAAGAAAGTTGTCTTTATATCAATTCTGCATTCTCCAACTCTCTTAGCTAGGGAATTCATTGAAAAAGAAAATTAGTATAAATCATCCTAAGTGCATCTTTTTAGTGGATTTGAGTCGAGTCTACACACTATCAGTTTCATCTCCACTACCTTTTGTCTTAAAGAAAAGCCATAAAAATTAACTCTTAAAGTAAAATCAACTTAGTAACTTTTTATTTACTAGGGCTCTAAAACACCAATATAGATCAGGCTAGTGTCTTGGAGTAGGAGAGTAATTAACTCTCCAAGACAGTAAAACCAAACAAGTAGCTCATCTTGTGGTAGGATAAATCCAACTGTTTCATTTGTACTCTGGGAAAGCCCCTCTTAAAGGAGAAGCACGAGACCGTGTCCGAACCAGTGAGGGGATCAATCCTCCTTCATTGGGAAAGACGCCAGATACGCACGTACTACAAACGGTAAACCTCAGATTATTATCGAGGAGCCTGGGGTCACTTGTCAGTAAACCTTGGATTATTGTCAAGGAGCCGGCAAGGGGATTGAGCTTGTTACTCTTCCCTTGCGTGCTATCGGGTCATAGACTGTTCCCCCAGGTATATTTGTTGCTGTTGGTAACCTTAGTGACCATTATCTTTAGGATTCTACCGAGGTGACTGTGGAGGGAAGATCCCACTGTACCTGGAGTAGATGTCGGCTAGACTCACTTGGATTTTCCGGGGGGTTCACTTCACTCGAGACGGTTAAAGTGGAGGAACTTGTGCTGGTCTACTCATTAAGCAGGTTGCCGGGGTAACTGTTCCACCCACCACTTCTGTGCTGAATTCGGCGATGTTGGGTTTCATCTCTGGAAGGCTACTGTTTGTGTATGGTTTGATGCCCTAGATTCTTTAGGCGTGTGATTTGAATTTGTTTGGTTCTTTAGAGACTTTAGGCGGTTTGCTTTGAGATTTTACTTTGTTTGCGTGTGCAGTAGTTAAAAGTTTTTAACTGTGGCTGAATTACCGAGACAGTCCCGTAGACTTCGGGGCAAGTCTCCTGAGATTGTTACCGTGGCCGATTTGTTGAGGAAGTCCCGTAGACTTCGGGGCGAGCCTGCTGAAGACATCCCGGGTCATTATGAAGGTTTGAAAGTCCTTGTAACTCCTAGTGGCAGTAAAGTAGGTTCACCTGAAGAAGGAGAGTTGTCATTGGTAGTCCATCCAGATTACCAAAGTCTAGAAACAGGTTATAATCCCGAGGCTGTTGCAGTTTCCGAGCTTGCTGGTAGTTTTTCATCTACTAGTGATATAGGCGAAGAACCTGAAGTATCTGAACCTGTTACTCCATCTTCTAGTGCTCCTGATTCACCTAGGGTAGAAAGAGTCATCACCGAAAATCTTCCTGCTGGTTTGATAGCTATTGAAGAACTTGCTCCAGAGGAAGAATTTGGCGTCTCTATCCTTGATGATCAACCTACTATTGATCTAAGGGAGCGTGAATCCATCTTTTACAGTCCTCCTAGAAGTACTACTTGGTACCTTTCGTTAACTAATTATTTGGACAACTCAGGGTTAAGTTTTTCTCCACCTCGTACTCCTTTTCCACCTGGAGGTATTTATACTCCTATAAATATGTTTGGTCAGTCGTCCGTGTTCACTCAATCTCCTGAATCTTTCTTGTACGGTGGTCCTTCTGTTCCCTCTCGGTATCAGTCACTTTCTGGTACTTTTGCGGGAGCATCTCCTCAACCCATTGAACATGGGTTATTAGCTGGAAATAATGGTAATAAACCGTTGGGTGTAGGAGACATTTACATGATGTAAGGTTCAGTTCCCAGTTCTCAACCTCAAGGTGGCCAGTTGCCGCCTGGGGGACAGCCTCAATTAACGCCTGGGGGGTAACCTCAAGGTACACAAATTGCGTCTGGGGGGCAACCTCAAGGACAGTATGTACCCATAGTACAATACATTCCTCAAGTTCAACCCCAGCCTCAATATGTACCCCAAGGTCAACCTCAGTATCAATTTATAGCTCAAGGTCAACCCCAGTATTAGTATTTACCTCAAGGGTATCAACCTCAAGGTCAATACTCGAGTCAAGGTTATCAACCACCCCAAGGTCAATCTTATGTTCAAGGTACGGGAAATGTACCTTTCAATTATCAATCCTACCCTCAATCCGGTTATAGATCTCAATATCCTCGACCTGTCATGGGTCAATACCCCGGAATGAACATAGTGTGGGATCCATCACAAGTTCAACAAGTGTTGCAGCCAAGCATACAGTTGTCATCTCAAGCTGGACAACCTTTAGTTTCTGGTTCACCCCAGCAACCAGTCCAGTCTAATGTTCAAACTTTTGTACCTTCGGTAGTTACTCAGTCACCCATTGCACCTAGTACTCCATCTCAAACGACTGTTGCAACTACCGCAATATCTGTTCCTTCCACCACACTTACTTCTGGAGTATTGACAGCTCCGATTTCTACTATCTCTGCAACTACTCCTCAGACATCTTTACCATTGTCTGGATCCACGATTCAAACTACGGTTCAGATGCCTGTAGGACAGCCTGGTTTAAGTACGGTTGTCACTAGTCAACCACAATTCATTTATCAACCATACCAGGGACAGTACCAATATGGGCCTGTTGTCCAACAGCCAGTTTACCAGTATCAACCATATCCTCGGTACACTTATCAACAACCTCAGCAACCCCAGTACGGTCTGGTTAATCCTAGTTTTCCAGGAGGATACAATATCCCGAATGCGATACCTATTCCAAGTTATCCTGGATATCCTCCTCCTGGGACTGGTCTTGTGACCCAAAGTTTTAGGGATCCTAATCGGCAATTGTCCTTTATCGCAACTTTGGATTTACCAGACTTGTTGGGCCTAACGAACGATCCAATCAATTATCTTCCGTTTTGGCCGCCAATGTCGAATAAGTTGCCCAGTGACATTCCCAAGTTTGAGGGTAAGTCTGGAGAGGATCCGTCAAATCATGTGATGACTTACCACCTCTGGTGTGCTTCAAATTCCATCTCGGATGATTCGATCCGCTTACGTCTTTTTCAGCGTACGCTCATTGGTCTCACGGCCAAGTGGTACATTGAGTTACCACGGACCTCTTTTTACAATTTTAGTCAGTTAGCTACCTCGTTCCTAACTCATTTTCAGTTGCCGGTCAGATATGATAATGGCACGGAGCTACTAACTTCACTAAAACAATCGACGTCCACTTATATTTCCGATCATATACATGAATGGAGACGTCGAAGGCGATTAGTGAAAGTTTTTATCCCGGACCAAATCTTAGTTGAATGGTTCGTTAAATCATTATTACCGAAGATTACTGAAGATGTAGCTAAGGCTGGAGTAGTTACTGAGGAGCAAGTGATTGCTCAAGCGCAGTACCTTGACTTAGTTTACACTCAGTCAGGTACGTTACACGAAAAGATCCCAGATCTTCCAAAGTCAAATCAAATCGCTGCTGCTCCTTCGGGATCTCATGCTGCTGATGGCATGATTGGTACGGTAAATACTAAAAGCAAGAAGAAGTATTCCAAGAATTCTTCGCCCATTATAACCTTACCAGACTCCCCGACAGGAGAATCTTCTCCTGAAGTTTCCGCTGATATTCACGCTGTAGAATCATCTACGGCTAAATCAAAAAACGGTGGGAAGAAGAAAGGTAAGAAGAAGAATAAAGCAGACAAGGCTCCAAAGGAGAAAACAGAAAAGTCGGAAACCAATGACGAAAAGCGCAAACCTCGATATCCTTGTCTTATTTGTGAAGAGGATCATTTTACAAGAGATTGCCCTCATCGGGCCGAGGTTGTGAAAATCGTCAAGGGTTCCCCAACTCCTGCTGTTTTGAAAGATCCATTTCCAAAGTAGGAGAGTAAGATGATAGGTTCTTCCTCGAGTGCCAGTGAAGAACCCATATTGATGATGTCTCATGTAAGGATTGCGACTCGATCGCAAGATTATGGTAGTAAAAGTCCTGTTGATGGATCAAAAGAAGCAGAATCTTCTCATTCAAATCCATCAACCTCAGCTCCCGGTTCCGATCCACTACAGATCGAGAAACCTAACCCTGACTTAGTAATCAAACCGCCCGCCAAGGGTGTACTTCGAAGGTCTGCTTTCGATCCACATGCGAGAGCGGCCTAGAATTACAACATTGTTGAGGATTTAGCTGTTTCACCCTCAGCAATGTCGGCTTTAGAAGTGCTGCAATCATGCCCATCACAGCGAAAATTATTTTTGTCGGCTATAGGAGCTGTTGATGTTCAGGACCCGAACCTAATAATCTTTGATCTAGAAAATAGTACACCGCGTTTGCCTCATCAGATGGCTTTCCAAATCCCAGTGATAGTCAAAAACAGGCCTATTCATCGGACTGTAATTGATGAGGGAGCTTCCACGTGTATTATGTCGATACAGTGTTGGAGATCGCTTGGTTCTCCTTCACTAAATCAATCCCCGACAATTCTTAAGGCCTTTGATGGCCGTGGGTTCCATCCATTTGGCATTCTACAGGATTTGCCTATAGGGGTTGAAGGAAAAACCGTTAGTCTAGATGTGGAGGTGGTTGATGCCCCTCTAGACTACAACCTTCTTTTGGGTCGAAGTTGGTCTTACGCTATGACAGCGGTCGTTTCATCGGTCTTCAGAGTAATAAAATTTCCACATAATGGCAAGATCGTAACCATAGACCAACTGGCTTACTTTTCATCCGACCCAGCCTCTTCAGAGAGTATCCAGCATGTCGGTAAAACGACTATCCCTTACAAGGATGTTGGCGTAGGATTAGTTAAAGATGCCGGTTTACTGGGAACTTTTCCTTTTCCTCCAATCAACGCCGTGTCTTCATTTGCATCTATTCATATGATTACTTCAGGCACCATTATTTATGACGATCCTTGGATCGTTCCTTCTGAATCTGAGATAGACTCATTTGGTGATGCCATGCCTTTGAGTCCATATGAGATTGCCTATGAAGCCGTGCAGTCGTTTTCCGACCCAAGTTCAACCGAAATCGACCAAATGAATGTGGTCCGTGAGGAATCCCTTTTCGCGTCAACCTCGGAGTTAATAACTTTTCCCGAAGTTGTGTCATCTGACGAACAACTTTGTGAAGTCCTGTGCATAGATGATTTACCATGGGAAGATCTCCATCATAGATCTTCGTTTTTACCTGAGGATGATCATTTTGAAAACGATTTATCATCAATCTTTACAGCTGAATATGTCAAAGAAGCTCAGAGTCCAATGAAACATCCTGATTCAGAGCTGAATTTGGGAAACATTTCTCGCACTATCCCTATTGACATTTCAGTCAAGCCCGGAATTGTTGAGCACATTCATATAGGTGCCTCGTGTTCAGATGACGAAATTCAAACATACAAGGCCCTATTTCAAGAATTTCACGACGTGTTTGCCTGGTCTTACGAGGAAATGCCAGGAATTGATCCCGCCATTGTTGTCCATGAGATCAAAACTTACCCGGACGCTAAACCCGTCCAGCAACGTTTGCGTCAGATTCACCCATGAAAAGCGGCTGCAATTAAAGCAGAAGTTGAGAAGCTGTTGAAAGAAGGTTTCATTTATCCGATCCCGTTAACGGATTGGGTATCGAATATTGTTCCGGTTAACAAAAAATAGGGAACAATAAGAATATGTATTGACTATAGGGATATCAATCGTGCTTGTCCCAAGGACAACTATCCAACACCCTATATCGATCAAATAATTGATGATTGTGCCGGCAGTGAAATATTTTCCTTTATGGACGGTTTTTCCGGTTACAACCAAATCAATATTCTACCTGCCGATCAACCAAAAACGGCTTTCATTTGTCCATGGGGGACATTTGCTTATTGCAAATTACCTTTTGGGCTTAAGAATGTCGGAGCCACTTTTCAAAGGGCAATGTCTTATGCATTTCATGACATCAAGCACATTGTGCAACCGTATCTCGATGATTTGCCCGCTCACTCCTTACATCGAGCTGATCAGCTTGTCCATTTACGAGCAATTTTTATGAGGTGTAGGCATTATCGCATACGGTTGAACCCACACAAATGTGTCTTCTGTATAGAAGTGGGACGATTGCTGGGATTTGTAGTTTCAAAAGCCGGCATCCGCGTCGATCCCTCGAAGGTAGAGGCTATCATCAAATTGCCTCCTCCTTCGAGTCTTCGCCAACTCCAAAGTTTACAGGGGAAAGCAAACTTTTTACGCCGATTCATTCCTAACTACGCCGAGATTACCAAAGGTTTTACCCGGTTGTTGAAACAAAATGCTCAATTCTCTTGGGATGAGATAGCTCAGAAATCTTTTGATGCGCTTAAGCACGCGTTGACCCATGCACCGTTGCTGCATCCTCCCAACTACAACCAGGATTACTTTTTGTACCTCGTCGCCGCTCATTCCACCATTGGAATGGTCTTAGTACAGGAAGATGAATTCAGAACGGAACATGTGATCTATTATCTTAGTCGGACGTTAAATCCCACTTAGCTCAAATATTCACATGTGGAGAAATTGGCCTTGGTAGCCGTTCAAGATGTCCAACGTTTTCGTCACTACATTCTTCTCTGTAAAACTACAGTCATTTCAGATTGCAACCCTATGATCTATATTTTGACTAAACAATTACTAGGGGGCAAGTACTCTAAATGGATCGTTATCCTGCAGGATTTCGACTTGGAATTTGAAAAATCTAAGTCTAAGAAATCTTCAGTTTTTGCAGAGTTGATGTGTGATTTCCCGCGTGCTGACACGGAAACTGTGGCAGAGGAACCCATTGCGAACGAATCTTTGTTTCTCATCAGCACTTTAGATCCGTGGTATGGAGATATAATTGTCTATCTCCAGACCCAATCCTTTCGGCCCGAAGTTTCAAAGTCGGAACGTTGGAAGATTCGATTCCAGTCCCAACAGTACAAAATTATTGGAGATACTCTTTATCGCCGTGGGGCGGACTTGGTTTTTCGTCATTGCTTAACTCATGAGGAAGCTGAAAGGGTTTTGAATGACTGTCACTCTGGAGCGTGTGGCGGTCATATGTCTGGGTATGCCACAGCCCAAAAGATATTGCGCGCTGGCTACTTCTGGCCGTCCTTGTTTAAAGACTGTATTATTGCGGTCTGGAAATGCCACAACTGTCAAGTGTTTGATCACAAGATGCGCGCACCACCTGCTCCTCTCCACCCTATAATTGCTGTTGGTCCTTTTGCTAAATGGGGTATCGATTTTATTACATGTAACCCTCACTCGGCCGGGGGGCATGCGTATATCATCCTTGCGGTTGATTATTTTACTAAGTGGGCCGAGGCGATGCCTACATTCGAGGCAGATTGCAAGACAACTGCGATTTTCGTATTCAATCACATTATTGCTAGGTTTGGTGTCCCACAAGCGATAATCACTGACCATGGGCACCATTTTCGAAACGTTATGATGACAGAACTTATAGGCCAGCTTGGTTTGCGTCACGATAGCTCAACTCCTTATTATCCACAAGCCAATGGCCTGGTTGAGTCTATCAACAAAGTTTTAGTTATCATGATCCAACGAATCATTGGCATTCATCGATCGAATTGGCACAACATGTTATTTTCCGTGCTTTGGGCGTACCGAACCTCAGTGAAAACATCAACAGGGTTCACTCCTTTCCAACTAGTTTATGGTTTGGAAGCAGTGCTGCCCATTGAATGCGAAATCCCGTCACTTCAAATGGCTGTCGAATTACTTCCAGCTACTTCCGAAGAGGAGAAGCGTCTATTATACTTAGCTCAATTAGATGAGACTCGGCGTGACGCTGCTTTGGCAATCGAGACTCACGCAAAATGGATGAAAGCTCAGTATGATCGCAACGTGACCCCTCGAAATTTTTCAGAAGGACACCTAGTGCTATTATATGATCAAGCTAACGATAAATTAGGTGCTGGAAAATTCGTTCCTATGTGGCATGGGCCCTACATTGTCAAGCGAAAGCTAGCAAAAGGGGCCTATGAGCTGGTAGATTTTGATGGGGACTCTTTGGGTAAACCTAGAAATGGACTTTACCTAAAGAGGTATTATGCTTAAATCATGGGTATGGAGATTTAGTTAGGTTAGTTTTTCTTTCTAGCTGGTGTGTTTGTTAGTATAGACAGTGTGCTTAGCTTAGAGAGTGTGTTTTTCGTCGTTATTCTCGCTTATCTTGGTTTTACTCTTGATATTGCAGATGTCGACGCCTCTCCAAACGTACATTGGATTCGCTGATGGTGCTTGTCGTAGTACATGGAATATCTCTTCCGCAGCTTGGGTTATCTATTCGCCCTCTGACGAGTTAGTTTCTATGCATGGGGTGAGCCTCGGTCAAACAACAAACAACATTGCAGAATACAGTGCAGTGATTGAATTATTGTCTGAATCTATTTCATTTGGGATTCGGAGTTTGATAGTGAGGTTAGATTCTGAACTCGTTGTATTACAGCTTAATAGAGTATATGCCATTAGAAATCCAGTGTTATTAAGGTTATTTTTGAGAGTGCGCCTCTTGGAACGTGAATTTGATTACATTGAATATCAGCATATTCCAAGGTCTTTAAACACATTAGCAGATGTAATTGCTTCTCGAATGTTAGACAGACATTTGCGATAATCATACATGTAAATTTAAAAACATTTCATCACATATGTTTAACAAGATAAGCCGGTAATAATGATATATATAGATAGGAGTGTGTCAAAAAATACATCGTCTTCGATCATAGGTTGAAAAACACCTTATGATCGGCAAAAATGATAAGTACAAAAAAGCAAAATGTCACATGTGTCTACAAAAGTGACCGTCCAATCACTGGTGGTGCTCTCTATACGACATCACTGCACGCGCTACCCTACACAAGAACCTCCTAAAAGGTCCTGGGACTGCGACCACATAGCGCTGAAGTCTGATAGGAATATCGTCTATAGTCGTCTCTGGTATGTCTGCCGTAAGACGCTCTAGGTCTTGTTCCAACTCAGCTAAGGTCTCTGCGGCCGCATCTTGTGGGGCTGGTGCTGGTGCAACTGGTACTCTCCTCTTGAAAGGCCGGAGATTGGCCGGACGCTGTGGGCCTACATCTGCATTTTGAAAATTGTCACTGTCAGTTTTGAGACGATATAAAAAAAAAAAAATAGATAATTTACAAACTTGTGAAAAATGAAGTACCTGTGTCATCCCACTGTTCTCCCGGTGGAAGAATCATGTCCGGATCTCCGCGAAAATCAACTCTGGCATACGGAAAATCCTGTATCGAGAAGACCTGGTTCTCTAACCAGTGAAAATACTCCGGTCTAAATCGGACAACCTCCGTGCCCTCGTCAGGATGATGGGCCATCACCGCAACCCATCGCATCAACTTAGGCTCTCGGGGAGGCCTAATCTCAACAATGAGCTGCTGTGGGATCAGCATCGGAACCCTCTCTAGGGAAAAACTCACAACTAAAGGCCCATAACCAAAAGTCTTCAGCTGTCCGTTCTTGGTCCTAGTCAGTTGGCCCTTTAAGTTGGCCAACACAGCATCGCACCAGTTGAAAATGGTGCCCTGATAGCAATCTATCGCCATCCGCATCTGGGATCCAGTGGCAATGTGCAAAGTGGCAGCCCCGTAAAGTCTGGTAACTGTAAAGGCAATTACCATAAGTTCAGGTCGGGATATCTTTTTGATTTCTATCCCCTTATCCTGGTTTTGGTTATTACACCACTCTAGCCGAAGGCTAGCAATGGACTGGCCACCCGGCCTAGTCCTGGACAGAGTCAATTGTTCGCCCTTCTTGGGCAAACCAGTGAGAAAGTAAATATCTAAGGGCTCTATCTCGAGCTGGTGCCCTCCAATGTAGAAACACTGATCCTGAACGTTCCACCTTTCAACCAGCCACTCTAGAAAGCGCACCTGGGCCCTCATGCCAGGTATGGCCCAGTATTTGTAAAGACCGCATGCCTTCAAAGCATCAATGGAAGGTTGATGATTAATCGCGGCCAAATCAACATCTTCGTGTTCTCTCTCGCGCCAATCAAGCATGGTGGGCAATCTACACACCATAAAACATCTGTTAGAGTCCATAAAATTGAAAGTTTTTGGTTCATTTTGGAGAAATTGGAGTTTAAAAATCCACTCCGCGGTGTACGCAGCCAGCCCTTTAGAGACAGGGCGTATGTACGCAGCTTCTCTTAAGGCAAGCTGCGTATGCCCGGCATTTTCCCAATGGAGAAAATGTCGGGGTACGCAGGTCACCCATGGGGCACCTGCGTACCCCGAAAAGCAGACCTTGAAACCCCCAAGGCCTCCAAAAAATAAAACTAAAGCCTAAAAATAAATTCTAAATGGATGGAAATGCAAGGGAGGATGTTGTAGAATACCTGATGAGACGGCGTTCGGTTTCGACGGTCGGATTCTCCGCAATGTCCACGGGAATTTTCTTGCCAAAAGCCCTTTTTCTCTCCTCAACAGTAAAATGGTAAAAATGAAATGGTAAAAGCCTTTTTTATAGGTTTTTTGAGTAAATGAATGTCAAATTTTTTTATTTTGCACCATGAAAAGGTATTTTTCAAAGTATTTTTATCTATCTTTAAACAGGTATGAGTAATGTGTTGGTTTTTGCGCAGGATAAAAGGATTTTCAGGGAAAATTGTCATTTTTCACAAACAAAAATATCAGAGTCATCTTTTAAGCCCTTTTCTGACTCCTAAAACATGAAAAGATTGCCGAGCGTTTCTTTTACACTCGTTAAAACGGAACTAAAAGACGGTCCTCTTATAGCCCTTTTCTGACCGTAAAAACACGAAAAGATTGCCGGATTTTTGTCGTTTCAAATTCGATATTGGAAATAAAACGACGTGTCCTTGATCGCTTTTTACTTTTCAGGTCAAAGACACTAATCATGAAAGTACTCCTTGGTCGCAAGATCAAGCGGTTCTCTCAAGTATTATTTTATACTTTTTCGGGCTTGGGAGACACAACTTTACGAAAAAGTTCAACCTGGAGTCATCTTAAGTTTTTTCAGACTCTCTAAAAATGAAAAACGCTGAGTTTCTCCTATACTGGACTAGTTAAAATTTCATAGTAAAGGACCTGTTCGATTACAAACAGGAACGGACCACTCCTTCTTAGGTTTCGAATCAAAACTAAGTTGGACTCATCCGAAGGATGAGCTTATAATCAAGCATATGTTATCGTCCTCAAGCTTGTAAAAAATAAAGAGGTACTTGCCAGAAATGGTGGGGGAAAAGAGAGAAAAATGAGCCTATTTGTTATCCTTTGTCTCAGAAGAAGCCTTATCACCACTCTTGAACACGACACTTTTGCATTCACCTGGGTTGGGAAATCCTTTGCCTCACAGTTGATCAAACCACATTGAAAGTCTTCAGTCGGGTATTAACTTTGGGTCAAATGTCACCAAGCCATCTATTGTGTCGTTATGTGTTCAAGAGGTCACTGCAAATAAACCATTCATCTGTAAAATACCCGTCATCCATCTTGACCATCCCTGAGTCAGTCCTTACAGCTACATTTCTTCAACTTGATCTATGATTTCGTGTTGTGGGCTTGCCTGCAACGGGTCGCTTTCTATCGACATCAGCACATTATCTAGAAAGATGACCTAGAATTCGTCAGTACTGGTGAGCTCCAGTATTGTAGCAATAATGCTACAACTCTTGGGGCTTCCTGTCTCTCATTTTATCAACCCGGTAGTTCGTACAAACTTGGAAGCGACGGTGCTATATGCACAAGTACTAGCTCTTGTCGCAGCTGTCACTTGGTCAGCTGGCACAAGTCCGCTAGGGCTCAAGCCAACTTCTATAGGCTCTCAGAAGAAGCTTGCTAATTGATGGACGAAAGCTATTCTCAAAGGAAAACTACTCTACTTGACAAAATGGACTGAAAGCAAATCAAAGCATGTAAACCTAGGAAACCCTAATTTAACTAGTCTAACCTCTACAATGCAAGAAATGTGAATGAAACTTCTACCAATGCTGCTGTTACCTCTAATAAGTGCAAATGCATGGATCTAAACTAATTGCATCATGAAAGATATGTTTTTGTATTTTTCCTTTAAGTGTGTGGAATGATTGTGATAACTAGGGTTTGGTTGTGCAGATGGGATGGAGAAGGAAGGAAAGCGTGGGACAGGTTGGGGAGGCTAGGAGAGGTTCCTAGGGATCCTTAGCATCCATCCACAAAGGTTCCTCACATTCAGAAGCTCGACAACCGAGTGAGTGGCCTCCTACAGGAAGTCTGCAGGGGATTCTACAGGAAACGCAGGGGTTTCTACAGGAAGGTCTGCAATTCTTCTACAGGATGTTCTGAAATGGGATGTTTGAGGATGGATGGTTGATGGAAGATGCATGGATGGTTATGGAGGTAGGATGGGGGTCTGAAGTGACCCATGAACTTATGGATGGAGTGGTGAGATGATGTGGGAGGCTGACTTGACTTGAAGGTAGTTGAGACAACAATGGAGAAGAAGGTAAGGTTACTTGGCAAAAGAGAAGATGGGAGATGAGGGAACAGACTTGGTGATGGAGGAGCTGATCTGAACGAGGCTCAGATGAACGAGGATGTGATGAAGATGATAGAGATGCCCTGTACAATGCTCATTCAAACGAATCAATGAATTCTTGCAAACAAACCAAGTCCTAGCTAACTTAATCTAATTGTCAATGAAATAAATGAACAACAGCTTTGTTTGGAAAGAGAACCATGTACTTCACGTGAGAAAGAGCATTCCAAAAGATCTAAATGCATAACAAACTCCTACCAATCGATTCTAAGCATAAAAAGCTACGTTACCCATCAAAACCAACTACCATAACAAAGCAAGATCTAAAGAGCAGATTTTTTCTCAAGAACGCAGCAAACACATAAAGAGAAACAAGGGAGGTACTGGGCGCTTGAGATGGGCCCAACCCCAAGAACTACAGCCTCCCAAGAACGATTTAGAGCTGGTGAAAAGCTGGTTCCATCTTTATTAATCAAGAAATGAAAAGTTACATCAAAACTGTCCACAAGGAGAGCTTGAACATGAGCTGAAAGCAAAGCTACTCTATTGCATAAAAATCGAACTACAAACTAGCTGACTAATGGCTAAAATGAAATGACTAACTAGTTACAAAATGACTACCCACTAGCTAACCAAAATGAGGCCCCAAGCCCTTCTTATTTATACAATTTGAGGACCCAACAGTCCTCCTAAAAGTTAGGGACTTGGCTGCCCAAGACTTGTAGTTAACAGCAGTCCTACTTGACTTGCTTGGCTGCCCTTGTGCTCATTGATTTGGTGGCCTTTGAACTCTGAGCTGATGGTGGAGAATTCGAGGTAAGGGCCCATAAATGAGGGGGACACCTTCCTACAAATCCTCTAGCTTGTTCTCCCACGAATTTGGCTGCCAAGTGCTCATTAAGACCTTCAATTTTGTCTCCAAGTTGACCAACAAGGCTACACAAAGCACCCATTAGACTTGTTGGCATAATGACTAACAAAATTCACTCTATTAACATAAAAATAATCAAAAACATGCAATAAACAAATGAGAATGGTGGACTAAGCCAAATTAGGAGGTTGAATGAGCCCAAATAATTGTACATTTTTGGGGCTCATCATCACCCCCTACTGAAAGTGTTGCTCATCCTCTGAGCAACCAAATCTCTCCCCTTGTCTTTGATGGCCCTGGTGACTTCCTTGGCTAGCATCTCGGCCGATTGCTCCTTTGGCTTCCCTCTTTTCAAACTTTCCTGTAGAAACTGTTCGCTGGCTTCCTGTAGAAACAATCCTGTCTTCCTGTAGAAACAGACTCTGTCTTCCTGTAGAAACAGACCTGTAGCTGAGTTTTGGCTTCCTGTAGAAATCGTTTCAACTGTTTTGGTATGCTTGGTTGGCGGTTCCTTCTCCTTTCAGCTTTGCTGTGGCAACCTTCATCGCCTCCCCCTTTCTGCTCTTCTTCCTCACTATCTGCTGCTTTTCTTACTGAGTATTCAGCCTTGTTATGAGTGCACAATCATATGGAAGAAATGGCGCCCTCTTCTCTGTCAAAGACAATTCACCAGCATTTTGTGTGAAAGCAAATGTACCATCAAACTATCACCTCTCAGCTCGAAAGTAAGATCTTCACAGAAATCATGACAGATGAACATCTTGCCAACAATCCTCAAATGCTAAGTTGGACCAGTTAGCAGAATGAAGCCATCACCAAATCACCCCACTTTTCAAAGGCTTTGGTAAGCAGGCTATTGTGCTTAAGCAAAAAAAATAGACCTTCCTCTTTTATAAATTTTACAAACATCAGTGAAACAAGGAGACACAAGACACTCGATCAGAACCAAGCCAAAATAGTGTTTTCAGGACTTCCTATAGAATTCCTGTAGCTGATTTCTGGCTTCCTGTAGAAGCCGTTTTTACACTTCCTGCTTTGGCTTGCATGGCTGGGGTGTATTCTTCTTCAATTTTGCTGTGGTTGCCTTGGCTTTGTCTTCACTTGTTTGGACTTTTTCAGTCCTCTCTACCCTGCATTGCAATTGTTTCTCCCTTGGCATTTATGCCTTTATTCTACCCACAGCTTTGGTCTTCGTAGCTTGGCCTTTGTTTGTTTCTCTTCTCTCTTTTCCTGTGGTGGCATGTCTTGGGTCTTTTCTCTGCTGTTCATCAGATGCTTCCTTGTCTGCGCTGCTGGATGAGGTGAATTCATAACTTGAAGGCTGACCTTGCTACCAAAAAGGATGTAAGATGGTTGGTCTGGTTTGGTGAGAGTGCCCTGTTTCAATGCTCTGAGCAGAAAGGGACTGTTTTTTTTTTTTTTTTTTTTTTTTTTTTTAATGCTTTCCTCTTTTGATCCTCAGGACAAGATTTCTCGGGTGCTTGTATTTCAACTTTGCACCAATTCCCTGGTTATAATGCTTTTGGTGCCCAAACCTGACTGTCAAAAGGGAATCAGGCTCCCACAGACAAAGTGTAGAGCTTCATCCTCAGCATGCATACAATCACATAAAATTTGTATTCTTCATGCATAGGTTAACCCTCATAGTGGTTTATCGTTTCTAGCAGAGGAATTTCTTAACATGAACTGTGGAAGAGAATCTGACGCAGGACCAACTAAAACATTCCATGTAACACACAGGAAAACTACTATTCTGGATTCACAAGCAGATTTGTTTCATACTTTCTTATTCAAAACAGTTTTAATTTGCCATATTTCAGATGTATCATGCATGGAAGAGTTTTTTCAAGCCTACCACTTTCGGGACTCCCAATTTGTCGAAGAAAAATCCAAGCTTTTCTGCTCTGGAAGGCTCTGCTGTACTTTCCTGTAGAACGCCTTCCTGTAGAAATGCTTGTAGAGTGCCCTTGCGCCTCTGAGCGAGCTGATACTTGGGATAATTTCGAAAACAGGTAGAAACCAGTGGAGGATGACTAGTTCATCATTTTGTGGAAGCGGAGGATGCATATTTCAGTCAAGTGCAAATGGACAACAGGTAGTGTGAGTTTCAGCTGAGTGTTCGTTAATTGTTGCGTGATTCACGTGAGAGAGTGAAGTGGCCAAGTGTACATGGCCACATGCAACTGGAAGTGTTGTCCCTGAACTGCATGTTTTACCCCTGTAATCACTGCCGTGAATTGAACTGAAGTTTAAACAACCAACACTCCTTGTTGTTTTAATTTCCACGTAAGTCAGCTATCCACGTGTATTGCGTGACTTCCAGCTGAGTGCTAGGGAAGAAAATCGGTTGAGCCTTGCCAATCCGTGGCTTAATCTCACCATTTCATTCATTCATGCAGTTTCCAAATTAATTTTATGCAATAGAAGAATGGGTTTGTCACATACCTCGAAGTTGAATGGCTGCCGTGAGCTGCTGTGGGCTATCATTGCTGCATGCATTTGATTTTATGGTTGCATGATAGCTGGGCTGCTAATCCATGGCTGGTTTTCTTGTGCAGGTGTCCTCTGGCCAGATGCATGCAACAAGAATTCATTTCCACGTTCAGATCTGCATCCTGAACCTGCTGCCATTGAATTTTCACAGGACCAGAACTTCTTTTTTCCATTTCTCCCAAACGGAAAACCTAATCGATCTGAAACTCGGGGAGCATGTTCCTACCATCATTATGCATCTCCCATAGCAAATTCGTGATCAATGGATGCACGGATTTCGAGAAAAATGGAAAATGGCTGAAGATTTCAGAGGTCGATTTCTCGGAAACCGTGCATCGGAATCGGCTGAAACTGCTTGGGTAGGCTACTATCACCCATGTGTATCTCCCCATGAAACAGGTTTTGAAACGGATGCACGGTTATGGAGAAAATGAAAAAATGGCTGATGGTGATGGAGGCTAATTTCTTGGAAACCGTGCACCGGAATTGCATGAAACTGCTCAGGCCTGTTGTCATCAACCTTGTACAATTCCCCATAAAATGGTTTGTCAAAAGGATGCATGGTTTTCAAGTTATGGCAAAAACAAATTTGGTTCTATGGATTTTTGCCTCAAGGCTTTTTGCATGTGCTTGCATGGGATGACAAAATGAATTTTGTTTGTGATGCAGGTATGGAGATGATGGAGGAGGAGTTGTAAGATGGAATGAGGGCTTCTGAACACTTGAGGAAGCTACCATGCTCGCCAAACCACTTTTTGAAATGCATGCCTAGTTTCCCACAATTTCTACAGGAAGATCCTGTAGAAGCACAATGAGAAGCACAAGGAGGTGAAAAAATGATGGATGAAGGCAAGGGATGGACACACAAGTGCTTGCAGGCCTAACCAATAGACTCCCACCATTAGATTCAATTTTGAAATTGGATTTGGCTCGTCCAAAGGTTCTACAGGATGTTTCCTGTAGAAATACAGAGCTTTCCTGTAGAAGACACAGTTTTGAGGAAAGATGCATAATGACATGAAAAAGATGATGGAAAAGGGGTGAGGAATGGAAACATGGATGTGGGTAGGCCTCATGGACATATTCCAAGCCTTCAGGTCCTCTTTGGAGATCAATTTGGCTTTTTTGTAAGCTTCATGTAGAAGATACGAAACTTCCTGTAGAAGGCACAAAAACTCCTTTGACCTTGATTTGAGTGCTCCTCCTGCCTTGCAACCTGAAATGTCATTGCTGCAACATAAAATTATTCAATGATGATTAGCTTTATTTTTCTTTTTCTTTTTTTTCTCTTTTTTTTTGAAAAACAACTAGGGCGCCTCATGGAGGTTTTCACCCTAATTGCCTGCCTTGGGCGCCTCCAAGGGAGGTTTTCACCCAAAGATCTTTTTCTCTTTTATTTTCTTTTCTTTCCAACCCATTGACCGCCTCATGGAGGTTTTCAATCAATGAGCCAATCTAAGGCGCCTCCGAGGGGGTTTTCACCTTAGATTTTTATTTTTCTCTTATTTTCATTTTTTTTCATTTCTTTACTTTTTTTTCTTTTTTTTCATTTTTCCTACCCTACCCTACTTGAAAAACAAAATCATTTTCAAGTATAAGAATACTTCCAATGGAGCCATGTGCACATCGAGATTAGAGAAAAAATGATGTGAAGGCTCGAAATGCATGCTTGGACAACTATCCAACTTTCAGAGACAAAATGATCTGACTTTGAGAGTACAAAACATCGTTGAGGAGGAGAGTGCTGCTGCAACTTAGTGACCTTCTGAAACCATATCTCAATATAGCTTTGATATCCTTGGTCATCTTGCTGATTTGGATCATTCTTCATGTCACCTTCTATCATGACCTTCTGATCTTCCTCTTTTTGCTGATCTTTCTCTTGAGTACACGGAGGATTTGATGGTAACCATGAGGAAGCTTTCTCGATCTCTGATTCTGATCTCTTTTCTTCAGCGAGTGCAGCCCATCGTTCTTTGATCTCCTCTTTTGAATCTTCTTTTGCTTTTGGTCCTTCAATGTTGTCAATAGATTCTCTCTTTTGCAACACTCTACCTGAGCTTGGGTGAAGATCATTGAGCTCACGAGGAATCATTTGCACATGTTGTGCCTCAGATTTGCAATTGGGTTGAGCTGCTCCATTGCATGGTTTTGGAAATGGAGGTACGGGTAGCTGAGTGGAGGTGTGAAATTGAGATGGAGATGGATGGCATTGTGGTTGGGTAGGCATTTGGGGTTGCCTTGGTGGAGGAGGAGGCGATGGTTGTGGATGAGCAGGTGGTGGAGGAAAATGAGTGGGATGAGAGTTGTAATGGGGTCTCCACTCCTGATAAGGTGCATTCCACTGAGGCTGTGGCTGAGCATAAGAGTGAAATGAATGAGCAACTGGTTGGGAATAATATGGATCTGTGAAGGAACAAGGAGAATATGACCAAGGAGGAGGTGTAGACCAGGAAGGATGAGCAGGGGGATCCCAAGAAGGCATGAAAGTGGCTTGATAAGGGTCATAATAGGTCTCGGGTATCCCTTGCAGTTCCTGCTGGTAAGATCTAGGTCCATGTGTGTTATAGACAATTTTGTGCCTTGCAGCATCAGGCATGAATTGTCAATAATCCAAGGGATCCAAAGTCCCTAAACATGATGTTCCTACCCCTAGAGGAACAAGGTCAGCAAACCAACAGCTCTCAGATCAGTTCTCCACCTGAAAACACTCAAAAACAAGCAATCCTGAAATCAAAGCAGGTGCTCCACTAGGCTTCTGCGCTGAGACTCAACTCCTCCATGGTGTACCTGCATTGCAAAGCAGGTAGAACAAAGGCCACCTGCGCTGAGCGAGATGGGACAAGTGGCACACTGAGTCATTGCTCTGGAATCTTCCAAAAATGACACTTGGATCAGAGATTTCGCCTTGTGATGAGTCAGAGGCTCTGTTTCTCCAAGTGGAAGCAAGGTTCTCCAAGTGGACTCAAGAACTGAAGATCAACTGAAGAGAGAGAGGACACAAGGCAGCTACACATCAGTTGCAAGCTGACTCATCCTTTCTCAATTCATCTATATATTGAGCTCTCTCCTATGAGCTCAGGAGGCTGGAATTTTGTGCAAAGTAATGATATGCTGTTGGTTTCACTATAGAGCTATTGGGTGATTGCTTGAAGGAGGTGAAGAGGAGAAATTCTTTCTGCTGGGAGGTGTTTCTGGATTGGGGCCTTCAATGGTTGTAACACTCTCAGAACTTTACTTCTTCCATTAATAAAAGCTATTGAGGTTCTTCTATATGCACTTGTTTCAATGATGTATTGTGATAATTGTATATTTGATTTATGCTAATCCTTGAATCAGTTATGATTGCATGCTTCTTGTAGTTTCCTTCTTTGTTATTTTGCAGGATCTCATTGTAGCTGGGCCAGCAAAAGAGCAAGGAGCTGGGAGCAAGCAAGCAAAGAGAAGAGTTTGGATTCGACATTAAGCGCAAGACAACGGTTAGTGAATTTCTTCATTCTCTCTTACTTTCATAAAGAAGTAAACCTTAAGTAGTTTTCTTTACAGTTGTTGCTGAGGTACTATCACCCTTAGAGTGGGATAGGGTCATCCGAATCAGATACTTTTCCCTACAACAAACTGGCGACTCCGCTGGGGATCGTATCTGTTTGATTGTTTGTAGTATTTTGCTATTCATTTCCTGAACAAAAGAGTACCAAATCGAAAAGCTTTTGACTATATCAAAAGCGAAGTAGAGGGCAGCTACTCTAGCTCATTTCTGAGCATGTTCATGATTTGAAGAGCTGATCTACAAGGATCCTTGTAAGCTCTTAGTGATAGCTTTTCATCTTCCTTGTCATCCCTTAGTGTGTGCTTGACTGATAGCTTCTGATTTGAGCAAAAACTGTGAATTTTTGAGAAAATTGTGACCCGGAAACTGAGAAAACGCAACTTTCGTTTTCCAAAGCAGGTAGTACACAGGCTACCTGCTTTGCAACGCAGGTCCCGAAGGGGCTACCTGCGCTGAGAGCCAGACTGGCTATGCAGCACCTGCGTTGGCCCAATTTTGCCTTGTGCATTTGGGGTTTCCTCCCTTTTTCTTGCCTGTTTTCACTATAGATTTTGCAGCCAGTTACCAGTCTTGCACCTATTCTGAAACCAACCTTACTTGCCATCATTCCGCCTCTGTTATATAACAAAATTGTACTTGTTCTTTTGTATTTCTTACATCATTTACAATTTCCCATAACGAAAGTAAACTAGTCTTTCTTTGGCCTCTTAGATCTGAACCTGTGTTAGGCATTTTGCTGGTCTAAAGAGTTAGCTTGTTTGTTGTCCATAGCTGATTAGTCTTTTTTACTTTCGTCATTATGGTTTGATTTCATGTATTTCCAGTGATTAAACAAGTAAATCTTAAAGGTGTCTTTTGATTTTGGACAAACTTGTTTACTTTCGCTTTAAATCGAAATCAAAGTTATATAACAACTTTCTTTTTGTAATACATCAACATTAAGAAAGGGAAACGAAAATACATGCATTGTGCATTTTGCATTTGACTGCTTGCATGACGATTTAGGAAATTTTGCATTAGTGTGTGCTCTATGATCTGTGTGAAAAGATTTGCCTTTCTTCTCCCTCAGTAGTTAAGATTTTCAAAGTTGAAAGATTGAAAAATTTGCTTCTCATCTTAGACTGCATCAGGAATTTGTCATATATATCTCGTGGTGATCCTTAAAGGCAAACTGCTAAGCAAGATCAACATTAAAATAAATTCAATTTACATAACAACGCTTTGAAACATAACGCAAACACATAGAGGTCTAGGTAGAGACGTGTTCCGGCGTCGTTAAACATAGTGACTGTCGATCTCTACGAAGGTGGGTGATTCCTCCTGAGAGTCGGTGGCACTAATACGGACTTGTGCTCCCACGTACTGTCACGTATATATTGGGAGACCCCTATAGGAACAAAGCCTTTATCCATAGGAAGCCGTGTCAGCCACCCTACTGATCGCGATGCAGTGAACATAGCATTCACGAAGATCGACCACCCGTACTGTAAAACGTATTTTGTGGTTTCGCGAAAAGTTTGGCACACCCTCTGCCTAGAACTCCAGAGCAGTTTCTTTTGGCCTTTTTCAAACTCTATAACTGAAAAAGTCCATCCGAGCATTTGTCACTTCGGGCTCGTTAATACATCGAAGGAGACTAGAGTCATCTTTAGCTTTTTCTCGACTCTTAAAACATGAAAAAGCAAAGTTGTGTCTAAAGCGTCGTTAATAAAATTTATTTTAATCGGAACATAATCACCTGTTATTCCCACGTTGATCTTTCAGTTGAAAAGTATGGAGCCCACCAACCAAGGAAGTCACCTTGGTGGAAGTCCCAATCCCTTCTCCTCTTGGGGAGATGTTGGTGCGCCTCATATGGCCACATTGTCACTTCCAGGATTGACAATTAGCCTACCTGTATGGCTCTTTTCAACTAATGTAGTTCAAATCGCCACTAATCCTGAGCAGTCGAATCAACAGTCAGACCAGTCTCGAGCTACCCACCAGCCTTCCACCTCTTACAATTCTTCCTCTGATCCTTCATCTTCGCAGGGTAGAGCCGGCAGAAGTCAGCCTCCCATGGAGAAGAAGGAAAAGAAGAAGAGAGAAAAGAAGCAGAAGGGGCCTATGGCGAAGGCGACTGGGGGCAAGCAAAAGACATCTGACAAAAATCCACACACTGCACCGACCGGGCCTAAATCGCCATGTGTCATTTGTAAAGGGACCCACTTCCATCGTGATTGTCCTTGTATTCCCCGGATACTAAGGGACTGGTCCCCCAGGTTGCACAATCCGGTAGCATCAACCTCTGGTAGTCATGTTGATTGCAGTCCATCAACTAGCGAGAGTGAAGGACGAAAAGGGAGACCAAGATCACCCTGTATGTTGTGTGAAGGTGATCACGCCATCCACCGATGTCCATTCTTAGATGAGGCGAAGAGAGTTTTGGAAGATCGTCCGGTATCACCGTTACGACTTCCTCCTGGATACCAAAAACTCGTGCCTAATCCCTCGATAGTTGAAAATCCAGCTGGCCCGCTCAAGTGGTCAGCTGAAGTGTCCGTCATTGAGAATGAACCTACTGAATCCAGACCAGACGAAAGTCTAAAGGTCGAAACGACAGTTGACCCGGTTCTTCCTTCAGAGGTTTCATCCTCAAATGACACCGTCGTTGAAGATTCATCTTCGAATGACACCCTCACTGAAGAGAATAAGGATGACACCATCCAGATTCTTTTCATCAACACAGACTCTGATGAGCATCAGGGCAACGCGCCCATTCCTTTATCGCAGGAAGGAACATCGTCAGGGTCGTATCCGGCCGTGTATGCGGTCCCACCACCAAGCAACCTGGTTGTGTCCTTTGATTGGAATCAACTAGGCAGACCCCGGTTACCAGCCAGTATCCCATTCAGAATCATCGTCCAAATCTACAGAATGGTGATGGCTGGAACTATCATTGATGAAGGAGCTTCTGTGAGTATCCTTTCCTCTATTGCTTGGAAAGCACTGGGTTCCCCGGCGCTTTTACCTGAGATGAGAAATCTATCGGGTTTTGATAAAGGAACCAGTCGCCCGTTAGGGATTCTCCCCAATGTTCCCGTTAGATTGAAGGGGAAGACAGTTCATATGAACATCATGGTCGTCCAGGGACCCTTGGTTTATAACTTACTCCTTGGACGAGACTATATATATTGCATGGAGGCGATAGTGTCCTCACTCTTCAGAGTTATGTGTTTTCCGCACGAAGGAAGAATGGTCAAGCTCGTAGACCAACTTTCATCTCCAGGATCACGCATCGCAAATAGTCAAGTACCATCCCTTAACGGTTTATTCACTCAAGGAATGCCTCCACCCCCGGTTCTACTTCCCGATGAATGCGAGTGATTCGGAAAGATGTAACTGGGACCCAGGGGGCATGCACCCTGGCCTGCCTTGGGCAGAGGAAACCTTGGGTATAAAGTTGATTTCCGCAGAAGAATATGACTAGTCCGTACCCCGTCCGAAGGAAGGAAGAGAGGGTTGTTTTAGAATAAGATTCTTTTGTCAAAGTTATGTGAGTGAGATAATCAGCTTCTCGCTCCCCTTGTCTAGGTAAGTAGGCTCTCCTGAGGAAGGAGATCCATTTGTGGCAGCAAGTAGCCACCATCTTTGAAGGCAAGCCTCACCCATTAAAACATATGTTTTGAAGGATAAGTAGGGGCAGCCTCCAAAGAAAGAGATGAAATTGCTGCAACAAGTAGTCACCATCCTTAGCAACCTAATGATAGACATCGCCGAAAAGAGAGTTCAGTTTGCGGCAGCAAATAAAACCATTTTTCGGATAATAAGAAAGAGGCAGCGCCTCGAAATTATACTTTATACCTGGGGGCATGCAAACCTTTTGGAATGCAAGCACGGGACGACTATTTATTTTTTAAATTTTTAGGTCCTCCCTTTAAACATGTAGGTCTAACCCGTTAAACTCGTAGGATTAGCCGTTTCCAGCTTGCATAAAGAAAGGATGTGGGGCAAAAGTCAAAACTTGCCAAATAGGAGCATAGCTTCGTGAGATAAAGCTCCTTAAAAAATAGCTATCTCACCTGAGGCGTTTCTTGTATTATGACTGGTATATTCGAGCAGTTTTAGCACACAGTTCATGCTCATTAAAAAATAAACGCAAGATCCGAGCAGTTTTAGCACATAGTTCATGCTCGTTAAAAAATAAACATAAGTTGTGAGCAATCTTCCCCTAGAGTTCAAGCTCACCCAGAAAAAATGAACTGGTAAATAACCTTGGTAAATGTAACCTTTGACAGCCATATTAAAGCCCTTGGTCGTGTTTATATGCCATCACCTCCATCCGTTCGTTTGGCCAATCGTTCATCTCCATATGTTTATTTACCCATTTTGAGGAACAGCTGCGAAGAGTGATTTCACTAAGCCATCCTTGTGACACTGCCGTGATTGGAATATTCCAACCTGTACCTGGAATCTGCTGCTGCCCTGTTCATCACTCGTTCCTCAAAAGACGAGTCTTCTTTGAGCTCTTTTCACTGACTCGTAAAATATGAAAAGTTTGCCGAGTTTTGGCCTTCCAGCTCGTTAAAGCGAACGGAAAGCTATCCCTCCTCTAGATTTTAATCTTTTTGGACCTGAGGGATTATTGCACAAAAAGATCGAGCGCTTGTTTTGTTCGGCTCGTTAAAGCAATCGAAAATTCATCCCTTCTGTATTGTTTTATACTTTTTCGGACTTAAGGGATTAGATGACGAAAAAGGAATTCAGGAGTTGACTTTATGTACCTTTTCAGACTCTCTAAAAATGAAAAGGACCGAGTTATCCTTGTCGTTAGACTCGTTAAATTCATTAAATAGCGACAAACTTGTCTTTAGACGAGAACGAGTTTCCCTATCACTAGGCTCGTTAAAACATAGCGATGGGCTTGCCCGAAGGGTAGGTTATAGAACAAGCATATGTTATCCTCCTCAAGCTTGACAAAAATAAAGAGGTACTGGTCAGCAATGACTGGGGAAAAATTGGGAGAACCTCACAGCTTTAATGGTAGCAAGTCGCTCTTGAACATGACACTTTGTCCTCCGCATCACATCGGGTTGGGTTGTTTCATTCACTGGTCTCATCACCATGGTCCTCGCCACACCATCCACATTTGGGGTAATGCTACCAATCCATCACATCAGTGTCGTTATATGTTCAAGAGATGTTGTTCTGCAAAGAGTCAACCATGTCCCATCCACTGCCATACATTGTCCTTCATCCATTTCATGACTGCCACCCTGAATCATACATCACAGTTTGTTTTCACCTCATCACAATCACTAGCTCCGTTCCGTGTCACTGATGTGGGATTCATTAAGACCCTCCTTTGACGGATCGCTCCTTGTTGACATCAGCTCATTATCCAAGGAGTTGATCTAGGAACAACCCCTTCAGTACTTTGAAGCTTGCATACCTCGATGGCAAGTTTCTCACTTCCGGCGACAGGTATACATCAATGACCTTCGACCAGAAGATTTTGCATGGTGGTCGACGCCAAGTCCTTTATTCCCACCATGTGAATTGTACTGCCGTACCTTGAGGGTCATCATCCTTATCGGTGATTCCTCTCGCGCTTGTTAACGGTTTACATCATTGACCAGTAATCAAGCGATGTCTTTCCATGTTCGACTTCAAGAAATTCTCACATGGATCGACTTGTACATCGAGTGAAGATCGGAAGAGATTGAAGACCCCGGATCTAGTTTCATCCATCCGGGCTGTGATATATATTCAGGATATAAAGACATTTGATGTGTACATCATTGCAGCAGATGATCATCCTTCTCAAAGGATGATAATTTCAGCAGAGAATTATCAGTCTACCATCAGACGATCGTCTGTTCTATGTACCAAAATGAATTTATAAAGCTGAGCATGGGAATGCCCGCCTCAGCTAGATCATGAAAAAGTATGAAAAATAATGTATTGTATTGTATCTTATTACAGGACACTTCTCAGCAGATTGAATGAACTTCGGATCCTCCTAATAAAGCATTTCACCCGATAAACGACCTCATACTTTAGGGGGCATCTGTTATAGACAATTTTGTGCCTTGCAGCATCAGGCATGAATTGTCAATAATCCAAGGGATCCAAAGTCCCTAAACATGATGTTCCTACCCCTAGAGGAACAAGGTCAGCAAACCAACAGCTCTCAGATCAGTTCTCCACCTGAAAACACTCAAAAACAAGCAATCCTGAAATCAAAGCAGGTGCTCCACTAGGCTTCTGCGCTGAGACTCAACTCCTCCATGGTGTACCTGCGTTGCAAAGCAGGTAGAACAAAGGCCACCTGCGCTGAGCGAGATGGGACAAGTGGCACACTGAGTCATTGCTCTGGAATCTTCCAAAAATGACACTTGGATCAGAGATTTCGCCTTGTGATGAGTCAGAGGCTCTGTTTCTCCAAGTGGAAGCAAGGTTCTCCAAGTGGACTCAAGAACTGAAGATCAACTGAAGAGAGAGAGGACACAAGGCAGCTACACATCAGTTGCAAGCTGACTCATGCTTTCTCAATTCATCTATATATTGAGCTCTCTCCTATGAGCTCAGGAGGCTGGAATTTTGTGCAAAGTAATGATATGCTGTTGGTTTCACTATAGAGCTATTGGGTGATTGCTTGAAGGAGGTGAAGAGGAGAAATTCTTTCTGCTGGGAGGTGTTGCTGGATTGGGGCCTTCAATGGTTGTAACACTCTCAGAACTTTACTTCTTCCATTAATAAAAGCTATTGAGGTTCTTCTATATGCACTTGTTTCAATGATGTATTGTGATAATTGTATATTTGATTTATGCTAATCCTTGAATCAGTTATGATTGCATGCTTCTTGTAGTTTCCTTCTTTGTTATTTTGCAGGATCTCATTGTAGCTGGGCCAGCAAAAGAGCAAGGAGCTGGGAGCAAGCAAGCAAAGAGAAGAGTTTGGATTCGACATTAAGCGCAAGACAACGGTTAGTGCATTTCTTCATTCTCTCTTGCTTTCATAAAGAAGTAAACCTTAAGTAGTTTTCTTTACAGTTGTTGCTGAGGTACTATCACCCTTAGAGTGGGATAGGGTCATCCGAATCGGATACTTTTCCCTACAACAATGTGGCCTCCTTTGGTTCATATAATAGAGTGATTCAGTGGCTCCCTTGGCTCTTTGATATGCAGCTTTGATTCTGGGCAAGGAAGGGCACTGATCTGTAGGATGGTATTCTTCACATACAAAACACACTTCTAGGGAGTGCATTGGACATTCGTTCCTAGGATGCTTTTTAAGGCACCTAGGACAAAAAATGACCAAAGCCCTCTTGGCTTCTTCTTGCTTCTTTTGGATCCGCAAGGTATCCAGTTGCATGGCAAGAAACTGCCTCATATCACTCTTGAAATCTTTGATCTGATTTTCAAATTCATCCTTGGACAAGATGTTGCTCTCAACATTTCTGCTTGTATCCATTTGCTTCAGAGGAATGTTTCTTCTTCTTCTCCCCTAGAGGTTCTTTAAATATGCCTTGATGTCCACCCAGGGGTTCTTTAATCACAGCCATCGAAGAAGAACGTTGGCTGTGTGAAGCAGTGGGGGTGTTGTGCAATCATTTTTCTAACTTATCTCTACTCCTACAAGGCATGAAATGAAATCTTTTTGGTTGATTTTTGCTTTTTTCTACTTCTACATGCAAAACTGAAATAGATTGAACTGCAACTAACTATCTTGCTAAAATGAAAATGCGGAATTGAAATGAAAGCAGGAAAGGACTAATCTATTTTGCTCAAATGAAATTGCAGGAATGGAAAGGCTAGTCTACGCTTGCAAAATTGAAATACTAATCTACGCTTGCAAAATTGAAATTGCGGAATTGAAAGGCTAATCTAGGAAAGCAGGGAATGCTAATCTATGAAAGCAGGAAATACTAATCTATGAAAGCAAGAAATGCTAATCTACTTTTGCATAAATGAAATTGCATAATGGAAATGAAATAAACTACTTAGCAAAAGGTTGTAGTAGAAAATAGAAGAATAGCAACAATCACCAATACTCTGCCGCTTCCCCGGCAACGGCACCAAAAAGATGGTGAGCTCCAGTATTGTAGCAATAATGCTACAACTCCTGGGGCTTCCTGTCTCTCATTTTATCAACCCGGTAGTTCGTACAAACTTGGAAGCGACGGTGCTATATGCACAAGTACTAGCTCTTGTCGCAGCTGTCACTTGGTCAGCTGGCACAAGTCCGCTAGGGCTCAAGCCAACTTCTATAGGCTCTCAGAAGAAGCTTGCTAATTGATGGACGAAAGCTATTCTCAAAGGAAAACTACTCTACTTGACAAAATGGACTGAAAGCAAATCAAAGCATGTAAACCTAGGAAACCCTAATTTAACTAGTCTAACCTCTACAATGCAAGAAATGTGAATGAAACTTCTACCAATGCTGCTGTTACCTCTAATAAGTGCAAATGCATGGATCTAAACTACTTGCATCATGAAAGATATGTTTTTGTATTTTTCCTTTAAGTGTGTGGAATGATTGTGATAACTAGGGTTTGGTTGTGCAGATGGGATGGAGAAGGAAGGAAAGCGTGGGACAGGTTGGGGAGGCTAGGAGAGGTTCCTAGGGATCCTTAGCATCCATCCACAGAGGTTCCTCACATTCAGAAGCTCGGCAACCGAGTGAGTGGCCTCCTACAGGAAGTCTGCAGGGGATTCTACAGGAAACGCAGGGGTTTCTACAGGAAGGTCTGCAATTCTTCTACAGGATGTTCTGAAATGGGATGTTTGAGGATGGATGGTTGATGGAAGATGCATGGATGGTTATGGAGGTAGGATGGGGGTCTGAAGTGACCCATGAACTGATGGATGGAGTGGTGAGATGATGTGAGAGGCTGACTTGACTTGAAGGTAGTTGAGACAACAATGGAGAAGAAGGTAAGGTTACTTGGCAAAAGAGAAGATGGGAGATGAGGGAACAAACTTGGTGATGGAGGAGCTGATCTGAACGAGGCTCAGATGAACGAGGAGGTGATGAAGATGATAGAGATTCCCTGCACAATGCTCATTCAAACGAATCAATGAATTCTTGCAAACAAACCAAGTCCTAGCTAACTTAATCTAATTGTCAATGAAATAAATGAACAGCAGCTTTGTTTGGAAAGAGAACCATGTACTTCACGTGAGAAAGAGCATTCCAAAGGATCTAAATGCATAAAAAACTCCTACCAATCGATTCTAAGCATAAAAAGCTACGTTACCCATCAAAACCAACTACCATAACAAAGCAAGATCTAAAGAGCAGATTTTTTCTCAAGAACGCAGCAAACACATAAAGAGAAACAAGGGAGGTACTGGGCGCTTGAGATGGGCCCAACCCCAAGAACTACAGCCTCCCAAGAATGATTTAGAGCTGGTGCAAAGCTGGTTCCATCTTTATTAATCAAGAAATGAAAAGTTACATCAAAACTGTCCACAAGGAGAGCTTGAACATGAGCTGAAAGCAAAGCTACTCTATTGCATAAAAATCGAACTACAAACTAGCTGACTAATGGCTAAAACGAAATGACTAACTAGTTACAAAATGACTACCCACTAGCTAACCAAAATGAGGCCCCAAGCCTTCTTATTTATACAATTTGAGGACCCAACAGTCCTCCTAAAAGTTAGGGACTTGGCTGCCCAAGACTTGTAGTTAACAGCAGTCCTACTTGACTTGCTTGGCTGCCCTTGTGCTCATTGATTTGGTGGCCTTTGAACTCCAAGCTGATGGTGGAGAATTCGAGGTAAGGGCCCATAAATGAGGGGGACACCTTCCTACAAATCCTCTAGCTTGTTCTCCCACGAATTTGGCTGCCAAGTGCTCATTAAGACCTTCAATTTTGTCTCCAAGTTGACCAACAAGGCTACACAAAGCACCCATTAGACTTGTTGGCATAATGACTAACCAAATTCACTCTATTAACATAAAAATAATCAAAAACATGCAATAAACAAATGAGAATGGTGGACTAAGCCAAATTAGGAGGTTGAATGAGCCCAAATAATTGTACATTTTTGGGGCTCATCAAGTACCTTGAAATCTGCATGCATCAATGGCAGGTTTCTCGCCTTTGACGACGGTTTACATCATTGACTTTCGATCGAAGGATTCCGTGAAATGTTCGACATCAACTCATTCATTCACATCTCATGGATTGTACTGGGTACTTTGAGAACCATTGACATCACTGGTGGTCTCTCTCATGCTTGTTAACAGTTTACATCATTGACTGGTAATCAAGTGGTTTCTACCCTGTTCGACATCAACTCATTTATTCGCATGGA
Organism: Pinus tabuliformis; assembly: GCA_031772625.1. Lineage (NCBI taxonomy): Eukaryota > Viridiplantae > Streptophyta > Pinopsida > Pinales > Pinaceae > Pinus > Pinus tabuliformis. Next base: position 356,963,118 of record CM062804.1, on the reverse strand, counting down.
TAGAATCGTACCTTTTCAGGAAGTAGAAATGAAGACCCTGGATCTAGTTTCCACCATCCAGGCTGCGAGGAGTTTTGTATTCATTGTATAGTAGACCAACTATAAACAAATGGCTGCGTCCATACTGTGTCTACACAAGTCTATGATTATGATGTACTGCAAAATCATTCCTGTATCAGAGCAGTAGATAGTTTGTTAGTTAAAGTTTTCAATCTGAGTATGGGAATGCCTACCTCAGCGATGATATGATCTTATATATGTATTTTGTGTTGAATACTTGCAGGTTTCGACTGGGCTCTCCACAAGATAATCCTTGAAATGATAAAGTACTTCACCCTTCCTAGATGATATGAAACCCTAATCTACTACAGGCTTCGCACTTTAGGGGGCAATCTGTTACACTAAAATTTGTCACCATGACTATTTGTAGTTAGTATGGCTCTATCAACTGTCATACTATCCTCCTTGGCAAGTATCATACCTCTGCTCTTCATGTCAAACTTCAAGAAAGAGAGAAAGTCTTTAAAAATCTATATATCTCTGGGTATGCAGTTTCTCTTAGCCTTACCTGCGTGTACGCACCTCAAGTTCACAATACCTGCGTACTTGTACGCTCTGTCTGTAAAGGTGTGGGTGCGTACTCCTGTAAAGGTCAAAAGGCGCAAGTTTCACTTCAAAAAAGTTACTTGTGGTCATTTCTAGAGCATTCTAGAAGCTTGTTTGACGTGTATGGAGCGCCTCCAGATGGTTCATGTATCCCTATGAAAGAGGAACTTATCCCATCAAGAGGGGAGCTATCCCATCCAAAGAGGGGCTTATCCCATTGATGGTGGACCTGAATAACTTCCTCTAGAGCACTATAAATACAGGCATTGGGCCAGAGGGAGGAGAGGTTGAAAGCTGAACATTCCTAAGGGTAGATGCTGCTGGAATTAGGACTCCCATATAGAGCTTGAGAGGAGAGATTCCCATCCTTTCCTAGCCTTATTTGGAAGTGGGTGAGCTGATCAAAGTAAAGGAAAACTCTTGCTGGACCCTAGGAGGGACCTGCACAACACCAAGGCTCAAGTTGTAATGGTTTCTTTTGTTTCCACTTAATACAAATGAACTCATTTTTCTCAACAGATTGTTATTCATGATTTGTTTCATATACTCCTTGGTCTGTATGATGGATATGTGTTATTTTATAATTTTATCAGGTGCTATTTAATCTTTTGGCTTGTTAGTGAATGCAAGTTTCGAAGAGAAGGAGGAGCTCATCCGGATCAGCGAGGCTGGACTACTACAAAGCGTTGGACTAAAGGTATGTTATAATCACTTGATTACTTGTATTCTAAATGCATGTTTAGATAAAGGTAGTGTTTATTTGTCTTGTTTGTCACTAGAAAGCCTTAGCTTCTAGGGAGGTCGGTTTTGTCCGCATTATCGACTCTTTCCGCATGACACCAAGGATTAGGATTTTGAATATCTGATCCATGGATTTTCTTCTACTCTCCAAAAAGGACATATCCATTTCAAGGAAAGTGCCCAAATTGTTGTCGATTCTTTTAAAGACCTCCATATTCTAGAGCTATGGAGGAAGTCCTAACAACCTTACCTGTACTAGAACCAAATCAAGATTTTCATGGCTTACATTGAATAATGGGTGCCATCTCTTCAGAATGGATAAAGTAGAGCTTATGCCCCAGTTATTTCTAAGAACCTTAAGAGTCACTTCAACTGACTAAAATTCCAACATAAACCACCCATTACAAAGGGAAATCGGCTTTGGGGTTTCATCAACCAAACACTTCCAAGATTTTTCCACCCATTTCTATAAATAGTCTTGTGAGAATTTTCATCCTCTGGTCTTGCCCTACAATAACCCTCTCCACTGTGTTCATTACCTTTTATAGAAGAATGTCTACTCCTAATACTAGATTTTTATCCCCTTCCCCTTTTTCTTTTTTTTTTTTAGATGAGTTGGGTGCCTTCTTTTAATTTTCCTAATCCCTTAGGGTTTTCTCCTTTTCACCAGAAGAGCTAGGTGTTGTCTCTGCCTGAAAACTATTATCTGGCTAGGGTTTTTAACTTGCCAATATCCATTAGATCCCTCTTGAAAAGCTACCCCTGAATATGATGTAAGTTCTTGGTTCCTAGGAGAAATCCTTTCTTCATTCCCCTTATCATCAACAACATATTGACACTCTGAAATAGCACAAGGAGGGGCCTTTGTCTAAGAATGGAATCCAACCTCGATTTGAGGTGAGTTTAGGTGTTGAGCAACCTCATGTCCTTCCAGGGTTTGTAAACCCTCAATTTCACCATTCTTAGACTTAGGTGAGGTATTCAATTCCTGCAACACCATTTATTCATCTTTCCCTAGCCATAGGTAGGTCTCATTATTCACTTCTGACCAGACCTTCTTTTGAATTTGATGCACCTCCAGATAGCAAACCTATTTCACACCATCTGTCTACCAAATTTTCACTTTACTAGCCAACAATGCCAATGACGTGAAAATCATACCCAAATCTCTTAGGTCCTCCATGTAGTCCACTATGTCCTCAAACTAACCGACATGATTGTCCAGCTCAGCTGCCATAGCTTCTAAGTAGTGAAAAACCCTACTCCCTAACATCCAGACCTCCAATTGTTGCATATGTTGTGACCACAGAAGCTCCACTAAACTATAGAGCCATTTTTCCTCTCCCCTATTTATGTCTGTTATGGATTTCTTGTTGTGTGATTTAATCGATTTATGGAATTAATCATCCATCCATGGTTATGGAATTAATTAATTATTTATCAATTTTTTTAAGCAATTGATTATTCCTATAGGATTACACATATTTTTTTATTTCTAATTTGACATAGTTGCATTTTAGACTGGGTTTGCATTCCTTTACATTTTTTGAATAAATGTACTTAACTCAATATTTTCATTGGTTGGTCTAATTAAAATCAATAATCATTTTGGCAAGGACTATATTAAGTTATTTTATTTCCTGGAATTTAGCTAGCCTTTACATTTCTTGTTTTTCCTAACTAGGGGTTAGAGCAAAGAGGCTTTCTATGTCATATTGTTTAGATTATACTTATTTTATGGAATTCCTATTTTTTTTAGCTATGGTTTATGACAAAAAGGCTTCTCGTGTCTGCTAGACTAGATTAACTTGCCTTTTTGTAATTTCCATTTCACCCAGTTGGGGCTTCTAGTAGAGAGACTTCCTATGCTAGTTGGACTAGGTTGTCATGCTTTCATGGAATTTCTATGTCATCCAACTGGGGTTTATAATAGAGAGTCTCACTATGTCAGTTGGATTAGATTACTTTTCTTTCCTTTACAGCAATTAGTTAGAATCTCCTTTCCTACAAGTAGATAACTTCTTTTCAACATGTGTGGATTTTTGCAGAACCTTTCCAAGCCTGTGAATCATCTATACCCTCCTTGCAAAATTAATAGTTGTTATTACAACTACAAAACAAACCAATAAAAGTATAAGGTGTTATCTATATATATAGTGCATGGTATGTTGCAAGTTCTATACAAGCCCTAAGTTGACAATTAAATGCATAGTCTTCTACTTGTCTTTTTGAGAAATTAGGAAAGTGATCTTAGAAGACCCATCATTTTTGGTATTGTTTTTAGGTTAAGTTATGAAAGAAATAGTTTCTTTCTTAAATTGGTTTGAAATTCATATTTTTGCACGCATCAAATATAGTCGAAAATATATTTACATGCAGTTTAGAATAATATTCTTTTGTTGTTTCTAGAGCACATGATATAGGTCATTTAGACACATTGATTGAATTGCTAGCTCGGAAAGAGAAAAGAAAAGAATTAGTGAATGAAGAGGAGCCAAAGGGATGTCAAATCCTTCAAGATTGAGTATGGATTGATTACCAAGGTATGTGATACATTATTGATTTGACAGATTTGATAGCTTATAAAATTACATTTTTTATTTTGGAAATCCATTTATTATTCTCTCTTTACATTCTTCTTTATGATTGTTCCATCCCCTCTTCTCTCCCTTGTTCCTTTTCGATCCACTAACCAATTCTTCTTTTCTATCTTTGGGAAAATTTCATCTAAATTAATGAATCAATGTTTAATAAACCAATGCTTGGAAATAGTATATAATTATTTTTATTTTTTCTTGGTAAATTATGGTTACATGTCTCAGATCTTATAGTTTTTTGGTGAAATAATATTGTGTATAAGTTCTTAGTGTTGTGTTAAAAAGAAACATGCAAGATTAATGTTGATACATCATGTATATAAACAATTCTTTGAGAAAAATAGGAAGCACCATGGTTGCACACTTAAGTGTCTTAGTAGATAGGAATATGTCCATATGATGACCAATGGTTTAGTCCTTACATCAAGGTTGATGTTTGGATTAGAGGACAATAGGTTCCCAATAAACCTATCTAATTTTTTGATCCAAAGGTATGGTTAGTTCCTAGCTAGTGTGTTTCTCTTAACCATAATCTTACAAGTGAATGTAGGAGTATCATCACCTATTATATTTAAACCAAGCTTAATCCATAGAATTATGTTTTTTATCTCCTCTAATTATTTCTTGGTTAATGACTATTACTTCATAAAAAATCTAAATATTGACATTGATATATCCCATATCTAGAAAATTATACTTGATAACTAATCAGCACCATGGCAGGGTACCTAGGTGTCTTGGTAGATGTGAATGTGTCTATTGGATGACCAACTATTCAATATTTATAGAAATTCTTATGTTTGGTCCTAGGGTATAACAAGTTCCCATTCAACTTATACTAGTGTTAATATCAATGGTATAGTTGATTCCCAACTAATATTCCTCCAAATCATCGTCCTACAAGTGAATGGTGCAAATTTTTCATTACAAAACAAAATGTGTATTTACATGAAAAACTAAGCCAAAAATTTTTCTACAACATTATTTTTTTACAAATTTCCCAAAAGCATATTTAAAGAAGATATTTCACACCTCAAATCATGGCATTCATTAAGTAATTGAGGCACTTCATGGACTCCCATTATGGCTATGTCCGGATCCCATTACCTATTTTTGAACTAGAATATTTTATCCTCATTTTATTCTTGATTTGGGTGTTGTTTTCATAATTTTCGCCAAAACTTGTCAGTATCATATCACCTTAATATAAGCATCGGATGCTTGAAATTTTTGGTATGTGGATACCTTATACTTAAAACCATATACCTTCAAAAGTACATGCATATCCCAATTACAATTTGACATCTTGTTTGTGAAAGTAAGATAAATAGAATTAATCTAAAACTACTACTATCCCATTAAGCTAACATATATGTGTATTATGGGTATTGTATTTATTGCATGTGAAAAAAGGATCAACAACAAACATATGATACATATATACGCATTCATTAGCTGAAAGAAATCAAAATTATATTTCATTTAAATAGTCAAATGAATGTCATTCATGCACAACATTCAGATAGGTTTTTGCCTTAACGCCTCAATAACAATGAGATAAATTAGTCAATAGTAATCAATTTCCATGATACACTATCAAAGTAATAAAGAATCAATATTTCGATTTCAATGAAAAAATGAGCAAGTGAATTAAGGAAACAATACCATATTTTTCTTAAACTCATAGAAGCAATATTGAAAACATAGTTGTCCAGAAAAGTAAAGCTCTCCTACATAATTTTCTAATTAACAAATTATAATAAAAATATAAAAGTAAATGTTTTTTTTGATATTGAAGTAATTTTCAGAGAAACTTCATTGGCTGATTGCCAACATGCATGAATCTCCAAAAGGTTTGGAAGCTGTAAAGGAGGATCTAGATAAAAAATGATTTGGGACTCGAACGCTCATGCTTCAATAACTAGAAATTAATGCACAATATTATAAGTGATTAATTTGGTGATGAGGAAATAACTCCGTGGTTTGACAAAATAGCTCCAAATGGTATTCAATTCTTGCTTGAAATTTTCTAGGTTAGTTACATTATTGGATGCATCCTGGATTTTCAATTGGAACTAAGCAACTAGGCATTCTTATTTTTATTTATTACATATAATTCATGCTGAAGTTTGTTGATCTCATTCTTCAACATGAAGTGTGCTATTGTTGAAATTTAATCTCTTCATGTTTCAATTGTGCTTGGAATTGGTCTCCTTTTTGTTGATCTCATTCTTCAACATGAAGTGTGCTATTGTTGAAATTCAATCTCTTCATGTTTCAATTGTGCTTGGAATTGATCTCCTTTATGTGACAATTGTTGTTTAGAATCTAATATCCTATCATCTTTCTACTCAGGAAATTTCATTAACTTGGTGACATAGAAAGTATTGGCATTCACATAAGACCCAATTGAGTGAGCCAATTCTTGAACCATCTACTTTTCATCTAATTGAGAATCGTCCCAAACTATATATGGAAAATAAATTGCTTCTTCTTAATTATTGTTTTCAATAAGACTTCAAATTTCTAGGTAGTGCAACAATTTTGTGCAATATTGAACTCATAGTGTCTCACATGGTGGTATCTGGGTTTCCTTTTTGCTCCAACTTCGTCCACCAAAATTTCCTCTAAACTTCCCGAGGCTTCATCTTCGATTGTTATGTACATGTCATATTAAGGAGATACACATGCATATACCCTTCTAATGATCACATCTAAGAATAAGTTGGCATTTGTATTGTTGACGTCCTATTCCTCTATTATCGACATCTAAGGTTTATATACTTTCTTGACTTGCTTGGCCATTTTTTGAGTTCTAAAGAAATTTGGAGAGTGAGAAGCCTAAGTCCTCAAAAAAGAAAAGGACATTATTATAGGATTAGTTTCAAAATTGCAAGGCTTGTTGATAATGTTATAATCAACAATCAATACATGAAATTTTAGAATAAATTCAATTAGAGGCATAAATGATATGAATTACATGCAGGGTGGTGTAATAATTACATGCTAATTCACACATTAAATGCTTAAAAGACACATTTCCCAACAAAAGCAATTTTTTTAATTATAGATCTAGAATTTAACCACATGGTAATTATCCTATTATAGGTACTACAACCACCCTCCAAAATTTTTCCCATGCTTTGATTTTGGAACCTTCCTTCTGTCCACAGGAGCTTATCTTTCAATGTCGTCAAGTATTCATGTTGTGATCAAGACTTATCTTTTCATGTTTCACTTGTGATGTATTGATGTCAGTTTTATATCTTTCAGACACAAGACAACTCTTGACTTGACCTTGCAACATTGCTAGGATTGTCTCCAGAGAGTGCCCAATCTTGGAATGCAAGCCAACCTTGATGATTGGAATTGCAAAATCTAGGATGGAAGGCCTGATTTGAGCTTATAAATTGTGCAATACTATATGGAAGCCCAACCTTAAGTCCATAAACTATGCAAGCCTTCCTTGAGCTCAAAAACTGCGCAATGCATTGAGTCAAGAAGTTTCCCAATCCTTGGGAATTGCGCAATCCTTCTTGGTAGTGTGCATGCTAGTTTCTTGAAAAAGGAAAAAGAAGAAAAATAAAAAATCATCCCTATAAAATAGGGAATCATTAATTAGTTTCCTGAAGGTGGCACACTTACTATTTTTAGAGCTTTCCTCCAAGTGTCGCTTTTTCCTTGATCTTAGGAAGTCATAAACCCTAATATGTCGAGATCTATATAATGGACACCACTATATCTCATTTGTACATTTGATCTTGTAGCTATAGCATTCCCAAGGAGATAAAAGAGCCTTCAGTGGAGTTTTCGATGCTTTTCAGGGTGATTTTTGCTTTTGTCATCTTTGGTCACCTTTTCTATCGCTTTTTGTTGTTTGGCTTCAGTGAGTGTTATTTTTATTGTTTCTTTTCATGGTTTCTAGTTTTTTAACTTATATTAGCTTGTAAAAGTGTTTCTTCAGTCCTGTGTTTGCCTTTTACAAGTGCAACATTAATTTTCTTATTTTTTCCCATCAGTGGTCATCGTTTCGGTGACTCTACATGCATGTTTGTTTTTCCTTTTGCATGTTGATCTTCTGCACTTTATTTTCACTAATACATATATCCTTATTTATATCTGCACTTTAAATTGCACCATCACTCATATATTCTTATTTCCCACACTCTTTCTAGGTAGATCTTCCCTTCCCTTGACAAGAAGTTTCCTTGTCTAGCTGGGAATTGCGTAAATCAAAGGCTCAAGCTTGATGATTGGCATCTAAGACTGTGTAATGAGTAGTACCTGGCTAGATGGACTATGCATTGGGAAGTTCCGGGGCTCAAGCCCATCCTTTGGCCACTGAGACTAGGAAATGTGCAGTCTCAACCTCAGTTTTCCTAGGCTGAACTACACATTGCGTAGTCGCTAGCCTCAAGTTGCACCACTAACTACTGAGACTACATAATATGTAGTTCAGGAAGTGAGCATCCCTCATTCACCTCAAGAATTTCACAATTTTCCTTTTCAATCTAATGGTTGCTTCTCTGATCCTGCTTTGAGAGTTAATTTGCTGAAGCTAATTTTTCTTTGCCATGAGTGCATTTTCCTCCTACAAGTATTTCAGTATTTTGGCACTTATTTTCATCAGTCACTGACATCATGGCTTGAAAGGGATATGCTTCAAATGACACCACAGAAAGAAACATCGAGGAGGTAGTTGAGAATACACCAATGAAATTTCTAGTTTATGTAGATACTCAACTGTTCATAGAATAGGAATGAAATATCACATGGGAGAAAGTAAATGGAGCATTCTCAACAAGAAGCTTCAAATAAAACCTTGAAGACAGGCAGGTACATATCAATGTCCAGAAGTCAGGGTTACATAAGGTTGCATGTAGGTATCCGGCCTTCCCATGTGCAGACGTTATTAGCTAGATAATTTATCATACAGATCCAAAGACTATGAATCTGAACAATGCTAGTAGACAAAGGCTTTATTCTTCTCTGGTAGAACATTATCATCTCATGTACCATTTGTCGAAGTCAAAATCACTCAGGTAATCTTACTTTTATGCTACCAACGGCTACTTGAGCACAAGGACATTATCAAAACCTAGGTAAAAGAGCCAGCAAAGTTCGTTCAAACACCCACTGACAGTTGCAAGAAAAAATGTATTAGGAGAGCCTATAAGCTCTTGATATTTCTATGTGTCAAAATCTATGGTCAACAATACATTGAGACCTTCCCTAAAGGGTGGGCATTCTTATTGAACTAGTGTTATAGCTCCAAATCTCACTCTTATGGTTTGTGATGCTGCACTCATGGCCTAGGGAAACCCCTCCTTCCAGACCTGGTCCTAAAATTTAAAAAACAGTGTTTTATCCCTTATACGCGACATTGCCCTGAGTTAAACGTGTGTATATGCGGGTCTGTGTATACCCAACCCATGTATATGTATTAAAACACTTAAAAAAATATAAAAATCCTTATTTTTGGGTGGAGATCGCGGGTTTTACTTGCTGATCACCTGTTAGTGCCCGTGGCCCAACTGTTCCCAACCAAATCCCAACTAAAAAACTACTTTGGGAGAGGTATAAAAAGACCTCAAAGGGAAGGCCTAAGGGAGGAGAGAAGAGAGAGAAAGGTTATTATGCTGAGATTTTTCCCCTGACCAGGTCTGAAGTCCCTTGTGCCTTCTGCACTTCCACCATTTGTACATGAAACCCTTGTTTCCTTGTGTGTTGATGTTAATCCACCATTTATGACATCATGGAGTGAGTCATGGAAGGAGTTTGTTAAAGGATTGAGGCTGGAACGGATCCAGAAGGAAGCTTTGCTTGGAGCCTGCTGAAGGTGACTCAGGTGAAATTATTCCTTTTTATGTACTTTATTTGTCTATAATAAAAGAAACACATGTCTTGGTTCCCGATATAAATCTTCTTTATGTTTATGATATTCATGTTTAGAATTCATATGTAAATGGTTGTTTGGATTTCATAACTAACTACCTTTATTTATAACATGAAGATGGTTTCTTTATAAGGTTTTGTCCTTAATGCCTTCCTTCTAGCAGATCTTTCCCTATCGACTCCGACTCATTGCTCTGGGGCAAAGATCTAGAGTCCATTTGGCAGTACCTTGGGGTTTGCAGTCATTAGTGGCAGATCCTTCACTATCGACAATGGGAAACCATCATTGTCTCCTAATCGATAGATTCTTACAGGTGTTCGACTCCAGCTCATCTATTCACACTTGTTAGATTGTACTGAGTACCTTGACGCTCATTATCATTATCGGTGAGTAGTCTCGCGTTTGTTAACGACATACATCAATGACCGGTAATCAAATGTTTTCTCACATGGTTGACTTCAGATCATTTATTCCCATGGTGTAGAAATGTACCACGGCGGTCGGTGAAGACCTCAGGTTGTATCAGCATTCATTGGTTCACTTGACAGTTGCTTTTGTTGCTGCTAGTTGATACCGCTCCACCTTATATGTTGCAGTCAGTCATGGTGACATTATATATGCTGGCACCTGAGTTTGCAATGTAGTACCATCCTATTCCATCATGTTCATTTGGTACCTTTTGGGATCAGTCTTTGATATCAGTGATCCGTTGCATCTTTCAGCATCATTGACAGTCTTATATGTGATATTTAGACATGTACTTGTTCATCATGATCAGATGATCCATTATGTATTTTCCAGTCATTTATACTTGTATACTTAGTGGATCCGCTTGTACTTGATATGCGGACATGCTTTACTTTTTGTGATCATGGGTATGCCCGCCTCAGACAGTGTTTCTTTCTGATCTCCTTTGGTGGCTTGGTAGGCTGAATTCTGGTGAAGTCCTCCTCGGTTTTTGACAGATTTCCTTTCCATGTACTTGCATAATACATTTCAGCCATCATGTACCCCTTCTGACCTCATATATTAGGGGGCATTTGTTATAGCTCCAAATCTCACTCTTATGGTTTGTGATGCTGCACTCATGGCCTAGGGCAACCCCTCCTTCCAGACCTGGTCCTAAAATTTAAAAAACAGTGTTTTATCCCTTATACGCGAAATTTCCCTGAGTTAAACACGTGTATACGCGGGTCTGTGTATACCCAACTCGCGTATATGTATTAAAACACTTAAAAAAATATAAAACTCCTTACTTTCGGGCGGAGATCACGGGTTTTACCTACTGATCACCTGTTAGTGCCCATGGCCCAACTATTCCCAACCAACTCCCAACTAAAACACTACTTTGGGAGAGGTATAAAAAGACCTCAAAGGGAAGGCCTAAGGGAGGAGAGAAGAGAGAGAAAGGTTATTATGCTGAGATTTTTCCCCTGACCAGGTTTGAAGTCCATTGTGCCTTTTGCACTTCCCCCATTTGTACAGGAAACCCTTGTTTCCTTGTGTGTTGATGTTCATCCACCATTTATGACATCATGGAGTGAGTCATGGAAGGAGTTTGTTAAAGGCTTGAGGCTAGAACGGATCCGGAAGGAAGCTTTGCTTGGAGCCTGCTGAAGGTGACTCAGGTGAAATTATTCCTTTTTATGTACTTTATTTGTCTATAATAAAAGAAACACATGTCTTGGTTCCCGATATAAATCTTCTTTATGTTTATGATATTCATGTTTAGAATTCATATGTAAATGGTTGTTTGGATTTTATAACTAACTACCTTTATTTATAACATGAAGATGGTTTCTTTATAAGGTTTTGTCCATATACTGCTATGTTCTTTGGAATTGGTTATTTTGCAGGACAAAAAAGAAGAAGGGAACTCCAAGAAGGGTTTGGACCCTAAGGGCCTTCTCAAACGTAGGACCTAAGGTACGTACCCTTTACAATAGAATTTGCTTATAATAGCACAATGGCTGTGTGGATGTGTGTTTCTTTGGATAGATAACTTTCAGTCTGCTAGGGTGTCAACCCAAAAAGCCCTAGGGGAACATTTCCCTCCAACACAATTGGTGACTCCACTGGGGACAACTCTCTTGTTGTTCCTAGTTTGGGTGTTTTCAAGCCAATCAGGGCTCAGCTGCCTTGTCTGCTTGCTGTTACTGTCTGGTCTGTTCTTGAATTTGAAGTTTTCCCAGTTTCTTCTATTTGTTTTTTATTTTTCTTGAAAAATTTTATACACACTGTTTTTCTTAGTTACAGAGGCTTATGTACGCATGTTTCTTTAAGTGAACCCGTGTATACGCAGGTTTCCTTAGTTACAGTAGCATATACACGCAATCTGTACATAAGTACAGTCACGTATATCTTGCAATTTTCAAGATTTGTAAATCTTTTTATCTCTGAAGGTCTGTCTGGTAGTTTGAGTCAGTCTGAAACAGTCATTTTCCAGTATCAGTTGTTCTTTTTACAGCGAGCATCTTGTTCCAAATTCTCTCTGATTATAAGGAGTATTGGTCCTGTTTTTTGTTATTGCAAGTGTCATCTTTTCTTGTTCAAGCACACAAGATTTCTTGTTTTGAATCTTGGCTGCTCTGATTCATCAGGGTAGGGAGATTGATCTCAATCTTCGTGTCAAATATTGCTTTTGGTGACTTTTTGTTTGCTTGAAAAAACTGCTTTTGTGACCATCCACTTCTTTGTTTCATGAAAGTTGTTGATTGACACTTTCTTGAAATTTGTCTTTTTGATCTTTTTGGTTATTTTTGCCAAAGCTTTCATTGTTGCTTTTGATTGTTAAGAGCATCCCTAAACACATCTCTTTTTGTTGAGTTTTCATACATTGTGTGGTGTCAATTTGTGAAAGTGTTTGTTGCCTATTCTTCAATCACAAGTTTCAGTGTTGTTGAGAGCATTTTTTAAAAGACTTTTGTTGTTGCGTTTGAAGAAAATCTTTTTGAAAAACTTAGTTTTGCTTTCTTGAACTTGGTTTTCATTTGGTTTCCTTTTAGTGAATGAAAGTGCTTTATGTTTGTCTTAGAACCTATTTTTATTGTTTAGACGAAATGAATGGTAGCATCCCATATTCCATCTAGACATTTTAAGTGGAAAGATAAAGATTGATAAGCAAGCAACTTTCATTTTTGATTTAGAGTAGTTTTGAATCTTGCATCGGCATATATTTGTTGCATTAGGATAGATTTGCATACCCTTTTAGGCATACATAGCTTTGTTAGCTTTTGTGAGTGTGAAGCGTGAATTAACGAAAAGAAAAGAAAAATTTGTTTTATTAGAAGTTCCTCTGAACCCTATAGAAATTGCTCTTCATCGAAAAACGAAAAAAGTGCATGTGCATGTAGTTAAGTTTTTATTAATTTCTTTTGCGTCAAAAAACACCACTAGTTTCACTTCCGTTACCTTGTGACTTAAAGAACAACCTATTTTAAAATCAAGCGCTAACTAAAATTCACTAGAACTTTTTGTTTAAGTCAGTTACACCAACAAGTTTAGGATTTTAGGGCCTTGGATTAGGCGAGTGGAGAGTTAACTCTCCAAGGCCATTTAAACGTCAAATGTAGGAGTCTGAATAGCGAGTGAAAATCCAATAGCGTTAGGAAGACCAGGAAAGCTCCAGATCTGGGAGTTAAGCACGAGGTTCTGTGAAGACAGGGAAGAGAGATACCCCCTCTCCTACTTGTCTGAACTTACCTCACGACTGTTCCACCTGGCTTCTGTGACGAGTTGGTATCCATAGTTGCTACTCCTAGGGATCTACACAGGTGGCTATAGAGGGGAATCTCGTGGCACCTGAGGTCGACGTTGCATCACTCTCGACAATACTACTGGAGGGCACCCTTGCGAAGCTTGGCGGCTTGCACCAGTGCAGGCTGTTGTTAGGAGGTCAGCGTAACTTCCTCTGATACCTTCGCTGATAGGACTGGGCCCTCATCATCCCAGACTATCTTCGGAAGGCCCCTTAATTCACTTTCTTGTATTTTGGTGTCCAGTCCTAATCACCTGGAGTGGAAATACTTGGAAGTTGTTTGACTGGCTATTATCTTTAGGGACTTTATAGTGTGTGCTATGTGCTCTTAGTTGGCCTAGCTTTCAATTTTTTGAGTCTTTAGTTAGATCATAACAAAAAATTCAAAGTGGCTGACCAATCTCCCAGACGATCTCGAAGACTTCGTGGTCTTTCACCACCAAGTTTAGAGCCTTCTCCTAGAAGGCGCAGAGGTAATACTACTGGTGGGTTTCGTCCCACGGCAGTTGACGCATCGAGGATTGATCCTCCTCTTGGGGGCATTATTGTTCAAGCAAGGCCTGGCACTTCCGAACAAGAGAGGGACACTCCAGTCCTTTCTCGAGTTCTCTTTCAAGTGGAGAATAACATAGAGGTAGAATAACTCTCAGAGTCGTTAGCAGCTCCGAATTCTCCACTACCATCTAGTCATCTAGACATATTACAATACGTTGGGACTCCGACGCATGGACCGTCAAGTCCAGGTTACGCTACACGCTTACCATCGATGACCACTACTGGAAGCATGGCTTCTACAAGTGCTATGACTATGCAAACTCCAACATTGGTGCAAGGTGGAGGAACGATTTCCATCTCCTCTGCTTCCTTGTTTGGATCTTTTGCTAGCACATCTTTAGTTGGGTCTACCTCCATTCCGTCCACGAGTGGAAATGCCAAAACCAATGCTTTTGGTACTGGATTCTTCCCATTTGGCACCCACTCACACGGTATTCCATCGGTTCCATTTAGTGCCGCTACGTCCATGATGGGCAGATCGGCTTCATTCCAGGGTTTTCCTTTCGGAAGTGGTCATATACCACATTCCAACCCGACGATAGGATCCATGCCTTTTTCTTCTGTAGGACAAAGCAGTAATCCTTTCCAAGGTTGGAATAACCCTGGGGTTAGTGGCACGGGAACTGGGAATCCGTTTATCGGCCAACAAGGGAATAGGTCGTACTCCATGGTTAGTTCGTTTCAAAGTATTCCTCCCTTAGCTTCGGCTTGGAATCCATATCAGGGGTTATCAACTCCTTATAATCCTTTAGGAGGAAACTTTGCTGGTTATGGAGGCTTTGCAGCTGGAGTTGGTCAAACACCGAATTTTGCTAGATCACAAGGCTTGCCTTTTGGTTCAGCTGCTTCTACTGGTTACTTCGGGTAGCTTAGTGCCTTCCAAAATCCAGGCCAATCTTTTCAGAACTTTGGGAGTTCTGCCCAGTCTAGGTGGAATCCCCAAGGTCCTCCTAGGCTTTCGTTTCAGGCAACATTAAACTTGCCAAATCTCACTAAGTTAACAAACGATCCAATCAAGTACAATCCGGCCTGGCCTCCGGTCCCAACCAAACTCCCTTCGGACATTCCAAAATTCGAAGGGAAGAGTGGTGAGGACCCAGGTGACCATGTAACCACATTCCATTTGTGGTGCTCATCTAACTCCCTTATCGATGACTCGATCAGGTTGAGACTTTTTCAACGCACCTTGACTGGTAATGCGGCCAAATGGTATATAGAGTTGCTAGGGGGCAGCTTTACATCTTTCGCTGACTTATCCAATATTTTCTTAAATCATTTTCAGTTGCATGTCCATTATGATGCCGGAACTGAACTTCTGGCCACTTTTCGTCAGGATAAGGCAACTCACATTTCTGACCATATTCAGGAATGGAGGCAGAGAAAGAGGCTCATTAAAGCCGAAATCCCTCTGGAGTACCGTCTTGAATAGTTTTTGAAATCTTTACAACTCGAGATCTCCAAGGATGTTTCCATGTCTGGAGTCTATTCTGAGGAGCAAGCCATTTTTAGGGCCCAGCAATTAGAACTGATCTAGTCTCAGTCTGGGATCCTACAAAAATACTTTCCATATGCTCCTGGGTCTAAGGTTGACATAGCTAAGTCGAAGCCAGCTCACCACGCGGATGGTATCGTTGGGTCGGTAGACACAACTACCATGAACTTGTTGAACCAATTGCAGCAGTTGTCCTTACAAACTGCTTCTAACAACCAAGTCACATTGTCTAATCCCCCGGCTTCCCAAACTTCTTCAATTAATGCCATCCAATCCAATAACCCCAAAGGAAATCAAAATTCCAATGGGAAAAAGAAAGGACGAGGTAAGAAAAAGAACTAGGATGGGAAGCCTGATGCAAATAAATACGGCAACAACGCTGGTGATGGTAGAAATGAGTCTAGAAAGAAAGTCCAGTTTCCATGCAAGTTGTGCAGTGGAGACCACTTAACTCACATCTGCCCTAAGATTGAATATGATCAGTGCTTGTTAGGACAGCAAGGGACTTCTAGTTCTCAGGCTGTGTTAACAAACCCTTTTCCCCAAGGGCAGCAACTTCTTGCTGGCGCGAGTTCAAATCCTGGTACCTCCACAGGGGGCAACTAGGAAGGGGAAAAATCATCGAATGTTTTCATGATGGGTTCTAATGTCCATGTCACTACTCGGTCACGTGATTATGGTGAAGCCGAAACTTCCAAGGACAAGACTGTTCCTGGAAATACCGACCTTCATATTGAGCGACCCCCTGCTGAGACTATACAACGGATATCGAAAGGTTCTGCTAAACATGCGACTATTAATCCTAATGCCAGGGCCACCCAGAATTACTCCATTGTGGAGGATCTGGCTCAGAGTCCATGCGCCATGTCCACTTTAGAGGTTCTCTAGTCGTGTCCGGCTCAACGAAGTGCTTTACTTTCCGCGATTGGAGAATTCGATCCAACTAATTCTTTAGTGCTCACTTTTGACATGTTAAATGTCAAAAAGCGACTCCCTCATCATATGGCTTTCCAAATAAAGTCTACATACTGGAAAATCAACATTTTTTGTACCGTTATAGATGAAGGAGCTTCCACGTGCGTCATGTCGATGTCATGTTGGAAGGCTATTGGATCACCTTCGGCTGTTCCTTCACCCACCGTCTTGACTGCATTTGATGGTCATTCTCATAAGCCGCATGGTATTATCCCGGCCTTTCCTATATGTGTTGGGGGGAAGGTCGTCAATATTGAAGTCGAAGTCATAGATGCTAACCTAGACTATAATCTCCTATTAGGAAGGAACTGGGTATACGAAATGGACGCCGTTGTTTTGACTCTGTTTCGTGTCATTTTCTTTCCTCATGAGGGGAAAATCGTTAAGGTTGATCAAATGGATTAATGTCCAGTCGATCCTCAAGAAAGCTCTGACTCTACTGTTCCTTTAGTGGAAAACCCTCGCCCGCCTACTGAGAATTTAGGAGTGTGAATGTATTCCTCATTGATGGGTACCTTTGATCTTCCCTCTCCTTTCGCTAAAATCAATGCCATTTCATCATCTAAGGAGTCTCCTCGAGAAGAGTTCTTTCAAACTCATTATTTTTCAAACCCTTGGACCTTGCCTTCACCTACGACCACATTAGTTGAAGGACAAGTGAATGGAATGGCATTCCCTATATCTGCAGATGAGCTTAGATATCAGTCTATCGTAGACTCTGTAGACAACCACTCTGCTCCTTTTTCCGAAGAGGAGTTAGATGTTGATGTGGCCCCGGCTTGGAGCCTTGATTCTACCTCTGCTTTGGACTGCTTAGATTCAGTTTTACCTTCTGAAGAAGAAATCCTCGAAGTAATGATGGGTATAGATCGACCTTGGGAAGACTTACACCATCGTTCATACTTTCTTCCTCCATTGCAGGAAGTAGAATCTAGATTCTCCGAGCTCTTCACTAGTGATGTTTGTACAGTGTCAAACCCTTTGGCACCAACACATGTTCATGTCGAAGGTAATATGTCGGTGATTTCAAAAACGATACCTATAAACATCTCTAGAGACCCTAACGTGATCGAGAATCTCTTCATCGGAATTGAATGTTCCCCTGAAGAAATTCAAATTTACACCGACCTATTTAAGGAATTTCGAGATGTATTTGCTTGGTCTTATGAGGAAATGCCTGGCATTGATCCTTCTATAGTTCAACATGAGATCAAGACGTATGAGAACGCCAAACCGGTTCGTCAAAGGCTTCGGCCGGTTAACCCTAGGAAAGCAGCAGCTATCAAAGCTGAAGTTGAGAAGCTGCTAAAGGCGGGTTTCATATACCCTGTTCCTCTTACTGATTGGGTTTCTAATCCAGTCCCTGTGGATAAAAAGCAAGGAACAATCCGAGTATGCATTGATTTTAGGGACTTAAACAAGGCTTGTCCAAAAGATAATTACCCCACGCCATTCATTGATCAGATTATCGACGAGTGTGCGGGTAATGAGATTTTTTCCTTCATGGATGGTTTTTCGGGTTATAATCAAATTTCTATCCGTCCTGAAGATCAACATAAGACAACCTTTATATGTCCCTGGGGTACCTTTGCATATAGAAAGATGCATTTTGGTCTTAAAAATGTTGGAGCCACTTTTCAGTGGGCCATGTCATATGCTTTCCATGACATCAAACATGTCATCGAGGCATACTTGGATGATCTCGCTACTCGTTCTCGAAAGAGAACTGATCACCCTAGTCATCTTCGATTGGTTTTCAAGCGACGTCATTTTTATAAAATCCGGTTGAATCCCAACAAGTGTGTTTTCGCGGTTACGTCCAGTCGGTTGCTAGGGTTCATCATGTCGAATGAATGGATTCGGGTTGATCCCTTCATGGTTGAGGCAATAGTTCAGTTCCCCCCCCCGTCCTCGATTCGACAACTTCAAAGTCTTCAAGGGAAGGCTAATTTCTTAAGACGGTTTATAGCAAACTATGCCGAGATCACTAAAGGGTTCATCCGTTTGCTACGGAAAGGAGTTCCATTTGTATGGGATGACTTTGCGCAACGATCATTTGATTCTTTGAAAAAGGAATTAGTCTCTGCCCCACTTTTGAGTCCACCGGATTATGGTAGAGACTTCCTTTTATATCTCGCTGCAGTAGAATCAACCATTGGTATGGTTCTCATTCAGGAGGACGATGCTCTCACTGAGCATGTGATTTATTATTTGAGCCGAGGCTTAATAGGTCCTGAACTTCGCTATTCTCCGGTTGAGAAGTTGGCCTTGGCAGCTGTCCATGCTGTCCAGCGGCTCCGTCATTATATCCTGCTACGCAAAACTTTTGTCTTAGTGGCAGTCAATCCATTTCAATTTGTCCTCAGTAGGCGAGTGATTGGGGGTAAATATAATCGATGGGTAGTCATTTTGCAAGAATTTGATCTCGAGTTCTTGTCTACAAAGTCTAAGAAATCCATGGTTTTCGCGGAGCTAATTTTTGAGCTACCTTATGGAGAGGATACTATTTATGTGGAAAGTTTTCCCAATGAACATTTATTCCTCATCTCTTCACTCGACCCTTGGTATGGAGATATCATTGTCTATCTCCAGACTTCGAAGTTTCCCTCTACTTTCTCCAAGGATGAACGTCGAAAATTACGTCACCTGGCTAAAAACTATGTTATCATTGGTGACACATTATACCGTCGAGGGGTTGATTCAATCCTTCGACGGTGTTTAACCTTAGAGGAAGCAGAGTCAGTGCTCAATGACTGCCACAGTGGAGCTTGTGTTGGTCATCTATCAGGGCTTGCTACAGCCGAGCGCACCTTTCGTGCCGGCTATTTTTGGCCTTCACTCTTTAAAGACTGTGTGGAAGCGGTCAAATGCTGTCACCCTTGTCAAATTTTTACTCGGAAGATGCACGTGCATCCAGCTCCTCTTTTTCCCATTGTCACTGTCAGTCCCTTTACTAAGTGGGCTATTGATTTTACGACTTGTAATCCGCCTTCAGTGGCGAATCACAGGTACATTATCGTGGCTATAGACTACTTTACGAAGTGGGCTGAGGCCATGCCTACTAATAAGAACGATAGTGACATGGCAGCATTGTTTCTTTTCAATCAGGTTATCTCAAGATTCGGTATCCTGAGAGAGATTGTCACTGATCATGGCAATCATTTCCAGAATCAACTGATGTCTGAATTGGCTCTCAAATAAGGTTTCCGGCAGGTGCATTCGCCTCCTTATTATCCTTAGGCCAATGGACAGGTCAAGGCAGTCAATAAAACTCTTAAGACGATCCTCCAATGGACAATTGACAAAAATCGATCCAATTGGCACATTATGTTGTATTCGGCTCTTTGGGCATACCGAACCTCCGTGAAAACGGCTACTGGTTTTACACCTTTTCAGTTGGTTTATGGGATGGAATCTATCTTTCTGGTTGAATGTGAAATTCCATCTCTTAAAATAGTTGTTGAGCTCCTTCTAGAGACTTCGATTCTCGAAGAGCACCTACTTCACTTGGAACATCTCGATGAGCAGCGTCAAGATGCCGCCACGGTGAATGAGGCTCATAAGAAAATGGTTAAAATGCAGTATGATAAATCTGTCTGTCCTCAAGTCTTTCTGAAGGTGATGTTGTCCTGGTCTATGAACATGATAAAGACACCTTAGGGGCAGGCAAGTTTAAGCCTATGTGGTATGGTCCTTTCATTATTAAACGAGTTTTAGAAAAAGGGTCGTATGAGTTAATCGATTTTGAGGGAAACAAGCTGGCGAAGCCCCGAAACGAGCTCTACTTAAAGAAGTACTTTGCTTAGTTTTGGCCAGGCAATGGCTTCTTTTTACTTTATGTATATTTTTACATATATCATCGAGAGTTTTTTGACATCAGCACTTTTTGGTCTGCTGTGGCAGGTGTTGATGGATGACTTGGTCTATTTTGGGTTCGCTGATGGTGATAGTCGGCACACTCGGAATCTCGCTTCCATAGCTTGGGTAATCTATTATCCAACTGGTCAATTGATGGTATCAAGAGGCGTATGCATCGGTCCTGCTTCAAACAATATGGCTGAGTATACTGCCGTTATCAATTTATTATCCGAGGCAATCTCTCATGGGATCGACTCGTTGGTAGTGTATCATGATTCTCAATCAATAGTGTCTCAATTAAATAACATTTATCGGGTAAGGGATCCATCTTTATATCGCCAGTATTTAAGGGTGAGGTTGTTACAAAGATCATTTACTTATATTAATTATTTGCACATTCCAAGATCTCATAATTGGTTAGCTAATTCTATCGCTAATCAGGCATTAGACTAGCACATCAATTATTCATCACAATAAAATCAAGCATCAAAAAGTCAAACTGTATAGCGTCTCGAGTGTACATATGTGTGTCCAAAAATATACAAAATTGGGACTCAAATGCCCATAATCATGTCCGGCATATCTAATGCCCCGGCTCAGGATGAGCGGCTAAGTATGTAACTATCACATTGGCCACACGCCGAAAAGTGCGAACCCAGTCACGTGGCATGCCAACCACATGACGCTGCATATCCTTAGGAAGGTCCTCTATGGCAGCCATCAGTACTCAGTAGCTCAGTCTCGCCAAGTGTCGCTGCACGTTGTTTAGAGTCCGTTCTGTATCAGCAGCCACCTCTTTGGCTCCTTGGCCGCACCGTCCATGCCGCGGGAACACATCTGGTCGTACCGCCCAATGTCTAGAACATGATCATCATATCAGTCATTTGAATCTCATCAAAAATATTTTTCAAAATTCATCATTATATTTGAAAAATCCAAAAAAATTATAAAATTAAAAAATTCTTACCAATCTCGCCCCATGCTGAGTTCGGTGGTAACGCTAGATCAAGATCTCCTCGGAAATCCAGCCCAGCATAGGGGTAGTCATCCACGGCGATGATCTGTTGATCCCACTAGGTGAAGAAGTCATCATTGAAGGCAGTCCTTGGGACCTCCCCACCCCCCAGACATTTCATCAGATCAGCCCACCGGCCCATGCGTGGATAGCGTGGGGTTCTGATGGAAACTGCTACCCTGGGGCGGAGGGCAGGAACCTTATCGAAAAAGAAAGTGCACAGGATAGTCCCATATCCAAAGTTTTTGGTCTATCCCCTCCTCATAGAAGTGAGCTGGCTCTTCATGTTGGCCAGAAGAGGAGTACACCAGTCGAACACAGTAGTGAGACAGTCAACTGCCACACTCATGGTCAGCCGTGATGCCTGATGTAGAGAGGATGATCCATTCACTCGAGCTATGGTGAACAGGATTATCCTCAGCGATAAACTCGCCACATGTGTGATGGAAATCTGGCTCCCAACCTTCTTGGGATGTCCCGAGCAATATATCTGTACATAGTCCTCTATCGTGAGACTACTCTGTGTCCTACCCCGGGAATGTACTACCTCTCCCCTTCAAGAAAGGCCCGTGATGAAATAGATATCCTCCACTTCTACCCTGAGTGGCATCTGATCAATCATAAAGGCTTCCTCCTCGACGTCCCAATAATCAATGAGCATCTCAAGCAGACGTGTGTTTGCTTTCATATTCGGAAACTTGAATAATTTAAGCAAAACGCATCCCCATAGGGCATCTAAAGCTTCCGGACTATTCATAACTTCATTATCCACCGCTGCGTGCTCTCTTTCACGCCACGTGACAGGCATTCTGAAAAAAAAAAATGATTTGTAACTGTTAATTTTTGTTTAAAAATTGTTTGCGGCGTATACGCGGGTCCCTGTGCACACAGTCGCGTATAGGGCCTACATGTATGCGGGTTTCATATTACCAACCCGCGTATACGCCGCGGAGAAATTTTGGGCAAAAAATTCAACGGTGAAACATTAATCAAAAATCTTAAAACCAGTCACAATCAATTGCAAGCTAAGTATAAGAGTTACCTGGAGGTTTTTGACGAATTTGAACGGTTGAATCTAGCTATGGGAAGTTTGCTCCTTTTGCTCCAAATCCTTTGCTGTCAAACTCAAATGGTAAAAATGGTGAGTCCAAAATCTATTTTATAAGTTTTGAAAATGCAAAATTTTTTCAAAATTTTATTTTGTTTGGCCTCATGTGACTTTTAACTTGGGAGCTTGGAATGTCGAGATTGGTTTGTTTTTCAGGACATTTTGGACGTTTTTCAGTTT
This sequence comes from Pinus tabuliformis, assembly GCA_031772625.1. Classification (NCBI taxonomy): domain Eukaryota; kingdom Viridiplantae; phylum Streptophyta; class Pinopsida; order Pinales; family Pinaceae; genus Pinus; species Pinus tabuliformis. The sequence continues at coordinate 356,940,338 of CM062804.1, read as the reverse complement.
CGAGATGGTTCCATGACTGCTGACCCGTCATGGCAGGTATCGTTTTCTCATTGGCATATAGGTTAGGGACACCATTTTTCCGTTGCATTATGCATACTAGCCTCCATTTTCCGATACATCTACCATAGGGTCGACCCCATCTTGTTATGGTTCATAAGCCATCTTCACTCGCCGATTCTTTAAATCATGACACGATGGTAGAGCCATCCTTTACATGGGCATCGTAGTTAGCACCTCACTGACATTTGTTGCCCATGCTGCTCCGATTTGAGTAGGCTCGGGAGTCCTCTGTAGTCCCGCCATGACTTATGCGTTGAAGACTCATTCCTCTTTACTTCTTCGCTTCGTTCTGGCCTTATACCCTAGAGGCTCCTTTGTGTTGAGTTGTACTATTGCATTGCATGTTGACCACTTGCACCTTTTGGCCTAGAGCCGGCTTCACTTGGACTCGTGTTTAAGCCAACTTTTTATGATGACGAGTGCAAAATCAACCTTGTATACCTTTGACTTCTGAAACTTGACACACCTTGACCCGTGGAAGGAACACACCTTTGAGTGTCACTGACCAGTTTTCACCTCCCTGCATTGAGCATAGGAATGTTCCATTCCCAGGAACTAGATCATCTGTTTCACCGACACTCGTTCTTTCCAATATACAATAGAATTCTTTATTCTTTTTCAAGCTTAACAAAAAAAGACAAAAAAATTAAATATTCCCAAAAAGAGCGGGAACGAGACATTATTTCCATTTATTGTTGGCAGCTAGAGTCAGTCATGTCGCCCTTGAACAAAGCACTCAAAAAAAAGTCTCCTCCATTTGGGCGGGATTTAGTTTGACTTAGGTATGCCTTAACCTTGTTATTGAGTCAGTTCTCTCCCGATTGGTTATCTCTTCCAATCATATGGAGGGTTCGTTCGTGCCTCCTGCATGACGAACTTATACAGAGTCATCATATGCTGCCACATAGTCACATTGAGTCGTGCTTTTGTTCAAGGGAAGTCAACCTGAGTTGGCCTTTCTGCGGTGTCTCTTAACTCATTTTTCAGTCGGCCATCCCTGGTTGTCAGTATCATGTCTATCATCACATCAGCTATATTGGTCCTTTACTCGTGCCGGTTTGAGAAGGTCCCCATTAACTTCCTACTAGCGGATCTTGTCCTTATCAACGATGACACCTTGCTCTGAGGACAGGCCTAGAGCTGCACCCCGACCCTATTTTCATTATTGATAGGTCACCTTGTGCTCAGCATCGATCAGTATCATGGGTCTTTGACTGAGTGGTTTCCCTTGTGTTCGACATCAGCTTACATTATCACACATTGGGATTCCTGCAGTACCTTGGTTTCCATTTGACCCTATTGGTGGATACCTCGCCTCTATGTCAACTTTCATTATTGGTTGGTTCAGAGGGTTTCTGTCGTGCGCTAGCCACATCTTGTGTACACCGGAAACGTACTTCGGTTAGGTTACTACATCTCTTTCGTCCGATTCCTTCCACATTATTGGCCTACGGATTACACTCGCGCTAGATTGATGAAGGATGCCTTAATGCCTTCCTTCTAGCGGATCTTTCCCTATCGACTCTGACTCATTGCTCTGGGGCAAAGATCTAGAGTCCAGTTGGCAGTACCTTGGGGTTTGCAGTCATTAGTGGCAGATCCTTCGCTATCGACAATGGGAAACTATCATTGTCTCCTAATCGATAGATTCTTACAGGTGTTCGACTCCAGCTCATCTATTCACACTTGTTAGATTGTACTGGGTACCTTGACGTTCATTATCATTATACATCAATGACCGGTAATCAAATTATTTCTACATGGTCGACTTCAGATCATTTATTCCCATGGTGTAGAAATGTACCACGGCGGTCGGTGAAGACCTTAGGTTGTATCAGCATTCATTGGTTCACTTGACAGTTGCTTCTGTTGCTGCTAGTTGATACCACTCCACCTTATATGTTGCAGTCAGTCATGGCGACATTATATATGTTGGCACCTAAGTTTGCAGTGTAGTACCATCCTATTCCATCATGTTCAGTTGGTACCTTTTGGGATCAGTCTTTGATATCAGTGATCCGTTGCATCATTGACAGTCTTATATGTGATATTTAGACATGTACTTGTTCATCATGATCAGATGATCCATTATGTCTTTTCCAGTCATTTATACTTGTATACTTAGTGGATCCACTTGTACTTGATATGCGGACATGATTTACTTTTTCTGAGCATGGGTATGCCCGCCTCAGACAATGTTTCTTTCTGATCTCCTTTGGTGGCTTGGTAGGCTGAATTCTGGTGAAGTCCTCCTCGGTTTTTGACAAATTTCCTTTCCATGTACTTGCATAATACATTTCGGCCATCATGTACCCCTTTTGACCCCATATATTAGGGGGCATCTGTTATAGCTCCAAATCTCACTCTTATGGTTTGTGATGCTGCACTCATGGCCTAGGGCAACCCCTCCTTCCAGACCTGGTCCTAAAATTTAAAAAACAATGTTTTATCCCTTATATGCGACATTGCCCTAAGATAAACGTGTGTATACGCGGGTCTGTGTATACCCAACCCACGTATATGTATTAAAACACTTGAAAAAATATAAAACTCCTTATTTTCGGGCGGAGATCGCGGGTTTTACCTGCTGATCACCTGTTAGTGCCCGTGGCCCAATTGTCCCCAACCAACTCCCAACTAAAAAACTACTTTGGGAGAGGTATAAAAAGACCTCAAAGGGAAGGCCTAAGGGAGGGAGAAGAGAGAGAAAGGTTATTATGCTGAGATTTTTCCCCTGACCAGGTCTGAAGTCCCTTGTGCCTTCTACACTTCCCCCATTTGTACAGGAAACCCTTGTTTCCTTGTGTGTTGATGTTCATCCACCATTTATGACATCATGGAGTGAGTCATGGAAGGAGTTTGTTAAAGGCTTGAGGCTGGAACGGATCCAGAAGGAAGCTTTGCTTGGAGCCTGCTAAAGGTGACTCAGGTGAAATTATTCCTTTTTATGTACTTTATTTGTCTATAATAAAATAAACACATGTCTTGGTTCCCGATATAAATCTTCTTTATGTTTATGATATTCATGTTTAGAATTCATATGTAAATGGTTGTTTGGAATTCATAACTAACTACCTTTATTTATAACATGAAGATGGTTTCTTTATAAGGTTTTGTCCATATACTGCTGTGTTCTTTGGAATTGGTTGTTTTGCAGGACAAAAAGGAAGAAGGGAACTCCAAGAAGGGTTTGGACCCTAAGGGCCTTCTCAAACGTAGGACCTAAGGTACGTACCCTTTACAATAGAATTTTCTTATAATAGCACAATGGCTGTGTGAATGTGTGATTCTTTGAATAGATAACTTTCAGTCTGCTAGGGTTTCAACCCAAAAAGCCCTAGGGGAACATTTCCCTGCAACAAAATTGGCGACTCCACTGGGGACAACACTCTTGTTCTTCCTAGTTTGGGTGTTTTCAAGCCAACCAGGGCTCAGTTGCCTTGTCTGCTTACTGTTACTATCTGGTCTGTTCTTGAATTTGAAGTTTTGCCAGTTTCTTCAGTTTGTTTTTTATTTTTCTTGAAACTTTTTATATACGCTGTTTTTCTTAGTTACAGAGGCATATGTACACATGTTTCTTTAAGTGAACCCGCGTATACACAGGTTTCCTTAGTTACAGTAGCGTGTACACGCAATCTATACATAAGTACAGTCGCGTATATCTTGCAATTTTCAAGATTTGTAAATCTTTTTGTCTCTGAAGGTCTGTCTGGTAGTTTGAGTCAGTCTGAAACAGTCATTTTCCAGTATCAGTTGTTCTTTTTACAGCGAGCATCTTCTTCCAAATTCTCTCTGATTATAAGGAGTATTGGTCTTGTTTTTTGTTATTGCAAGCGTCATCTTTTCTTGTTCAAGCACACAAGATTTCTTGTTTTGAATCTTGGTTGCTCTGATTCATCAGGGTAGGGAGATTGATCTCAATCTTCGTGTCAAATCTTGCTTTTGGTGACTTTTTGTTTGCTTGAAAAAACCGCTTTTGTGACCATCCGCTTCTTTGTTTCATGAAAGTTGTTGATTGACACTTTCTTGAAATTTGTCTTTTTGATCTTTTTGGTTATTGTTGCCAAAGCTTTCATTGTTGCTTTTGATTGTTAAGAGCATCCTTAAACACATATCTTTTTGTTGAGTTTTCATCCATTGTGTGGTGTCAATTTGCGAAAGTGTTTTTTGGTTTTTTTCCTATTCTTCAATCACAAGTTTCAGTGTTGTTGAGAGCATTTTTGAAAAGACTTTTTTGTTGTTGCGTTTGAAGAAAATCTTTTTGAAAAACTTAGTTTTTCTTTCTTGAACTTGGTTTTCATTTGGTTTCCTTTTAGTGAATGAAAGTACTTTATGTTTGTCTTAGAACTTGTTTTTAGTGTTTAGACGAAATGAATGGTAGCATCCCATATTCCATCTAGACATTTTAAGTGGCAAGATAAAGATTGATAAGCAAGCAACTTTCATTTATTGTTTTAGAGTAGTTTCGAATCTTGCATCGGCATATATTTGTTGCATTAGGATAGATTTGCATACCCTTTTAGGCATACATAGCTTTGTTAGCTTTTGTGAGTGTGAAGTGTGAATTAACGAAAAGAAAAGAAAAATTTGTTTTATTAGAAGTTCCTCTGAACCCTATAGAAATTGCTCTTCATCGAAAAACGAAAAAAGTGCATGTGCATGTAGTTAAGTTTTTATTAATTTCTTTTGCATCAAAAAACACCACTAGTTTCACTTCTGTTACCTTGTGACTTAAAGAACAACCTATTTTAAAATCAAGCACTAACTAAAATTCACTAGAACTTTTTGTTTAAGTCAGTTACACCAACAAGTTTAGGATTTTAGGGCCTTGGATTAGGCGAGTGGAGAGTTAACTCTCCAAGGCCATTTAAACATCAAACGTAGGAGTCTGAATAGCGAGTGAAAATCCAATAGTGTTAGGAAGACCAGGAAAGCTCCGGATCTGAGAGTTTAGCACGAGGGTCTATGAAGATAGGGAAGAGAGATACCCCCTCTCCTACTTGTCTGAACTTACCTCACGACTGTTCCGCCTGGCTTCTGTGACGAGTTGGTATCCATAGTTGCTACTCCTAGGGATCTACACAGGTGGCTGCGGAGGGGAATCCCGTGGCACCTCAGGTTGACGTTGCATCACTCTCGACAGTACTACTAGAGGGCACCTTTGCGAAGCTTGGGGGCTTGCACCGGCGTAGGCTGTTGTTAGGAGGTCAGCTTAACTTCCTCTGATACCTTCGCTGATAGGACTGGGCCCTCATCATCCCAGACTATCCTTGGAAGGCCCCTTAATTCACTTTCTTGTATTTTGGTGTCCAGTCCTAATCACCCGAAGTGGAAATACTTGGAAGTTGTTTGACTAGCTATTATCTTTAGGGACTTTATAGTGTGTGCTATGTGCTCTTAGTTGGCCTAGCTTTCAATTTTTTGAGTCTTTAGTTAGATCATAACAAAAAATTCAAAGTGGCTGACCGATCTCCCAGATGGTCTCGAAGACTTCGTGGTCTTTCACCACCAAGTTTAGAGCCTTCTCCTAGAAGGCACAGAGGTAATACTACTGGTGGGTTTCGTCCCACGGCAGTTGACGCATCGGGGATTGATCCTCCTCTCGGGGGCATTAGTGTTCAAGCAACGCCTAGCACTTCCGAACAAGAGAGGGACACTCCAGTCCTTTCTTGAGTTCTCTTTCAAGCAGAGAATAACATAGAGTAGAAGAACTCTCAGAGTCATTAGTGGCTCCGAATTCTCCACTACCATCTAGTCATCCAGACGTATTACAATACGTTGGGACTCCGACACATAGACTGTCAAGTTCAGGTTACGCTATGCGCTTACCATCGATGACCATTACTGGAAGCATGGATTCTAAAAGTGCTACGACTATGCAAACTCCAACATCGGTGCAAGGGGGAGGAACGATTTCCATCTCCTCTGCTTCCTTGTTTGGATCTTTTGCTAGCACATCTTTAGTTGGGTCTACCTCCATTCCGTCCACGAGTGGAAATGCCCAAACCAATGCTTTTGGTACTGGATTCTTCCCATTTGGCACCCACTCACAGGGTATTCCATCAGTTCCGTTTAGTGCCGCTACATCCATGATGGGCGGATCGGCTTCATTCCAGGGTTTTCCTTTCGGAAGTGGTCATATACCACATTCCAACCTGACGATAGGATCCATGCCTTTTTCTTCTGTACAACAAAGAAGTAATCCTTTCCAAGGTTGGACTAACCCTGGGGTTAGTGGCGCGGGAACTAGGAATCCGTTTATCGGCCAACAAGGGAATAGGCCGTACTCCACGGTTAGTTCGTTTCAAAGTATTCCTCCCTTAGCTTCGGCTTGGAATCCGTATCATGGGTTATAAACTCCTTATAATCCTTTAGGAGGAAACTTTGCTAGTTAAGTAGGCTTTGCGGCCGGAGTTGCTCAAACTCTGAATTTTGCTGGATCACAAGGTTGCCTTTTGTTTCAGCCAGTTCTACTGGTTACTACGGGCAGCCTGGTGCCTTCCAAAATCCAGGCCAATCTTTTCAGAACTTTGGGAGTTCTGCCCAGTCTAGGTGGAATCCCCAAGGTCTTCCTAGGCTTCCATTTCTGGCAACGTTGAACTTGCTAGATCTCACTAAGTTAACAAATGATCCAATCAAGTACAATCTGGCCTGGCCTCCGGTCCCAACCAAACTCCCTTCGGACATTCCAAAATTCGAAGGGAAGAGTGGTGAGGACCCAGGCGACCATGTAACCACATTCCATTTGTGGTGCTCATCTAACTCCCTTATCGATGACTAGATCAGGTTGAGACTTTTTCAACGTACCTTGACTGGTAATGCGGCCAAATGGTATATAGAGTTGCCAGGGGGTAGCTTTACATCTTTCGCTAACTTAGCCAATATTTTCTTAAATCATTTCCAGTTGTCTGTCTGTTATGATGACAGAACTGAACTTCTGGCCACTTTTCGTCAGGATAAGGCAACTCACATTTCTGACCATATTCAGGAATGGAGAAGGAGAAAGAGGCTCATTAAAGCCGAAATCCCTCCGGAGTACCGTCTTGAATGGTTTTTGAAATCTTTACAACCCGAGATCTCCAAGGATGTCTCCATGTCTGGAGTCTATTCTGAGGAGCAAGCCATTTTTAGGGCCCAACAATTAGAACTGATCTAGTCTCAGTCTGGGATCCTACAAAAATACTTGCCAGATGCTCCTGGGTCTAAGGTTGACATAGCTAAGTTGAAGCTAGGTCCCCACGCGGATGGTATCGTTGGGTCAGTAGACACAACTACCATGAACTTGTTGAACCAATTACAGTAGTTGTCCTTACAAACTACTTCTAACAACCAAGTCACATCGTCTAATCCCCCGGCTTCCCAAACTTCTTCAATTAATGTCGTCCAATCCGATAACCCCAAAGGAAATCAAAATTCCAATGGGAAAAAGAAAGGACAAGGTAAGAAAAAGAACCAGGATGGGAAGCCTGATGCAAATAAATCTGGCAACAACGCTGGTGGTGGTAGAAATGAGTCTAGAAAGAAAGTCAAGTTTCCATGCAAGTTGTGCAGTGGAGACCATTTAACTCACCTCTGCCCTAAGATTGAAGATGCTCAGCGCTTGTTAGGATAGCAAGGGACTTCTAGCTCTCAGGCTGTGTTAACAAACCCTTTTCCCCAAGGGCAGCAACTTCTTGCTGGTGCAAGTTCAAATCCTGGTACCTCCACAGGGGGCAACAAGGAAGGGGAAAAATCATCGAATGCTTTCATGATGGGTTCTAACGTCCATGTCACTACTCGGTCACGTGATTATGGTGAAGCCGAAACTTCTAAGGACAAGACTATTCCCGGAAATACCGACCTTCATATTGAGCGACCCCCTGTTGAGACTATCCCACAGATATCGAATGGTTCCGCTAAATGCGCGAATATTAATCCTAATGCCAGGGCCACCTAGAATTACTCCATTGTGGAGGATCAGGCTCAGAGTCCATGCACCATGTCTGCTTTAGAGGTTCTCCAGTTGTGTACAGCTCAGCAAAGTGCTTTACTTTCCGCGATTGGAGCAGTCGATCCAACTAACTCTTTAGTGCTCACTTTTGACATGTTAAATGTCAAAAAGTGACTCCCTCATCATATGGCTTTCCAAATAAAGTCTACATACCAGAAAATCAACATTTTTCATACCGTTATAGATGAAGGCGCTTCCACGTGCGTCATGTCGATGTCATGCTGGAAGTCTATTGGATCACCTTCGGCTGTTCCTTCACCCACCGTCTTGACTGCATTTGATGGTCATTCTCATAAGCCGCATGGGATTATCCTGGCCTTTCCTATATGTGTTGGGGGGAAGGTCATCAATATTGAAGTCGAAGTCATAGATGCTAACCTAGACTATAATCTCCTATTAGGAAGGAACTGGGTATACGAAATGGACGTCGTTGTTTCGACTCTGTTTCGTGTCATTTGCTTTCCTCATGAGGGGAAAATCATTAAGGTTGATCAAATGGATTATTGTCTAGTTGATCCTCAAGCAAGCTCTGACTCTACTGTTCCTTTAGTGGATAACCCTCGCCCACCTACTGAGAATTTAGGAGTGGGAATGTATTCCTCATTGATGGGTACCTTTGATCTTCCCTCTCCTTTCGCTAAAATCAATGCCATTTCATCATCTAAGGAGTCTCCTCGAGAAGAGTTCTTTCGAACTCGTTATTTTTCAGACCCTTGGACCTTGCCTTCACCTACGACCACATTAGTTGAAGGACAAGTGAATGGAATGGCATTCCCTATATCTGCAGCTGAGCTTAGATATCAGTCTATTGTAGACTCTGCAGACAACCACTCTGCTCCTTTTTCCGAAGAGGAGTTAGATGGTGATGTGGCCCCGGCTTGGAGCCTTGATTCTACCTCTTCTTTGGACTGCTTAGATTCAATTTTAAATTCTGAAGAAGCAATCCTCGAAGTAATGATGGGTATAGATCGACCTTGGGAAGACTTACACCATCGTTCATACTTTCTTCCTCCATTGCAGGAAGTAGAATCTAGATTCTCCGAGCTCTTCACTAGTGATGTTTGTACGGTGTCAAACCCTTTGGCACCAGCACACATTCGTGCTGAAGGTAATATGTCGGTGATTTCAAAAATGATATACCTATAAACATCTCTAGAGACCCTAACGTGATCGAGAATCTCTTCATCGGAATTGAATGTTCCCCTAAAGAAATTCAAATTTACACCGACCTATTTAAGGAATTTTGAGATGTATTTGCTTGGTCTTATGAGGAAATGCCTAGAATTGATCCTTCTATAGTTCAACATGAGATCAAGACATATGAGAATGCCAAACCGGTTCGTCAAAGGCTTCGGCCAGTTAACCCTAGGAAAGCAGCAGCTATCAAAGCTGAAGTTGAGAAGCTGCTAAAGGCGGGTTTCATATACCCTGTTCCTCTTACTGATTGGGTTTCTAATCCAGTCCCTGTGGATAAAAAGCAAGGAACAATCCGAGTATGCATCGATTTTAGGGACTTAAACAAGGCTTGTCCGAAAGATAATTACCCCACGCCATTCATTGATTAGATTATCAGCGAGTGTGCGGGTAATGAGATTTTTTCCTTCATGGATGGTTTTTCGGGTTATAATCAAATTTCTATCCGTACTGAAGATCAACATAAGACAGCCATTATATGTCCCTGGGGTACCTTTGCATATAGAAAGATGCCTTTTGGTCTTAAAAATGTTGGAGCCACTTTTCAGCGAGCCATGCCATATGCTTTCCACGACATCAAACATGTCATCGAGGCATACTTGGATGATCTTGCTGCTCGTTCTCGAAAGAGAACTGATCACCCTAGTCATCTTCGATTGGTTTTCGAGCGATGTCATTTTTATAAAATCTGGTTGAATCCCAACAAGTGCGTTTTCGTGGTTATGTCCGGTCGGTTGTTAGGGTTCATCATGTCCAATGAAGGGATTTGGGTTGATCCCTTCAAGGTTGAGGCAATAGTTCAGTTGGCCCCCCCCCGTCCTCGATTCAACAACTTCAAAGTCTTCAAGGGAAGGCTAGTTTCTTAAGACGGTTTATAGCAAACTATGCCGAGATCACTAAAGGGTTCATGCGTTTGCTACGGAAAGGAGTTCCATTTGTATGGGACGACTTTTCGCAGCAATCATTTGATGCTTTGAAAAAGGCATTAGTCTCTGCCCTGCTTTTGATTCCACCGGATTATGGTAGAGACTTCCTTTTATATCTCGTTGTAGCAGAATCAACCATTGGTATGGTTCTCGTTATGGAGGACGATGCTCTCACTGAGCATGTGATTTATTATTTGAGCCGAGGCTTAATAGGTCCTGAAATTTGCTATTCTCCGGTTGAGAATTTGGCCTTGGTAGCTGTCCATGCTGTCCAACGGTTCCGTCATTATATCTTGCTACGCAAAACTTTTGTCTTAGCGGCAATCAATCCATTTCAATTTGTCCTCAGTAGGCGAGTGATTGGGGGTGAATATAATCGATGGATAGTCATTTTTCAAGAATTTGATCTCGAGTTCTTGTCTGCAAAGTCTAGGAAATCCATGGTTTTCGTGGAGCTAATTTCTGAGCTACCATGTGGAGAGGATACTGTTTGTGAGGAAAGTTTTCCCGACGAACATTTATTCCTCATCTCTTCACTCGACCCTTGGTATGGAGTTATGATTGTCTATCTCCAGACTTCGAAGTTTCCCTCTACTTTCTCCAAGGATGAACGTCGAAAATTACGTCACCTGGCTAAAAACTATGTTATCTTTGGTGACACATTATACCGTCGAGGGGTTGATTCAATCCTTCGACGGTGTTTAACCTTAGAGGAAGCAGAGTTAGTGCTCAATGACTACCACAGTGGAGCTTGTGGTGGTCATCTATCAGGGCTTGCTACAGCCCAGCGCATCTTACGTGCCGGCTATTTTTGGCCTTCACTCTTTAAAGACTGTGTGGAAGCAGTCAAACATTGTCACCCTTGTCAAATTTTTACTCGGAAGATGCACGCGCATACAGCTCCTCTTTTTCCCGTTGTCACCGTCGGTCCCTTTACTAAGTGGGGTATTGATTTTACGACTTGTAATCCGCCTTCAGCGGAAAATCACAGGTACATTATCGTGGCTATAGACTACTTTACGAAGTGGGCTGAGGCCATGCCTACTTATAAGAATGATAGTGGCATGGCAACATTGTTTCTTTTCAATCAGGTTATCTCAAGATTCGGTATCCTGAGAGAGATTGTCATTGATCATGGCAGTCATTTCTCGAATCAACTGATGTCTGAATTGGCTCTCAAACTAGGTTTCCGGCAGGAGCATTCGTCTCCTTATTATCCTCAAGCCAATGGACAGGTCGAGGTAGTCAATAAAACTCTTAAGACGATCCTCCAATGGACAATCGACAAAAATCGATCCAATTGGCACGTTATGTTGTATTCGGTTCTTTGGGCATACCAAACCTCCGTGAAAACGGCTACTAGTTTTACACCTTTTCAGTTGGTTTATGGGATGGAATCTATCTTTCCAGTTGAATGTGAAATTCCATCTCTTAAATTAGTTTTTGAGCTCCTTCCAGAGACTTCGAGTCTTGAGGAGTGCCTACTTCACTTGGAACATCTCGATGAGCAACGTCGAGATGCCACCACGGTGAATGAGGCTCATAAGAAAAGGGTTAAAACGCAGTATGATAAATCTGTCCGTCCTCGAGTCTTTTCTGAAGGTGATCTTGTCCTGGTCTATGACCAAGATAAAGACACCTTGGGGGCAGGCAAGTTTAAGCCTATGTGGTACGGTCCTTTCATTATTAAACGAGTTTTAGAAAAAGGGTCGTATGAGTTAATCGATTTTGAGGGAAACAAGTTGGCGGAGCCCCGAAACGGGCTCTACTTAAAGAAGTACTTTGCTTAGTTTTGGCCAGGCAATGGCTTCTTTGTATTTTATGTATATTTGTACATATATCATCAAGAGTTTTTTGATATCAGCACTTTTTGGTCTGCTGTGGCAGGTGTTGATGGAAAACTTGGTCTATTTTGGGTTCGCCGATGGTGCTAGTCGGCACACTCGGAATCTCATTTCCGCAGCTTGGGTACTCTATTATCCAACTGGTCAATTGATGGTATCAAGAGGCATATGCATCGGTCCTGCTTCAAACAATATGGCTGAGTATACTACCGTTATCAATTTATTATCCGAGGCAATCTCTCATGGGATCGACTCGTTGGTAGTGTATCTTGATTCTCAATTGATAGTGTCTCAATTAAATAACATTTATCGGGTAAGGGATCCATCTTTATATCGCCAGTATTTAAGGGTGAGGTTGTTGCAAAGATAATTTACTTATATTAATTATTTGCACATTCCAAGATCTCATAATTGGTTAGCTGATTCTATCTCTAATCGGGCATTAGACTGGCACATCAATCATTCATCACAATAAAATCAAGCATCAAAAAGTCAAACTGTATAGCGTCTCGAGTGTACATATGTGTGTCCAAAAATATACAAAATTGGGACTCAAATGCCCATAATCATGTCCGGCATATCTAATGCCCCGGCTCAGGATGAGCGGCTAAGTATGTAACTATCGCATTGGCCACACGTCGAAAAGTGCGAACCCAGTCACGTGGTATGCCAACCACATGACGCTGCATATCCTCAGGAAGGTCCTCTATGGCAGCCAATGGTACTCGGTAGCTTAGTCTCGCCAAGTGTCGCTGGACGTTTTTTAGAGTCTGTTCTGTATCAGCAGCCACCTCTTCGGCTCCTCGGCCACGCCGTCCATGCCGCAGGAACCCATCTGGTTGTACCGGCCCAATGTCTAGAACATGATCATCATATCAGTCATTTGAATCTCATCAAAAATATTTTTCAAAATTCATCATTATATTTGAACCAAAAAAATCATAAAATTAAAAAATTCTTACCAATCTCGCCCCATGCTGAGTTCGGTGGTAGCGCTAGATCAGGATCTCCTCGGAAATCCAGCCCAGCATATGGGTAGTCATCCACGGCGATGATCTGCTGATCCCACTAGGTGAAGAAGTCATCGTCGAAGGCAGTCCTTGGGACCTCCCCACCCCCCAGACGTTTCATTAGATCAGCCCACCAGCCCATGCGTGGAACGCGTGGGGTGCTGATGGAAACTGCTACCCTGGGACGGAGTGCGGGAACCTTCTCGAAAAAGAAATTGCACAGGATAGTCCCATATCCAAAGTTTTTGGTCTTTCCCCTCCTGATAGAAGTGAGCTGGCTCTTCATGTTGGCTAGAAGAGGAGTACACCAATCGAACACAGTAGTGAGACAGTCAACTACCACGCTCATGGTCAGCCGTGATGCCTGATGCAGAGAGGACGATCCATTCACTCGAGCTATGGTGAACAGGATTATCCTCAGCGATAAACTCGCCACATGTGTGATGGAAATCTGGCTCCCAATCTTCTTGGGATGTCCCGGGCAATATATCTGTACATAGTCCTCTATCGTGAGACTACTCCGTGTCCTGCCCCAGGAATGTACTACCTCTCCCCTTCGGGAAAGGCCCGTGATGAAATAGATATCCTCCACTTCTACCCTGAGTGGCATCTGATCAATCATAAAGGCTTCCTCCTCGACGTCCCAATAATCAATGAGCATCTCAAGCAGACGTGTGTTTTCTTTCATATTCGGCAATTTGAAGAATTTAAGAAAACCACATCCCCGTAGGGCATCTAAAGCTTCTGGACTGTTCATAACTTCATTATCCACCACTGCGTGCTCTCTTTCACGCCACGTGACAGGCATTCTGGAAAAAAAAATGATTTGTAACTGTTAGTTTTTGTTTAAAAATTGTTCGCGGCGTATACACGGGTCCCTGTGCACACAGTCGCGTATAGGGCCCGTGTGTACGCGGGTTTCATATTACCAACCCACGTATACGCCGCGGAGAAATTTTGGGCAAAAAATTCAACGGTGAAACATTAATAAAAAATCTTAAAACCAGTCACAATCAATTGCAAGCTAAGTATAAGAGTTACCTGGAGGTTTTTGACGAATTTGAATGGTTGAATCTGGCTATGGGAAGTTTGCTCCTTTTTCTCCAAATCCTTTGCTCTCAAACTCAAATGGTAAAAATGGTGAGTCCAAAATCTCTTTTATAAGTTTTGAAAATGCAAAATTTTTTCAAAATTTTATTTTGTTTGGCCTCATGTGACTTTTAACTTGGGAGCTTGGAATGTCGAGATTGGTTTGTTTTTTAGGACATTTTGGACGTTTTTCAGTTTCGAGACGGTTCCATGACTGCTGACCCGTCATGGCAGGTATCGTTTTCTCATTGGCATATAGGTTAGGGACACCATTTTTCTGTTGCATTATGCATAATTTTCTGATACATCTGCCATAGGGTCGACCCCATCGTGTTATGGTTTGTAAGCCATCTTCACTTGCTGATTCTTTAAATCATGACACGATGGTAGAGCCATCCTTTACATGGGCATCGTAGTTAGAACCTCACTGACATTTGTTCCCCATGCTGCTCTAATTTGAGTAGGCTTGGGAGTCCTCTGTAGTCCCACCATGACTTATGCGTTGAAGACTCATTCCTCTTTGCTTCTTCACTTCGTTCTGGCCTTATATCCTAGAGGCTCCTTTGTGTTGAGTTGTACTACTGCATTGCATGTTGACCACTTGCACCTTTTGGCCTAGAGCCGGCTTCACTTGGACTCATGTTTAAGCCAACTTTTGACCATGACGACTGCAAAATCAACCTTGAATACCTTTGACTTCTGCAACTTGACACACCTTGACCCATGGAAGGAACACACCTTTGAGTGTCATTGACCAATTTTCACCTCCCTGCATTGAGCATAGGAATGTTCCATTCCCAAGAACTAGATCATCTATTTCACGGACACTGGTTCTTTCCACTATACCATAGCATACTTTTATTCTTTTTCAAGCTTAACAGAAAAAGACAAAAAAATTAAATATTCCAAAAAAGAGCGGGAACGGGACATTATTTCCATTTATTGTTGGCAGCTAGAGCCAGTCGTGTCGCCCTTGAACAAAGCACTCAAAACAAAGTCTCCTTCATTTGGGTAGGATTTAGTTTGACTTAGGTATGCCTTAACCTTGTTATTGAGTCAGTTCTCCCCCGATTGGTTATCTCTTCCAATCATATGGAGGGTTCGTTCGTGCCTCCTGCATGACGAACTTATACAGAGTCATCATATGCTGCCACATAGTCACATTGAGTCGTGCTTTTGTTCAAGGGAAGTTAGCCTGAGTCGGCCTTTCTGCGGTGTCTCTTGACTCATTTTTCAGTCGGCCATCCCTGGTTGTCAGTATCATGTCTATCATCACATCAGCTATATTGGTCCTTTACTCGTGCCGGTTTGAGAAGGTCCCCATTGACTTCTTGCTGGCAGGTCTTGTCCTTATCGACGACGACACCTTTCTCTGAGGACAGGCCTAGAGCTACACCCTGACCCTATTTTCATTATTGATAGGTCACCTTGTGCTCAGCATCGATCAGTATCATGGGTCTTTGACTGAGTGGTTTCCCTTGTGTTCGAAATCATCTTACATTATCACACATTTGGATTCGTGTAGTACCTTGGTTTCCTTTTGACCCTATTGGTGGATATCTCGCCTCTATGTCAACTTTCATTATTGGTTGGTTCAGAGGGTTTCTGTCGTGCGCTAGCCACATCTTGTGTACGCCAGAAATGTACTTCGGTTCGGTTACTACATCTCTTTCGTCTGATTCCTTCCACATTATTGGCCTACGGGTTACACTCACGCTAGATTGATGAAGGATGCCTTAATGCCTTCCTTCTAGCGGATCTTTCCCTATCGACTCTGATTAATTGCTCTGGGGCAAAGATCTAGATTCCATTTGGCAATACCTTGGGGTTTGTAGTCATTAGTCGAAGATCCTTCACTATCGACAGTGGGAAACCATCATTGTCTCCTGATCGATAGATTCTTACAGGTGTTCGACTCCAGCTCATCTATTCACACTTGTTAGATTGTACTGGGTACCTTGACGCTCATTATCATTATCGATGAGTAGTCTCGCATTTGTTAATGGTATACATCAATGACCGCTAATCAAACAATTTCTCACATGGTCGACTTCAGATCATTTATTCCCATGGTGTAGAAATGTACCACGGCGGTCGGTGAAGACCTTAGGTTGTATCAGCATTCATTGGTTCACTTGAAAGTTGCTTCTGTTGCTGCTAGTTGATGCCACTCCACCTCATATGTTGCAGTCAGTCATGGCGACATTATATATGCTGGCACCTGAGTTTGCAGTGTAGTACCATCCTATTCCATCATGTTCAGTTGGTACCTTTTAGGATCAGTCTTTGATATCAGTGATCTGTTGCATCATTGACAGTCTTATATGTGATATTTAAACATGTACTTGTTCATCATGATCAGATGATCCATTATGTATTTTCCACTCATTTATACTTGTATACTTAGTGGATCCGCTTGTACTTGATATGCGGACATGCTTTACTTTTTCTGAGCATGGGTATGCCCACCTCAGACAGTGTTTCTTTCTGATCTCCTTTGGTGGCTTGGCAGGCTGAATTCTGGTGAAGTCCTCCTCGGTTTTTGACAAATTTCCTTTCCATGTACTTGCATAATACATTTCGGCCATCATGTACACCTTCTAACCTCATATATTAGGGGGCATCTATTATAGCTCCAAATCTCACTCTTATTGTTTGTGATGCTGCACTCATGGCCTAGGGCAACCCCTCCTTCCAGACCTGGTCCTAAAATTTAAAAAACAGTGTTTTATCCCTTATACGTGACATTGCCCTGAGTTAAACGCGTGTATACGCGGGTCTGTGTATACACAACCCATGTATATGTATTAAAACACTTAAAAAAATATAAAACTCCTTATTTTCGGGCGGAGATCGCGGGTTTTACCTGCTGATCACCTGTTACTGCCCGTGGCCCAACTGTTCCCAACCAACTCCCAACTAAAAAACTACTTTGGGAGAGGTATAAAAAGACCTCAAAGGGAAGGCCTAAGGGAGGAGAGAAGAGAGAGAAAGGTTATTATGCTGAGATTTTCCCCTGACCAGGTCTGAAGTCCCTTGTGCCTTCTGCACTTCCCCCATTTGTACAGGAAACCCTTGTTTCCTTGTGTGTTGATGTTCATCCACCATTTATGACATCATGGAGTGAGTCATGGAAGGAGTTTGTTAAAGGCCTGAGGCTGGAACGGATCCGGAAGGAAGCTTTGCTTGGAACCTGCTGAAGGTGACTCAGGTGAAATTATTCCTTTTTATGTACTTTATTTGTTTATAATAAAAAAAACACATGTCTTGGTTCCCGATATAAATCTTCTTTATGTTTATGATATTCATGTTTTGAATTAATATGTAAATGGTTGTTTGGATTTCATAACTAACTACCTTTATTTATAACATGAAGATGGTTTCTTTATAAGGTTTTGTCCATATACTACTGTGTTCTTTGGAATTGGTTGTTTTGCAGGACAAAAAAGAAGAAGGGAACTCCAAGAAGGGTTTGGACCCTAAGGGCCTTCTCCAATGTAGGACCTAAGGTACGTACCCTTTACAATAGAATTTGCTTATAATTGCACAATGGCTGTGTGAATGTGTGTTTCTTTGAATAGATAACTTTCAGTCTGCTAGGGTTTCAACCCAAAAAGCCCTAGGGGAACATTTCCCTCCAACAACTAGGTTGTCAATGAGGAAGACTATTCAATTGGTTATACTTGTTGCCTCAATTGATTTGGATCCATGTATCTACTTCCCTCAATCCCCCCAAGGGAAAGCAAGTTATATTTTACATGTATACTTATCTACTGGATGCAATCTACACAAAAATTCATTCCCTAGTGTTATCTACCTATTTTACCCCCTAGGGCCAGTGTTCCCTAGTGCACATGAATTTTTGACTATTTCCAGACCTTACACCTAATTTTTTTCTAGTATTACCCCCGAGTCGCATGGATGCAAGCCTGTGAGAGTGACTGGAGCCTCCAAGTCACTCCCATCCCTTCCTTATGTGTGTGACTATGGCCTCTTTCACTATTTTCTATGCCTATGACTGGGGATGTCTTCTAGAGTGCCTTAGTCCCTAAGAGATGAGTTCATCTTATCACTTATTCGAGATGGCCAAGACTTATCAGTTAGAAGTTTCCATGACTTCTCGCCATCCTGATCGTCTACATATATCCTCTTGGGACCCCTCTTTTGCCTATTTATACTAGACCATTTGAGAGGGTTAGGCTAGTTTTTGGAGAGAGAAATTTTAGGAGTGTGAGAGATCTTGACTCCATGCTGCTATTTTTCTAGAGAGAGAGCTTGTGAGGTACTTGCTACTTGAGTGTTCCTCTTCATGCTCATGTCCTTATTATAGTGGGGAGAATTTTTGTTGGGATGGGGCCCCCTGGGTCAATTTTGTTAAAATATTGTAAGTCTCTGTATTTTAAGGAGTGGAGCGCGAGTAGCGCGGGTCAAGTAGGAGTCAAGGGGTTTTAAGAAGGTCAAAACCCCTTATATTTTGGTATTGTTTTGAGATCTGCCCATGGTTGGCGAACCATGGTATTGTAATAGAAAAGGGAATATAAAAGGGTGTCTTAGTGAGTCTAAGGAAATAAATCACTTGATGCTATGATATGATTTTGGGTCTATAATTGTAGATCTTTTTGGGTTTTTGGTGAAGGGGTAGGCTCCTGTAGCTGAGTGTGTGGAGACCTTGGTAAGTCTGCAACTGAGTGCACGGGCCCCTGCAACTGTGTACGTAGGATCTAAAAAGTTGTAAAGAGAAGATCTGAAGTAATAAAATATATTTAAAGAAAATCTGTGTTCGTTTTTATGCACTTCTGTATTTTCTGTATTTACGCACGACTAACTGATATTTATCTGTATTTTATCTTAATTACTCCACGAAGAGTTGGATCGACTGTTAGATGTTACTTTATGCATGATTGGATGGTTACGCAAAGATCATAACTCTCTTTCTCTGAAAATCACTTAATTTTCATGAATAAGGGTTTGCGAAGGTCAGATCATAACTAAAATTGCAGAAGTTCCTTAAGCCACATCACATAGATTTTTAGATGCAAAAGCTTGGTTCTAGCGTCCCCCAATACTGCCTCAGTCGAAACTACAACTTGCTCTATGCGAGCTGTTTCCAAAAGGGTCGGTAGTGTAGGGTTTTGTTGGTTAGCACAACTGAATCTAAACCTGGGTTAAAGCCCCCTCAAGCCAACAAATGGTTTTGTTAGTGGGACTGGGATCTATCTGAGGGATGTGTCATGTGGAAAAAGTGGATACCGACTAAGAAGGAAATCAAAGTAGATATATTGAAAGCTACATGAGTTTGCAAGCCAATAGAATATAAATCCATGCTTATCAATAGAAAAGTGGTTACAAAGGTATCTTTACACAGAGATACAAAAAGTCTTCTTTTCATCGTTCCCTTGTGAATTATATGAGTGGTTGTCCAATTAGCTGATAGCAAACCTACTCATAAGCATGATGATCCTATTGTGTGGACTCCAAAATTAATCAAACGTCTTGAAAGATCTGATTATAAGGTTGTGAGGGTTGTTGATTACTAGATTCATAGTATCTTGGGTAGTTTCATCACTGAATTTGCAATAGATACATTTGTGTCCTATATAAATCAGAACGATGATTCTTCAAAGGACTGAGAGGTAAGTACCTGAGATCCATAAAAAATTAGATTGAAATGCTTTTGTGTGAAAAGAGGGTTATGCCTTTACCTTAATGTTTAAGAGAGGTCCAACTAGATCTACACGAAGTGGAAAGTGATTCAGAGTAGATCAAGACAACTTTGTCAAAAGTGAATACAGTCCCTTATTGGGAGAGTCAGAAAGTGAATAAGAACGAAGTAGCCCTAGTACGCCCAGAGGTGCAGCACGAACTATAGATCAAGGAACTTCTGGAATTCAACATCCACCCACTCCACCTCCACCTTTGCCTCCACTTCATACACCTACACCTCCACCTCTTCTATTAAGCATGGAAAATACAGTAAAAATTCCTATATTTAGGGGTCAAGGATCAAAGAATCTTGAACAATTTTGGTTCATCGTAGAAGTTTTGTGGAAAGAACAACAGATTAATGATGATGATATGAAGAAAGCACAACTAGTTACAACACTATAGGACAGGGTGCTTACTTGGTATATCAGATACAACACGACTCACCCGACTACTTCATTGGATAATATGAAGGATGTGTTGAATGTGGAATTCATGAAGCCAAAATCGAAAGCTTAGTGTGTGACTTAGATCAAGGAGATTAAGTAGAGGGTTAGTGAATATGTGCGGGATATATATCAGTAACTAAAGTGTTTACTAATTTAAGCTATTACCTTAGTTAAGATTATTGTTATCTCAGTAGAAGATTGGGTCTCAGGAATAAGCATTGGAAATCTTGATGAAGCTAGAAGCTTCACCAATCGAGGATATGAATGTAGGAGTTCAGCGGATCCAAGCATAAATAGCACGCCTACATATGGAGTTGCAGGACCTCAGAAGGGAAAGGAGGTTAAGTCAGAGACACATTCTAAATTTTGGTGCACAAAATGCAAGGTTGAAGGTCATCATAAGGATCAATGCCCAGTGTTCTAGGATTATATAGATGTGGGAGGTCCTAACCCACTAAAATTAGAGTCTTCCACTAGATCAAGCACCAGTGCAAGTACCTAGTGTAGTATTTTCCAAGTTTCAGGACAACATTCAACTGATAATTTCTCCCTATTAAAGATGTTTATACAGTCTCCAAATATTTTTTTTGTAACTTTTGTAAACCAGTTGGTCATGATGAGAGGAATTGTCGAAGCTATGAATTAATGATGGACATAACTCCACTATATAGGATGTAGGCTAAAAACCATGCGTAGAACGACCATGGCTCACCTACAACTCATGAAGGATTTAAAGGAAGGGGAAGAGGACATAAAGGAGGAAATCGAAGAGGTAATGGCCAGATTATTTGCTACAACTGCAGAAAACTAGGCCACTCTGCACGCGACTGTCAGAATCCAACACACCCTTCAAATGAGTATTGTCGTCAATTTGATCATGTTATAGAAGATTTCCTGATCTCAATAATGAATATGCAAGACAAGAAGACCCAGCAGCCGACAGAATATTCAAATGATGCAATCCAAGTCACGCAAAGATAATCCTAGTGTCAACATAGTCACGTGAAGCCATGTAGCCACTAGTGAAGACAAGGTTGAAGGCAAATAGCTAGAATCAGAGTCATGGTTCTAAAAAGTGGGTGAAAAGAATGTTGGATTTGATTTACATAAAGAAAAAGATACATTCATGGAGGAAAGAAATAATTTTATGAGTCCAGGTGCTTCTACATCTCAGAACCTGATGCTGATAGCCTCGCGAAAGGAGAAACCTAAAGATGCTACTGCAACCCAATATTCAGATCCCATAGTGTTGAAATAGTTTCTATAGACCTATTTGAAGTTACTACGGGATCAAAAGGAAGTAGAGGGACTCCAAGAGTTGATAGATAATTGTGCCAGTAAGGATAAGCCATCCCCGGGATAATGCACGGTCAATAAGGTAAACCAAAGCAACAAAAGAACCAGTAGGGAGGTGTGGATGACTGTGCAGATCAGTGATTTCTAAATGAATTAGGTAATCCTAGACTTGGGCTTCGATGCTAATGTACTGCCATAGCAGACTTGGGAATGCATGGGCAAGCCTAAGTTACAATGGTCACGAATTCAACTGTGCATGGCGAATCAGTAGAAGATAATTCCAATGGGGTGCTTGCATGGAGTAACTATGGATATTGAAGGTTCAAGAGCAATGGATGATTTCAAAGTCACTGAGATCGTCGATAATACTAATCCATACCCAACATTTCTTGGGATTGATTGGGCTTTTAACATGAATGCAATCATTAACTTAAAGAAGCAAAGCATGGTATTTGAGGAAAATGAACTTCGAGTAATTGTCTAATTAGATCCAACTAAAGGTGCATGATACACAGAACTGAATCGTGACTATTATGAAGATGATGACATTAAGCACATCGATAAGTTGACTACGCGAAATAAAGATTGGATCAATGCCACTGTAGATGGAAGGATCAACTGGGAGAAGGACAACTCTTCCCAATCAGACTCAGATGAAGGGTTAGAAAACTAGAAAAATCAGTTGCATGAGGTCTCTACGTTGCAATGTAATCATCTTACAAAATTGCTATGTTGTGTATCTATGTTATACAAAAAAATGACCTCCTCATCAACTCAGAGGTGAAAGACATGATGACTAAAGCAAAGACCACAATTGCAAGCCTTGATTCCACACTAACATTGGTTGCACGCTGAAAACCTGCTTTATAAAGCTTGTTACCAAGCCTATGGAGCATTAGTGACCCCACTAACTCATGTTACTAGTGAAGGGGCAGCATTAGTGAAACTAAGGGAAGTTCAATGGGTCAAGCCAACAAATTGACTCACAAATATCTACATATTTATCCCTAAATTTGCTCAATAAAAAGTAAGGAAACATCCAAAATCAAGATATTTGGAGGATTTCTAATCTAAGAAAAGAAGGCAAATGGGAAAGAGTTGAAAAGAGGAGTAAGTTCATTGCTTTTTCCCTAGTGAACTCTAGGAGGAGCTTGGAAACCCTAACTCAATCGCTATATAAGCAAGGTGAGGGTTATTATGAAAGAGGTCAGAGCATTTGAAAGGATAGCCCACTAAGTTGTTGAGAACTGTCATACACTTGAAGAAGTGCGCTGAAAGAGAGAGAGAGAGAGAAGAAGAAGGGGCAATGGAAGACTGATACAACGGATGGTTGTAATCACTCTTCCATTATAAATACAAAACTGCAGTTGTGTTCCCTACTCCATAGTGTTGGTAACATTGTTCATTGAGTTGTTCATTCCGATACTTGTTTAGATGAGTAGTTTAGTTGTATGCAAATAGATGTTCATTGTGCATTCTTATATTAGTTTTCAATATTGTATGTTGTGATTGTGTTTTCCTTTCCTTTGTGCAGGAATTGATTTGGAGCCAGATTTGAGGGAGTTCTTCTTGGCTGCATAGCGATCTCCAAATAAATCTAGAAGGAGACTTGAGGTAATCCTCTTTCCATACTTTGTTAACTTATATTTGATAGATGAACATGTATATAACTTGGTAGCTTCTACAGATAATCTTATAGTCTGTCAAAGGTCCCAAGAAGGCCTTTGAGGGTAGTTTTCATTCTCCATACACCATGCATTTTACCCCATAGCAGAATTGGCAACTCCAGTGGGGACAATACATCTAGTTCCCAGTTTACCCAGACTCTTCTCTATTCTCTCTTCGTTCTAGGAGCTCCCCATTCTTCAACAACCCTTTTTCTGATCCACCAAATATCTTGCTACATCCTATTAGGATACATTCATCTCAGAAATTGATCTTGGAAACCCTTGTTGTGCAATATTTCCCACACTAACGCAGGTTACCAGGCTACAGAGAGCTTTATAAAGCACTATGCCTGTGTACAAGGAGTGTTAGTGACCCTACTAACTCTCTGTAACCACTGTTACAGAGTGTTAGTCTCCCTTTGTCTTCATTTCCAGTAGTATCTGTGGACCAAAAGGGATGGAAAATCTACTCATGGGCTGAAATAAGATCTGTAACTCTATTATGTTAGCGAATTGGTGTCCTAGAAATTTATTTTTAGGAAAAAGTTTTGGTTTTTTCCTCTTAAAAAACATTTTTTTTGAAAGAAAGACTAATATTTTGTATTCATCCTTCTGTTTAAATAGTTGTGAGTTGCTTCATTTTGGTTTTCAATAGTTGTTAGGAAATATTGGAAAAGAATCTTTTGGTTATGCATGTGTTGAAAGACTATAGATGCACAGACGCAACTATGAATATGTGAAAAATATGAATATGTAGAATAAAGCTTGTTTGCATCAAATTGAAAAAAAAATTCAAAGAATTGTTTCTGCATGATTTATTGAGTCAAGAGTCTCACCATATTTCATACGTCAATACCCCTACCAAAGACAAATAATCAAGTACACATAAAATTTACATTAAAATCAATCAGTTACTCTTTTGAGCAAACCAACATTAGCTACGCTAGGATCTTGGGATAAGCACGTGAGTGAACTGCCCAAGGTTGAAAACCAAAATAGTGTCATTAACGAGCAAAAAATTCCTTCTACATTCATATTACCGGGACCACTCCACTAACAACGGAGCAAAATACGAGACAACATCAGACTGTAATTGAAGGTAGCCTACCTTCTCTTACAAATCCTTTGGGCATTCTGTGTACTGGGGGTCCCTTCGGGGATTTCAGAACTGAGTCGGGGACTCAAGTATCCTGCCCACACAACATGTTGTCTACGACTATGTCCCCCCCGGTTGATGTCTGTGATTTGAGGTATCTCTAGTGGCCAAACTTATAGGGACTTACACAAGGTGACTGGGACATGCTGTCCTGGTACCTAACACAGACGGATCTACTTTGTCTTCAGTTTTTGGGAGGGTTCTCATCTTCACGAGAGTACTTGGCCCCTCAATCTGAGGTTCGGACGAAGCTCTAAAGTAACCATAACTGTACATTTGGCCATCCTTCTCTATTATTCATTGAGTTACCGAGTTCCATCTCCGGTGATCGGTGCTTATCAGACGAGGTAATTTCCCTCTGTTTGCTAATCGATCCATTTAGTGTATTTTTTATATTTTTTTTTAGGTACCTGAGTGCTATCATTTTGAGACTTTAAAAGAATATCACAATAAAATTTATTGATAAAAATTAATAGTCACCGTGGCTACATTCGACCCTCATCGTCACTCCAGATGATTGTTAGGACTTCCTCCACTCATTGTGGAGGATCCACTGAGTTCCACTGAACTGGATTCCCCATCTTCGGGGGATCAGTCTCCTAGATCTCACACGGGACCTGTTTGGACTACTGACGATTCAAGTTTGTTGGAGGATTTCTTTACTGAAGGATTCCTTTCTTCCTTTAACACTCCGCTCACGAATCCGTTGGTACCTTGGCTCCCGTGGTACCTGTACTTCTTGCTTTGGTAGTTGGAACATTTCCATCTATCCAGTCGACGACTAATGGGTTGTGGAACTTTGTGGACACTTTCGATCCTCCACCACTTCCCCAGTCGACAGTCTCCACAACACCGGTAATGGCAAATCCCGCTATCCCATTTGTCCCAGGTACAACCACTCACACAACACCCTCTATGAGTGGAACCCAACAGATGCTAGGTTCCACCCCTATGGTGCCACACTACATACCTTCAACAAGTGCCACATATAGTGCTCCTTATAACACTCAATGCAGCACTATGGGAGTGGTTCCCATTTACCAACAATATGGTCGGCTACCAATGTACAGTTCAAACCCCCAGACTCAGACACCTGGGGGAGTTCCCAATATGCACATGCTGGTAGGGAACGTAACAGTTCCCCCTCTGTTCTTAGGCATGCATGGTCAATCGCTAATTGACATGAGTATCCCCTCTATCAATCAAGGCCAAATGGTCAGTTCTATGTTCGGCGGGAATCCACAAGGGGTTCCCAACCAGTCCATGGGGGCACCCTACTCACATAATCAAATGAGTCAAGGGGGCACCGCTTATACTGGGGGAAATTTCATACCCCAGTATCAAAATCCTCATGGAAATCGACTCTACAATGCCATACCACAAAGAAACCGCTACACCACGCAACCCATGTACACTATGGGGAACCAAATTATGGGCTAAGCGCAAAGCTCCTCAAGTCATCCGTCATCACCATGGTCCAAGTCGGGGGCACCTAACTCTCTGCCTTTCTTGGCAACGTTGGATATACCCGACTTATACAAGTTGAAAAACGACCCCATCTACCACAACTTACAATGGCCGCTAATCCCACATAAAGTACCAACAGACATTCCAAAGTTTGATGGAAAATAAGGGGAGGATCTGGGCACCCACATCACCACCTACCATCTCTGGTGTGTTTCAAACTCTATGGTGGATGATAGTGTCTGGTTACGTCTTTGTCCCCGCACCCTCACTGGAAATGCAGCGAAATGGTATATTGAGTTACCACACACGTCAATAAACACCTTTGACACTTTAGCGATGGAATTCCTAAAGCATTTCTAGTTACCAATCCACTATGAGACCGGGACACGGCTCCTCACTTCATTTCGTCAGGATATCGCCACCCACATCTCCGATCATATTCATGAATGGAGACGTAGGTAGAGGTTAGTAAAAGCTCCCATCCCAGACTTTCTCTTAACGGATTTGTTCTGCAAGTCCTTACTCCCACAAATTGCTAGAGATGTCACTCTAGGTGGTGCGATCACAGAAGACCAATCCATACGTCGTGCCCAACACTTAGATCTGATATATTCACAGTCTGGCACTCTTTACAACATAATCCCCAATGCTCCTGGGAACCCCAATGCTTTCGCCACTCAGCACCCCAGAGTGCATGCCGACGGGATTGTTGGCGCAACCTTTGGGGCTGCTGTAAAACAACTCAGTGGTTCCATTGCCAAGTTGGCAGTGGACCCCTCTACCAATACGACTACTCTTCCTGCCACTGCGATAAACTCTGTGCAGTCTACGCAAAAATCCAGTGGCAAGAACAAGAAGAATAAGAAAAAGACCGCTCCTTCTGAAGAGCAGTCACTCAAGCAGCCCAACCCAAAATAGAAGGTCGCTGCGCCTACTGATGAGGAAAAGGATAAACCCACCAGATATCCATGTAAACTCTGTGCTGAAGACCACATGACTTGGCGTTGTCCGCGGCTTCAAGAATGCACAGACTACCTTGCTAAAAGGGATTTTGGTAAGGCACCTGTTGTCCTTAGAAATCCTTTTCCTACTCAACAGTAGCAAAATCTTATTGCCAACCAACCGCAACCCCCACAAGGGGGCAACGATGGTTCGCAACATCCTTTGGCTGGTGAAGGATCTTCTACCATTTACACATTTGAAATGGTAGAACTCGCCACAAGAGCCAAATCTTATGGAGCTCCTATCGCTCTGGCAGCAGAGCCATCCTCAGGTCAAAACCCATCAGCGCCCAACGATTTGCATATCAAAAGGTCGGTTGAGGACTTTGTAATTAGACCCAAAAAAGGGGCACTTCGATGCACAACGCACAATACATTTACACATGCCGCCCAACACTACAACATTGTAGAGGATTTGGCGCAAGAGCCATCAGCTATGTCAGCGCTCGAGGTATTACAAACATGCCCAAAAAAATGGAAAGCTTTACTTTCAGCTATTAGAGGTATTGACCCAATGGATTCCACGCTTTCTATTTTCGACATGGACAAGTGTAAACCTCCCCTTTCTCACCATCTTGTATTCCAAGTGCATATCACTTCGGAAGGCAAAGGTATACATAGAACTGTCATCGATTAAGGTGCTTCTACCTACATCATGTCGGCTTCATGTTGGCTCGCCCTGGGTTCTCCAACCCTAACCCCACCGTCGAACTCCCTGAAAGCTTTCGACGACCACACCTTTATCCCAAAAGGGTACCTAGCCAATTTCCCCATCACTTTGTATGGGAAAATCGTAACGGTGGACATAGAAGTCGTGGACAAAAAACTCGACTATAATCTCTTGCTGGGTTACAGTTGGATATATGCCATGACGGCCATCGTATCTATTGAATTTTTCATCATCCTATTTCCATTGGATGGAAAGGTAGTTATAGTAGATCAGTTGTCTTTCTGCACCCCCGATTATTCACCATTACCAAGTGGCTCCATACCCCTAGTAGGAGGTGGAACTGACTCTTATGTCAGTTTAGGTACCAGTCTACTGAAGGCTTCTTCCCTCATGGGTTGTTTTCCTCTTCAGCTGCCCAAGGTTTCACAGATGGTAAACATGCTTTCATCTATTCCTCATGAACTAACTGATCCATGGATCCTACTGGATCCTTCAGACCTTAACACATTCGGAGACCAAATTCCACTGTCACCAACTAAATTGGCCCACCAAGCCATTCAATCCGCATCTTCGGTCATGTTGGTTACGGCCGACGGTACCACCACCCTTCCCATAACCACTCCTCCTTTAGATCCATTCAATCAACTCCTTCCTACGGACGAAGTTGTTTAGGAAATCATGAGTTTTGGAGAGCAACATTGGGAGGATTGGCACCATTGTGTCCCGATATCTAATTCAAACATGACGCCTTTTCAAAACCTGTCCCCTGACATACCAGAAATTGTTTCCTCACCATACAAGATCATTCAAACTTTGGATGTGGAAGGAAACATGGGCAACACTTCTATAACATTGCCCACAGATATTTTGGTCATGACAGGCATCGTGGAAAACACCCAATTGCGAGCTCCACCTGCCTATATGAGGAATTCCATGATGACTTTGTTTGGTCTCATGAGGAAATGCTCAAATTTAATCCATCATTTGTCACGCATGAGATCCAACTTTATGATGAAGCAAAACAAAATGGGTGGCCAATCCCTTCCCTAGAAATAGTCGTTGAACCCATGTCTGACACTACGGCCGAAGAAGAACGCTTGCTATACATTAAACAGATGGATAAAACCCATCGAGACGCTGATTTGGCACTCGAGGCTCACAAGCGCCTGGTAAAATCCCTATTTTCAAAATAGCTTAAGTTTCCTCCTTACCAAGAGGGTGACCTTGTGTTGCTCTATCATCCAAAAGATGACCTATTGGAGGCATGCACGCTTCAACCCAAAAGGCTAGTTCCCTATGTGGTAACAAAATTCCTCCCCACGGGGGCATATGAACTGCAGGACCAAGAAGGAGTCCTGCTCAAGGAGCCCACATATGGGCTCTATCTAAAAAAGTATTATGCCTAGTATTGCACTGGGCATATACCTTGTAATTTTATGTATTCTTAAGTTTTGCTTCCATTTTTGGTGTGATTGGATTGTTCTGTTATTTAGTGGAGTACTTGTCTCATGCATTATTCTCGCAATGTAGATGTCATCGTTACCTTTAGCATATGTAGGATACATAGATGGTGTCAGTCGTCACACACGGCACATTGCATCAGTTGCTTGGGTCATTTACACACCCGAGTTGGAACTATTTTGCTCCAGAGGGGTCTTTCTTGGTACCACCAACAATATTTCCAAGTACATGTCTATTGTTTCACTTCTCATGGAAGCATCGTCAAGAGACATCTCCAATCTGGTGGTCAGGTTAGACTCCTAGCTAGTTGTTATGCAATTGACTAACCGTTATCACATTCGTAATCCAACCTTGTTACATCATTATCTAAGGGTGCGACTCCTGGAATGTCGATTTCAAATAATCACATATGAACATGTTCCTTGAGAATTAAATACAGTTTCTGATTCATTAGCTAACTATGTATTGGATTGGAATTTGTCTCATTCTTTATAGAAGCATGCAAGAAAAGTAAAATATTTACTGAGTTAAAAATTTGTTACAAAAAACATTTAAAAAACACATTTACACCACTAAAATACCAAAAATGTTTGTATATATATATATATATCTTCATCCAATATTTTACATCAAAATATTCCAAAACTTGGATGTTTTAAGTATAAAATGGTTATAAAATCCTAGCTACAAACACTCATGTGACTACACCAAAACACCTGCTAGAAAGAGCCTATTACTCCAAAAATGTTAAAACCACTCTAGCTACCCTCCGAAATGGAATCAGAAACCACTCAGGTACACCCGCTGTCTGTCGCTGCATATGAGCGGGAATCTCCCTCATAGGAAGGGGGGGGACACCCATGGTCAAACCCTCCAGGTTTCTCAGAACCTCACGGAGACTGTCGGCATTGCCCCCTCCAGCAAGTAGTTGGCCTCCTCATTGCACATGGCGAGGTTCGCCTGCAGGTTGTAATGGCACCACATCTGTGTTAAGCATAAAAGTTTCATGTCAGTACTTATTTCACCTATAAAAACATTACATAAACATTCAAAAGCTAAAAAATACTTAACTTACTGTCAAAATTATTCTCACCTTGAGGACCCCAGTTGGTCCTGGGTAGTAGCATCAAGTCTGGGCCGCCGGTGAAGTCCATGCCTTCATAAGCATAGTCATCAAAAATCACAATCTGTCTATGAAGCCACTGGAAGAAATCTTCGTTGAAGAAATGTCGAATCGGTCCTCCTCCTATACAAGGATCGACTGATGACCAGCGACCCTGCCTTGGCTCCCTCGGATCAAGGGGACCTAAGCTCATCCATGGGCACATGACAAGTACCCTCTCAAGGAAAAATGAGACTATGATAGTACTGTAACCAAAACTGTGTTGGGTACAAGTCTTGCATGCTGTTAATTCTGCCTTCAAATGGCAAAGCACTGCTTCACACCAATTGAACATCTAGGGCTGGACACAGCCAACAACAAGCAATAGTTGGGCCTTTGCCGCAACATGGGGACTCTTTGACCCCGCCAACTACACAATCAACCATAAAACCACCCTCATAGACTGAGATCTTATCCTCTCTATGGAACTCTATTGTTGATTAGTCCACTCTCAGGGATGTAGTAAGTTTGTACTAGCTCTGAGGTAGATCGTGGATCTGGCCTACTACCGGTGAGGTTTTCCTATGCCCCACGGCACAACAAACCAATAAAAAAATATATGTCATCCTGGTCAATAGCCAACACCTGATCTCCAATCCTGAACACTTGCTCGTGTTCATCCCAACGCTGGATAATCCATCTCAGTAAATCCTCCTGCCCTTTCATCAGCTCCAGCTTTGCATACTTAAATAAACCGCAGTGGCACAATGCAAGTATGCATGCTGGATCATTTCACATCAGCAATTCCTCATTATCATGGGCCCATTCTCTCCATAGGTGAGTCATTTCGGCTTGAAACCTGCACAAAATAACCCTAAAACTAGTTAAAATGGGGCAAAATCACCTAAGGAATCCATGCATGAGGGTTTTAACTATGCCCTTTAGCTCTAACGCTACCCCCAGTGCTGCACAGGGAGGATTAATGCCCTCCAGTGGCTCGTACAGAGTGTTTAACGCTCCCTACTAGCCATCTGGAGGGTGTTAGTGTGCAAATAAGGCTTCAGGGCACCTCAGATCTGCAAAATTCCACCCATAAAACTGTCAAGAAAGGTCAAGTAATGCATAGAGCAAGGTTTTAGCTTTCACCTGGGACTAACGACATGTTGAATGGTCACCCGAATCTCCTGCAATGATCTGCGGAAAATCTACTCCTCTTTAGCTCTAGAATGCTCTCACAAAATTCAAAATAGTGAAAATGATGCATGTGAAAGCTCCAAGCATCTCCTTATATAATTTTGGAGATATGATTTTCTGAAAATCATTAAAGAGGAAGTAGTCCATTCTCCATGATTTTTTATCATGCATGAACCCATATGATAGGAATTGTTGCTTTTTTATACTTTTTGTCGTTTCTTATCAAAGTAATTTCAGGAATGAAAAGCAGTAAAAGCTGCATGCAATTCTCAATAGAGCACTTTTTTTGATATTTAATTTCTCTTTAAAAAATAGAAACATCTCCAAGTTTTCATCATTGCGCTCATTAAATCCATATAACTATGCTCTGAGCAACTCTTTTTTGATCTTTTTCCAGCTCATAAACTGAAAAAGACCAAAAGAGCATTCTTTTTAGGTGCTTTTTTCTCACTATTTAAACTGAAAAAATCCCAAGCTTAGTCTTTCTGCTCATTAAACTTGATGAAGATGACCCGAGCATTCTTTTAGGTACTTTTCTTGCTTGCTAAACTGAAAAATCCCGAGTTTTTGTTATCGGGCTCGTTAAAAATATACAGCAGCAGCAAGAGCACTTTCTTTTTTGGGACCATTTCTCATTCTTAAATCAAAAAATCCCCGAGTTTTTCCCCTCCTTCGAGCTCGTAAAACTATGAAGAAGAGATGAGCCGTTCTTTTCCCTCTTTTTCTCACTCACTAAACTAAAAAAGATACCCTGATTTTTCTTCATTTGACTCATTAAAAATTTTGATGAAGGTATTAAGTTTGTCATTGCGTGACTCATTAAAAATTCACAACGAAAAATGAGTTTAGTCCATCGCTTCGTACTCGTAACAAAATGAGGTCGACATCTATTGAAAATAGGTTTCTCTTTATCCAGGTTCAATAGATTAACTTACGGAAAAGTAACCGATCTGGGTATACTATTAACCTTTTGTCGCACCCAGTTAACAACTATGACAAAGGGACCACCATGGAGTCTATCTTTACAATCTTTTCAGACTCTCTAAATATGAAAAGACCACTAAGTTTCCTAGTCTGGACTCTTTAAATTACACAAACAAGATATAGAGTCATTCTTTTTACGATACTTTTCAGACTCTTAAAACATGAAAAACTTGATGAGTTTACCTGTCTGGACTCATTAAACTAATCAAATAGGGCAAAGAGTCGTTATTTTTGCAATCCTTTTCAGACTCTTTAAAAATGAAAAGATCGATGAGTTTACCTGTCTGGACTCATTAAATTAATCAGACGGGGAAAGTGGACAATAGAACTATATTCCGTATTTGAAAGCGTGGTTTGCCAGTAGTCGTTCCCTTGAACATGGAACTCCCTTAGATAAACCTTCCTTTTGATGGCCTCTCAATATGAACCCTACCATTCTATGAGTTTTAGGCAATATACCCTTATGTAATTGCGTCTCTATATCCTGACACTCTGTAGTGTTCATGAGTCTAGTGCTATCTGGTTAAAACCGTTGTTGTGCCTTCTATTGTTCAAGGGTTACCCATTTGTTTCCTCCATCAACTGATCAAACATATCCTTTCATCATGTCCTCTGTTGTTTAGACCCAAATGCTCAAAATATTCCTCAAAAAACAAAATCATTCTTGTCCTATTTCGTGTCGATTGATGTAGGACACATCATTGCCTACCTTTTGACAGGTTTCTTCCTATCGACTTCAACACTCTATCTAGGAAGATAACCTAGAAACACATTCAGTGCCTTGGTACTTGCAGACATTAGTGGCAGGTTACCTTGTGTTTGATCAGGGGTTCTCATTATTGGCTCCTGGTTAAGTGATTCTACGGGTGTTCGATGACAAAGAAATCTTTCACACTCGCTAGTTTGTACTGTGCATCTTGGAGACCATCACCATTATCAGTGGCCTTCCTCGCATCTGTTAACGGTATCCATTATTGACTAGTAATCAGATGATTTCATGCATGTTCAACATCAACACATATTTTTCACATGTATCAATCTATGTTGTTCGGTGAAGTGGAAATCAAGACCTTGGGTAGAGGCTTGCATCATTCAGCCTTGTTTCCTCTCCCAAGCTGCAAATATTGTTTTTTGGAGACAACTATTTCAGGATGATTCTATTATGACACTGGATCCACATTGTGCTTATTGGCGGCCAGCCTTGTTATATCTCTTTGGAGATAATTACTCTGACATAGCTACCAAGCATGGGAATGCCTGACTCAGGACATGATTTTAGTAGTTTTATATATGTGTGTTGTATCATATTTTCCTTGCCACCCGAAGCTTCTCTCTCTCTACAAAATTTTGACAGGAAAAATTACAATTTTAGTAAAGTATTTTGGCCATCGTCTCTACCTCTAATCTCATACTTTAGGGGGCTTTTGTTATACATCAAAATGACCTTCTCATCAACTCAAAGGTGAAAGACATGATGACTGAAGCAAAGACCACAATTGCAGGCCTTGATTCCACACTAACACTGGTTGCACACTGAAAACCTGCTTTATAAAGCTTGTTACCAAGCCTAAGGGAGTGTTAGAGACCCCACTAACTCATGTTACTAGTGAAGGGGCAGCGTTAGTGAAACTAAGGGAAGTTCAATGGGTCAAGCCAATGAATTGACTCACAAATATCTACATATTTATCCCTCAATTTGCTCAAGAAAAGCAAGGAAACATCCAAAATCAAGATATTTGGAGGATTTCTAATCTAAGAAAAGAAGGCAAATGGGAAAGAGCTGAAAAGAGGAGCAAGTTCATTGCTTTTGCCCTAGTGAACTCCAGGAGGAGCTTGGCAACCCTAACTCGATTGCTATATAAGCAAGGTGAGGGTTATTATGAAAGAGGTCAAAGAATTTGAAAGGATAGCCCACTAAAGTGTTGAGAACTATCATACACCTGAAGAAGTGAGATGAAAGAGAGAGAGAGAAAGAGAAGAAGAAGGGGCAAGGGAAGACTAATACAACAGATGGTTGTAATCACTCTTACATTATAAATATAGAACTGCAGTTGTGTTCCCTACTCCATAGTATCGGTAACATTGTTCATTGAGTTGTTCATTCTGATACTTTTTTAGATGGGTGGTTTAGTTGTATGAAAATAGATGTTCATTGTGCATTCTTATATTAGTTTTCAATATTGTATGTTGTGATTGTGTTTGCCTTTCCTTTGTGCAGGAATTGATTTGGAGTCGGCTTTGAGGGAGTTCTTCTTGGTTGCATAGCGATCTCCGAACAAATCTAGAAGGAGACTTGAGGTAATCCTCTTTCCATACTTAGTTAACTTATATTTGATAGATGAACATGTGTATAACTTGATAGCTTCTACAGATAATCTTACAGTCTGTCGAAGGTCCCAGGAAGGCCTTTGAGGGTAGTTTTCATTCTCCATACACCGTGCATTTTACCCCATAACAATCTATTTAGGTACATAAGTTACCCTATTATGATGGCTTGGGTGATGTCAATATTTTTCTTGAACATTTTGAAATGGATGTACCAAAGGAACATCGGTTCTAGGCCCTAGATCTAGTGTTAAGAGCCATGCCTGGAAGATGGTGGGGTACACACAGGGATAATGTTGTCGACTAGAAGGAATAACATCGAATGATGCGATTAAGATTTGGCTACGCAAACACCTAACTCATTGAAAAATACACAGGGAAGGATGATCCGTGCGAGCATCTCGCGCAGTGGACTAAGGCCTGGGGGGAACGACCTCAACTTGAGTGGGTGCATATATTTATTCATACCCTAGATGTTATCTCGAAGAACTGGTATTTAGAAACAAAGTTGCGACATGGGACTGATGACTAGGATGAGATGAAAGAAATTTAATTAGTCACATCTAGTTTTTAAGATGTGTTTGCATGCATTGATGAAGCACTTCAGGAGATTAAGGCATCCATCTTCTACACACCCATCAAACCTAACATGTGGGTATAGCCTGACTGGAGTACGTAGTTGCATCATGATTTAGAATGTTACAATGTTACAATGGAAGAAGGGATGAGGATTCACTAACTATTAATGTCGCTGAATCAGAGGGACATCGTGATGTTGGGGGACCTAGTGCAGAAATCCCTGATATTTTGCAACCAGTTTGCACAAAACAAGTGAAAATTGGCTCAAAAGCAAAACCAAAATTTGTGAACATTGGCGACTATTGGGATGAAGATACAGTGGATAATGTAGCTGAATTAGTACATGAATATCAAAATTTATTTAAAACCAAGTTCTCTCACTTGAAAGGGATAGTAGGAGATTTGGGGGTGATGAATATCAATTTAAAACCCGATGCAAAGCCATTTAAGCAGCGTCCATATTGGTTGAACCCCAAATACAAGGAAAAGGTACGAGAGGAACTCGATAAAATGCTCGCAGTTGGAATAATCGAGCCTGTAGAGGAATCCGAGTGGCTCAGTCCTATGCTAGTCAAAGAGAAGAAAGCAAAAGGCAATATCAGGATTTTTGTATATCTACAGAAGCTAAATGATGCATGTGTCCATGATCCATTCCCTATGCCATTTACAGATGAAGTTCTTGAGAATGTTGGTGGACAAGAATCCTACTCATTTATGGATGGATTCTCAGGATACCACTAAATTAAGATCATGCTAGAGGATAGAAGCAAGACTACCTTCACTACCAAATGGGGGTCATTCCAGTATACAATTATACAGTTATGTCATTCAGACTAAAAAATTCTCCTACAATTTTCTCTAGGGTGGTTGTCGCGACATTCAAGGAGTTCATTCATACTTTTTTGGAATTCTACTTCAATGATTGGACAATGTTTGGGTTGGTAAAGAAGCATGTTTCTAGTCTACACCTGATGTTGGATAATGTTATAGAACCATTACCGCTCTTGGTAGATCTAATGCTCTAATTATGGCCTAGGGCAACCCTTCCTTCTAGACTTGGTCCAAACTTTTAAAAAATAGTGTTTTATTCCCTATACGCTACTTTGGCCTATGATAAAAATGTGTACACACGGGTTAGCATATACCCAACCCACTAGGGGAGCCCAAAACTACTTGATTGTAGAAGATTTGGCTCAGAGTCCTTGTGCTATGTCAACATTAGAGGTACTCCAATCGTGCCCTACTTAGAGGAGTGCATTACTCTCGGCAATCAGAGCAGTAGATCCAAAAAATTATCTTGTGCTTACTTTTGATATGTCAAATGTCAAAAAGAGACTCCCCCATCATATGTATTTCCAGATAAAATATACATATCGAAAGACCAACATCTTTCGAACCATTATTAATGAGGGAACTTCCACATGTGTGATTTCCATGTCATGTTGGAAGGCCATTGGATCGCCTCAATTTGTTCCTTCACCAACTCTATTGACGGCATTTGATGGACATTTTCATATACTACACAGGATTATTCCAGCCTTTCCCATTTGTGTTGGGGAAAGGTGGTAAATATTGAGGTAGAAATAGTCGATGTGAATATGGATTACAACCTCCTCTTAGGTAGGAATTGGATTTACGAGATGGATGCCATAGTTTCATCGTTATTTCACATCTTTTGTTTTCCTCATGAGGGGAGGATTGTAAAGGTTGATCAGATGGACTATTCTCCAGGTGACTCCCATGCATCTTCTGAGTCTGTTATTCCATTAGTGGAAAATCCTAGGCAACCTATAGAGAATTTAGGAGTTGAAATGTACTCTTCTTTAATGGGTATTTTTTATCTTCCTGCTCCTTCAGCTAGAATCAATGTTATTTCATCCTCCAAGGGACCTTCTTGAAGAGAGTTCTTTCGAACTCATTATTTTTCATACCCTTAGCCTTTACCCTCATCTATCACCACATTAGATGGAGGGTAGGTAGGTGGAATAACATGTCCCATGTCTGTAACAGAAATTGCTTATCAATCTATTGTTAATTCTACAGACTCCCATCCTATTCCTTTCTTACCAGAGGAGTTAGATGAAGATGTGGCTCCGGAATGGACCCTCGATTCAAATTCAGCTCAAGATTTCTTAAATACCATCTTACCATCTGGGGAAGCAATTCTAGAAGCAATGATGGGTGTTCATAGACCATGGGATGATCTACTTCATCGTTTATATTCCCTCCCTCATTTGCAAGAAATTGAGTCAAGTTTGTCCAGTACTTCTACTAGTGATGTTCATACAGTTTTAAATCCTTTGGTCCCAGTATAGTTTTCTACCGAAGGTAACATGTCCGTTCTCTCACAAACTATACCAGTGAACATCTCTAGGAATCCTAACATAATCGAAAATGTCTTCATTGGAGTTGACTATTCCCCTGAAGAAATTCAAAGTTATACCGATCTCTTCAAAGAGTTTTGTGATGTGTTCGCTTGGTCTTATGAGGAAATTATTGGAATAGATCCATCTATAGTCCAGCATGAGATCAAGACATATGAAAATGCTAAACCTATTCGTCGAAAACTTCGACCAGTTAATCCTAGAAAAGCAGCTATCAAAGTTGAAGTCAAAAAGCTACTAAAGGCGGGTTTCATATACCTCGTTCCCCTAATTGAGTGGGTCTCTAATCCAGTCCCCGTAGACAAAAAGCAAGGAATGATTCAAGTATGTATTGACTTTAGGGACCTAAACAAGGCTTATCCAAAAGACAATTACCCCACGTGTTACACTAAAATTTGTCACCATGACTATTTGCAGTTAGTATGGCCCTATCAACTGTCATACTATCCTCCTTGGCAAGCCTCATACCTCTGCTCTCCATGTCAAACTCCAAGAAAGAGAGAAAGTTCTTTAAAAATCTATATATCTCTGGGTACGCAGTTTCTCTTAGCCTTACCTGTGTGTACGCACTCCAAGTTCACAATACCTGCGTACTTGTACGCTCTGTATGTAAAGCAATGGGTGCGTACTCCTGTAAAGGTCAAAAGGCATAAGTTTCACTCCAAAAAAGTTACTTGTGGTCATTTCTAGAGCCTTCTAGAAGCTTGTTTGACGTGTATGAAGCGCCTCCAGATGGTTCATGTATCCCTACCAAAGAGGAACTTATCCCATCAAGAGGGGAGTTATCCCATCCAAAGAGGGGCTTATCCCATTGATGGTGGACCTGAATAACTTCCTCTAGAGCACTATAAATACAGGCATTGGGCCAAAAGGAGAGAGGTTGAAAGCTGAACATTCCTAAGGGTAGATGCTGCTGGAATTAGGACTCCCTTGTAAAGCTTGAGAGGAGAGATTCCCATCCTTTCCTAGCCTTATTTGAGAGTGGGTGAGCTGATCAAAGTAAAGGAAAACTCTTGCTGGACCCTAGGAGGGACTTGCACAACACCAAGGCTCAGGTTGTAATGGTTCCTTTTGTTACCTTTTAATGCAAATGAACTTATTTTTCTCAACAGATTGTTATTCATGGTTTGTTTCATATACTCCTTGGTCTATATGATAGATATGTATTGTTTTATGAGTTTATCAGGTGCTATTTAATCTTTTGGCTTGTTAGTGAATGCAGGTTTCGAAGAGAAGGAGGAGCTCATCCGGATCGGCGAGGCTAGACTACTACAAAGTGTTGGACTAAAGGTATGTTAAAGATCCCTTGATTACTTGTATTTGCAATGCATGTTTAGAGAAAGGTAGCTTTATTTGTCTTGTTTGTCACTAGAAAGCTTTTGCTTCTAGGGAGGTCGGTTGTGTCCGCACTAACGACTCTTTCCGCATGACAAAATGGCGACTCCGCTGGGGAACTCCATTGATGTGAATGATTTTTCCTTTGTGTGAAACTTTGATTTGAGAAAAGTCGTTTGTTTTCTAGTTTTTGGCTGTTTGACTGTGCATTTGGGTGGGATAGCTTAGGGTTAAATTAGATTTTAGTTTTTCTTGGTTTTGCTAGAAGTACGCAACCTCTGCGTTAAGCACAGTGCGTACTTGTACGCACTGCAGCTTTGTGCACAGAGCGTACCCGCACCTGTGAAAATACGCTGCCTGCGTACCCCTGTCAAAAGCCTAGAAACTTTCAATTTTTTCTTTTTTATCTTTTAGATTTTGTTTATAGCTTGTTTTGCTGCCCAGATCCACTGGTTACCTGTCAGAAACTTTCCTTGGTTAATTCCATTGGCATTCCTGCTTTAAGCTTTCATCAATTGGGTGTTTTGAGTCTCTTTCTTGAGAAATTCTTAATTTGATTTCCTTTGATTATTGCTTGGAGGTTTCTCTCAGTCCTTTCACAATTTTGCATCTTTTTGCTTTTGTTTTTGCAAAAAAAATTCCCCCTCATTCGCCGGGGGGGGGGGCTAAATTGTGTATGAGTGTTAATCGCCTTTGAGTGTTTTTATGTTTTGATCTTTGGAACTCTCACCCAATTTTCTCGACTTGCACTTGATTGGTTCTTAGATTACATTAGAATCATCTTGTGTTTGAGAATTCTCTTGCATAGATGACATTTGCATAATTAGAATTCTCATTTTCAGAATATGAGTGAAAAATGTGCATAGATTACATTTGCATACTTTTCAAGTGAATTGTGCATAGATTACAATTGCATAGTTTACATTCTGAAAAATCAATCGTAGATTTAGATCAGTTTTCTTTGATTTGAATTTACACAAAAATAAAAATAAAAAAATGGTTTGGAATTGATTTGCATTAGTTTTTCTTGATGAAATTAGTGCATTAGAGAATTTGTTATATTTTCTCTTAGTGATCAATTTTTTGCATTGTTGGAAGTGAATGGAAACTCTCTCCTTACTTTAGTTAGGATTCATCGAATTGAAAAGATTACATTATCATATTCGATTGCATTCAGTTGAGTCAGGTCATAACACCATTGGTTTCGTATCCATTTACCCATTTGAGTAATAACAACCTTAATAACACAACGCTTAATTAAAATTCATCTAGTAATTTTTACATTTCTAGGGCTCTGAAACACCAACATAGCTTAGGCTAGTGTCTTGGAGTAGGAGAGTAATTAACTCTCCAAGACAGTAAAACCAAACAAGTAGCTCATCTTGTGGTAGGATAAATCCAACTGTTACATTTATGCTCTGGGAAAGCTCCTCTTAAAGGAGAAGCACGAGACCGTGTCCGAACCAGTGAGGGGATCAATCCTCCTTCATTGGGAAAGACGCCAGATACGCACGTACTACAAACGGTAAACCTCAGATTAACCATTGTCAAGGAGCCTGGGGTCACTTGTCGGTAAACCTTGGATTATTGTCAAGGAGCCAGCAAGGGGATTGAGCTTGTTACTCTGCCCTTGCGTGCTATCGGGTCGTAGACTGTTCCCCTAGGTATATTTTTTGCTGTTGGTAACCTTAGTGACCATTATCTTTAGGATTCTACCCAAGGTGACGGTGGAGGGAAGATCCCACTGTACTTGGAGCAGACATCGGCTAGACTCACTTGGATTTTCTGGGGGGTTCACTTCACTCGAGACGGTTAAAGTGGAGGAACTTGGTCCAGTCTATTCATTAAGCAGGTTGCCGGGGTAACTGTTCCACCCGCCACTTCTGTACTAAATTCTGCGATGTTGGATTTCATCCCCAACTAGTGTTTTCGGTCCGGAAGGTTACTGTTTGTGTATGGTTTGACTCCTAGATTTGATAGCACGTGTTAATTTGTTTGTTTTTACTTTTGGAGACCATAGGTGTGAATTGTGAATTTTAATTGTTAAGTGTGAATTGTGAATTGTTAATTTTAGTTATAAATTGTTAATAAAATTCATTGAAGTTGAATATAATGGCAAATGTTCCGGAATTTATCAACCTAGGAACCCCTCCTAACGAGAATCCTAGTACTTTTCCTTACTTTGGAAATGTTGGTCCTCCTTATATGGCTACTTTGTCATTACCTGGATTTACAATAGGTTTACCGATATGGTTATTTTCAAATTCGTTGGCCCAAAATACTCCAATTGTTCCACCTCAACCGAATGCTTCACCTCAACAGAGTTCACCATCTCAACATCACCAACCTT
The DNA here is from genome assembly GCA_031772625.1 of Pinus tabuliformis. Taxonomy (NCBI): domain Eukaryota; kingdom Viridiplantae; phylum Streptophyta; class Pinopsida; order Pinales; family Pinaceae; genus Pinus; species Pinus tabuliformis. The sequence goes on along the minus strand of CM062804.1, from coordinate 356,899,102 downwards.
CTGTTGACCCTTTACCTTCTTCACCTAATTTTTCTTCCTCCATTTCTTCCTCTTCACCTGGTAAAAGCCTTGATGCTAGTAACCAGGAGGCTAAGAAGAAGAAGAAAGGGAAGAAGAAGAAGAAGAAGAAGAAGCAAGATAAGAAAGAAGTCAACCAACCAACCATGACTGTAAGTGTTAGTTGTGTTGAGGAAAACTCCGACATGCAGCGTAAACCCAAATACCCTTGCAGGCTTTGTAAGGGTGACCACTTCCTTGTTAATTGTCCTGGTATTCCAAAGGTCTTGGAAGTATGGTCAGAAAAATCTCATCAACTGTCCATTGATCCATCAACCAGTGATAGTCAGGTTCCTGGGAAAAAGGGTAAAGTTAGGTTTCCTTGTAAGTTATGCAAAGGGAGTCATCAAACTCACATTTTCCCTCACATGGATGAAGCCTCAAAATTGTTGGAAAACCTTACTGCTCCACAGCAAGAATTTCCAACTGGTTACGGTAAACTTTCTCCCAACCTACCGTCAACTGACGGAGTGATTGATCTAAATTCAAGTACAGTCGATCACACTCTTCCATTGGAGAGTGAAACTCATGTCACTCAGGTTGATGATCAATTAGTTGATCAAGTGGTCGATTCATTTTCACATTCGGTCGATCCCACTTTCCATTTAGAGAGTGAACTTCATACCGCTCAGGTTCTTCTTGTTACATCAGATTCTTCTATGACGGGGGGCATTTCACCTGTTTCTACAGAACCCCCTCCAAGTACTGAGGTCTTTTCCTTTGATTGGAATAGACTGACAGAACCTCGTCTTCCTTCCTCCATCCCTTTCCAAATCATTGTCAAGGCTGGTGGTAGGGACATACATCGTACTCAGGTAGATGAAGGTGCTTCTGTTAGTATTTTATCCTCAACTGTTTGGAAAGCTTTGGGTTCCCCTCAGCTTGCGCCTATTACGCAAAATCTGAAAGCCTTTAACAGAACCATTAGTGAACCTTTAGGGATCCTTCCTAATTTTTCTATTACCTTGGAAGGTAAAACTGTCTATATTGATCTTATGGTAGTTCGAGGTCCCTTGGATTTCAATTTACTCCTTGGGCGAGACTATGTTTATGCAATGAAAGCTGTCGTATCGACACTCTTCCGTGTGATGTCTTTCCCTCACAATGGCAGTATTGTGACTGTAGACCAGCTTTCGTTCCCTAGTCTTGTCTCAACTACCAATAATATGACACCCCTAAATGTTCCTGATTCTAAAGTGGTATCTACCTTGCCACGGGTTAATTATGTGGCAACTGGTCCCATGTTTTCAGTTACCGATGTAAGTGAGCCTCTCACTGTTTGCTCATCTTCCTTTGATTTAGATCCGGTAATTGACATGGAAAACTCTATGGGATTACTTGAACACGATGTTCTTATCCCTTTTGAGTCCCTTGACATGTGTTCCTTCCAGAGAACTATTCTTTCTTCTGATGAAGACCTCTTGGAAGCCATGATCAAGGTGTGTCCATTGACATGTCTTTCTTCCAGTTGGAAGCCATGATTAGTGATGCGAGGATAGTTTTTTCCTGTATCAACCTCGTTAAAAAATGAAATAGGTTGTTGTGAGGATAGTTTTGTTCCTGTGTCAAACTCGTTAAAAAATGAAACAGGGTGTTACGAGGAAAGTTCCTTTTACTGTGTCGACCTCGTTAAAAAAAATGAATTAGTGAGTGTGAGGAAAGTTCCTTTTACTGTGTCAACCTCGTTAAAAAATGAATCAGTGAGTGTGAGGATAGTTTGTTCCCGTCTCAACCTCGTTAAAAAATGAAACTGGATGAAACGAGGATAGTTTTTTCCTATATCAACCTCGTTAAAAAATGAAACAGGCTACTTTGAGGATAGTTCTTTTACTGAGTCAACCTCATTAAAAAATGAATCAGGTAGATTTTAGGATATATAGGTAGATTGTAGAAAGTAGGGTTTTGAGGATAGTTCCTGTTACTGAGTCAACCTCGTTAAAAAATGAATCAGGTTTGAGGATAGTTCCTGTTACTGAGTCAACCTCGTTAAACAATGAATTAGGTATGAGGATAGTTCTTCTCTTGTGTCAACCTCCTTAAAAATGAAACAACTCCCTTTTCAAGTTAAATATTGAAAGTAAACCTTCATTCCATCCATCTGGTTGAATGCAATGAAGCCTGGGGGGCATGTACCTCGCTTTGCATTGTTATGCTAGGGGGCATGCGAACTTCTGGAGCATGGTTCCTTGTCTTGTGTCAAGCTTGTTAAAAAATGAAACAAGGAGACTTGAGCATAGTTCCTTGTCTTGAGTCAAGCTCTTTAAAAAATGAAACAAGGGTAGGTTAAGTAGGTAGATTGTAGAGAGTAGTCATGAGCATAGTTCCTTGTCTTGTGTCAAGCTCATTAAAAAATGAAACAAGGATTTTAGAGCATAGTTTTGTTCTTGTGTCAAGCTCGTTAAAAAATGAATCAAGGTTTTTAGAGTAGAGTTTTTTGTTAGGTAGATTGTAGAGAGTAGTTATGAGCATAGTTCCTTATCTTGTGTCAAGCTCGTTTAAAAATGAAACAAGGGTTTGAGGATAGTTCTTTTCCTGTGTCAACCTCACTAAAAAATGAAACAACTCCCACAAGTCTTTCCACGATCTTGAAAGTAAAGCTTCATTCCATCCACCTCATTGAATGCAATGAAGCTTGGGGGGCATGTACCTCGTTTTGCGTCATTATGCTGGGGGCATGTGAACTTATAACAAGCATAGTTTTTCGTTTCAAGCTTGCGTAAACATGAAACCGAACCCGAGCATAGTTCTTTTCCTGTGTCAAGCTCGTTAAAAAATGAAACAAATCCTCCCCTAATTGAGTCGAGAGTTTGACTAGATCTCATAAATGTTAAGTTGTATATTTAGGTTAGTTATTTCAGTTTTTTGCATAATTTTCTTACAGTTTTAGGTCAAGTCTTTCAAATGATCTCGTAACTGAACCTTCATTCCATCCAGCTTGTACTTAGTTGAATGAAATGAAGCTGGGGGGAATGCGCTCTAGCAGTTATGCTTAGGGGGCATCAAGCACAATTTTTTCTCTGTTTCAAGCTTGTGCAAAAATGAAACTACTTTGAAGCATAGTTTTTCTCTGTTTCAAGCTTTTGTAAAAATGAAACCTATCTCGAGTCAATTTCAGTTATTTTCAAGACTCGTTAAACTCATGAAAATACCGAGATTATTTTTCTATCTTTCATTCTCGTAAAACAAATGAAAATGCCGAGTTCTTTCCGTCTTTTCCTGCTCGTAAATTAAATTGAAAGTCGGCCATATGAGTACATTTTTATCATTTTTTCGAACTCGTTAAAACTTACGAAAAAATGAAAACCATGAGTACATTTTTATCATTTTTTCGAACTCATTAAAACTTACGAAAAAGTGAAACAGTAGAGTCATCTTTTAAGCCCTTTTCTGACTCCTAAAACATGAAAATATTGCGAGCGTTTCTTGTACACTCGTTAAAACGGAATTAAAAGACGGTCCCCTTATAGCCCTTTTCTGACCGTAAAAACAGGAAAAGATTGCCGGATTTTTGTCGTTTCAAATTCGATACTGGAAATAAAACGACGTGTCCTTGATCGCTTTTTACTTTTCAGGTCAAAGACACTAATCATGAAAGTACTCCTTGGTCGTAAAAGATCAAGCGGTTCTCTCAAGTATTATTTTATACTTTTTCGGGCTTGGGAGACACAAATTTATGAAAAAGTTCAACCCTGGAGTCTTCTTAAGTTTTTCAGACTCTCTAAAATTGAAAAACGCCGAGTTTCTCCTATACTGGACTCGTTAAAATTTCACAGTAAAGGACCTGTTCGATTACAAATAGGAACGGACCACTCCTTCTTAGGGCTCGAATCAAAACTAAGTTGGACTCATCCGAAGGATGAGCTTATAATCAAGCATATGTTATCCTCCTCAAGCTTGTAAAAAATAAAGAGGTACTTGCCAGAAATGGTGGGGGAAAAGAGAGGAAAATGAGCCTATTTGTTATCCTTTGTCTCAGAAGAAGCCTTATCACCACTCTTGAACATGACACTTTTCATTCACCTGGGTTGGGAAATCATTTGCCTAACATTCTATCAAACCACATTGAAAATCTTCAACCGGTTCCCAGTATTAACTTTGGGTCAATTGTCACCAAGCCATCTGTCGCGTCGTTATGTGTTCAAGAGGTCACTGCAAATAAACCATTCATCTGCAAAATACCTGTCATCCATCTCGACCATCCCTGAGTCAGTCCTTACAGCTACATTTCTTCAACTTGATCTATGATTTCGTGTTGTGGGCTTGCCTGCAACGGGTCGCTTTCTATCGACATCAGCACATTATCTAGAAAGATGACCTAGAAATCGTCAGTACCTTGAAATCTGCATGCATCAATGGCAGGTTTCTCGCCTTTGACGACGGTTTACATCCTTGACTTTCAATCGAAGGATTCCGTGCAATGTTCAACATCAACTCATTCATTCACATCTCATGGATTGTACTGGGTACTTTGAGAACCATTCACATCACTGGTGGTCTCTCTCACACTTGTTAACAGTTTACATCATCGACTGGTAATCAAGTGGTTTCTACCATGTTCGACATCAACTCATTTATTCGCATGGATAGAATCATACCATTTCGGGAAGTAGAAATGAAGACCCTGGATCTAGTTTCCACCATCCAGGCTGCGAGGAGTTTTGTATTCATTACACAGTAGACTAATCATAAACAGATGGCTGCGTCCATACTGTGTCTACAAGAGTCTATGATTATGATGTACTGCAAAATCATTCCTATATCAGAGCAGTAGTTAGTTTCTTAGTTAAAGTTTTCAATCTGAGTATGGGAATGCCTACCTCAGCGATGATATGATCTTATATATGTATTTTGTGTTGAATACTTGCAGGTTCCGACTAGGCTCTCCACAAGATAATCCTTGAAATGATAAAGTACTTCACCCTTCCTAGATGATATGAAACCCTAATCTACTATAGGCTTCGCACTTTAGGGGGCAATCTGTTACACTAAAATTTGTCACCATGACTATTTGCAGTTAGTATGGCCCTATCAACTGTCATACTATCCTCCTTGGCAAGCCTCATACCTCTGCTCTCCATGTCAAACTCCAAGAAAGAGAGAAAGTTCTTTAAAAATCTATATATCTCTGGGTACGCAGTTTCTCTTAGCCTTACCTGCGTGTACGCACTCCAAGTTCACAATACCTGCGTACTTGTACGCTCTGTATGTAAAGCAATGGGTGCGTACTCCTGTAAAGGTCAAAAGGCGCAAGTTTCACTCCAAAAAAGTTACTTGCGGTCATTTCTAGAGCCTTCTAGAAGCTTGTTTGACGTGTATGAAGCGCCTCCAGATGGTTCATGTATCCCTACCAAAGAGGAACTTATCCCATCAAGAGGGGAGCTATCCCATCCAAAGAGGGGCTTATCCCATTGATGGTGGACCTGAATAACTTCCTCTAGAGCACTATAAATACATGCATTGGGCCAAAAGGAGAGAGGTTGAAAGCTGAACATTCCTAAGGGTAAATGCTGCTGGAATTAGGACTCCCTTGTAAAGCTTGAGAGGAGAGATTCCCATCCTTTCCTAGCCTTATTTGAGAGTGGGTGAGCTGATCAAAGTAAATGAAAACTCTTGTTGGACCCTAGGAGGGACTTGCACAACACCAAGGCTCAGGTTGTAATGGTTCCTTTTGTTACCTTTTAATGCAAATGAACTTATTTTTCTCAACAGATTGTTATTCATGGTTTGTTTCATATACTCCTTGGTCTATATGATAGATATGTATTGTTTTATGAGTTTATCAGGTGCTATTTAATCTTTTGGCTTGTTGGTGAATGCAGGTTTCTAAGAGAAGGAGGAGCTCATCCGGATCGGCAAGGCTAGACTACTACAAAGCGTTGGACTAAACGTATGTTAAAGATCCCCTGATTACTTGTATTTGCAATGCATGTTTAGAGAAAGGTAGCTTTATTTGTCTTGTTTGTCACTAGAAAGCTTTTGCTTCTAGGGAGGTCGGTTGTGTCCGCACTAACGACTCTTTCCGCATGACACCACGCCCTTTATTGATCAGATTATTGACGAATGTGCGGGTAATGAAATTTCTTCATTCATGGATGGATTCTCTGGATACAATCAAATTACTATATATCCAGAAGATTAGCACAAGACAACCTTTATTTGTGCTTCGGGTACGTTTGCGTACAAAAATATGCTTTTTGGCCTCAAAAATGATGGAGCCACTTTTCATCGGGCAATGTCTTATGATTTTCACGACATCAAGCACGTTATCGAAGCATATCTGGATGATTTAGTTGCTCGTTCTCGAAAGAGAATTGATCATCCTAAACATCTTCAATTGATCTTTGAGTGATGTCATTTTTATAAAATCCGGTTGAATCCAAATAAGTGCATTTTCACAGTCACATCTTGTTAGTTGTTAGGATTCATTGTGTGAACAAAGGGGATTTGTGTTGATCCCTTCAAGGTTGAGGTAATACTTCAATTTCCTTCCCCGTCTTCCATACGTCAACTTCAAAGTATCCAAGGAAAACTAAATTTCTTGAGGAGATTTATAACCAATTATATCGAGATCACAAAAGGATTTATGCATTTTCTTAAGAAAGGGGTCCTGTTTTTATGGGATGATTTTGCGCAATGATCTTTTGATGCTTTGAAAAAAGAATTAACCTCTACTCCACTATTGAGTCCACCTGATTATAGCAAATATTTCCTCTTCTATATCGCTGCAATAGAATCAACCATTGGTATGGCTTTGGTTCAGGAAGAGGATGCTCTAAGTGAGCATGTAATCTACCATCTAAGTTGAGGCTTGGTAGTCCCTAAACTACGTTATTCTCCTATCGAGAAATTAGCTTTGGCAGCTATCCATGTTGTCCAGTGGCTTCGGCATTAAATTCTTCTTCAAAAATCATTTATCTTAGTAGCCATCAATCCATTTCAGTTTGTTCTCAGTAGGTGAGTGACTGGGGGCAAATGTAATAGATGGATTTTCATTTTTCAAGAATTTGATCTCGAATTCATGTTGGCTAAATCTAAGAAATCTTTATTATTTTTCGAGTTGATATCAAAGATGCCTTGTGAGGAAGAAATTATTCACGAGGAAAATTTTCCTGATGAACATTTATTTCTTATTTCTTCAGAAGATTCTTGGTATGGGGATATCATTATATATATCTAGACTTCGAAGTTTCAGCCCACTTTTTCCAAAGATGAGCGTAGAAAGTTGTGTCACCTCACTAAGAATTATGTTATTATAGGTGACACATTATATCGTCGCGGGATTGATTCAATCCTTAGGCATTGTTTAACCTTGGAAGAAGCCTAGTCAATTCTTAATGATTGCCATAGTGGATCTTGTGGTGGTCATCTATCGGGCTTGCAACAACCCAAAAAAATTTGCGAGTGGGCTATTTTTGGCCTTCGATTTTAAAAGATTGTATTGAAAGGTCAAAAGATGCCATCCTTGTCAGGTCTATACTCGGAAAATGCGCGCACATCCAACTCCACTTTTCTCCATTATCACCGTCGGCCCTTTCACGAATTGAGGCATTGATTCTACTACCTGTAATCTGCCTTTGGCAGGAAATCACAAGTACATCATTGTGGTTGTCGACTACTTTATGAAGTGGGCTAAGGCCATGCCTAATTTTAAGAATGACAGTGAAACAACGACCTTGTTTCTCTTCAATCAAGTTATTTCCTGGTTTGGTATCCCTAAAGAGATTGTCACTGATCATGGCAGTCATTTCCAAAATCAACTGATGTTTGAATTGGCTCTCAAGTTGGGTTTCTAGTAGGAGCATTCATCTCCATATTATCCTCAGGCCAATGGGCAGGTTGAAGCCGTGAACAAATCCCTTAAAATCATCTTGCAAAGGATGATTAACAAAGCTAGATCCAATTGGCACATCATGTTGTATCCGACACTTTGGGAATACCAAATGTCAATTAAGACTTCCAACATCAGTTAATACTACCACTGGCTTTACTCCTATTCAACTGGTTTACAGGTTGGAATCTATCTATCCTGTTGAATGTGAAATTCCTTCCCTTAAACTAGTTATTGAACTTCTTCCAGAGACTTCTAGTCTCGAGGAGCACCTCGTTCATTTGGAGCATCTTGATGAGCAGTGTCGAGATGCTACCACAATAAATGAAGCCCATAAAAAGAGGGTAAAAACTCAATATGATAAAGTTGTCCATCCTAGAAATTTTTTTGAAGGTGACCTTGTCCTGGTCTACAATCAAGACAAAGACACCTTGGGGGTAGGCAAGTTTAAGTCTATGTGGTACAATCCCTTTATAGTCAAGCTAGTTTTGAAAAAGGGAGCTTAAGAATTAATTGACTTTGAAGAAAACAAGTTGGTGGAGCTTAGAAATGGGCTCTACCTTAAGAAGTAATTTTCTTAGGCTTCAACCAAGCACGCACTTGTTTGTATATATTGTATGTTTGTACATATCTATCTACCAGTTTTAGTGATGTCGATATTTTTGATATGATTTGGCAGGTATTGATGGACGATTCAATATATTTAGGATTCACCGATGGTGCGAGTAGGCATACACGGAGCCTTGCTTCCATGGCTTGGGTGATTTACTATCCTTCTGGCCAATTGATGGTTTTGAGAGGAGTATGTATTGGTTCTGTTTCTAATAATATTTCCAAATATATGCCGTTATTAATTTTCTATCCGAAGCGATATCTCTTGATATTGATTTGTTATTGGTTTATTTAGACTCACAACTAGTGGTATCTCAACTGAATAACATTTATCAGGTATGTGATCCCTATTTGCATTGCCAATTTCTGAGAGTACAATTGATGCAAAAATCATTTTTTTATATCACATTTGTTCACATTCCATGATCAGAAAATTCCTTAGCAGTTTCTATTGCTATTCAAGCATTGGACTGGCATATAAATCATTCATCAAATTAGAAAACATAAAAAATAATTGAAGTATCATCTGTATATATGATCATCATAAAATTGCATGTATATAGATAGAGTGTTTGTGTCCAAAATAATATACAAAAATCACGATAAATTGCCCTACAAAATTTGGGCTTATGCCCATCATCATGTCTAATCATAAAAAGATCTAATCATCTATTTAGCTGGCTCAGGATGAGTAGCTATAAATAAGCAACAACATTGGCCACACACTGAAATAGTTGTACCCAGTCCTGTGGTACTCCTACCACATGACGCTGCATCTCCTCGAGTAAGTCTTCTATGGATATCATGGGTACTTTGTGAGTCAATCTCACCAAGTTCCTCTAAACTACATGGAGAACTCTTTCTATCTCAATTGCAGCCCCTTCGGTATCTCTTCCACAACCTTATGTCAGGGAAATCCATCAGGTCTAACTGGCCCCACATCTGAAACATGATCAATATATTTTGTAAGTGTCTTGTCTCATAAAAAATATTTTTAAGTTCAATTATATTAAAAATCCAAAAAATCTTAAGAAATTCAAAAAATCAAAAATTGTTACCTATGGCACCCCATGCTGCATCTGGTGGTAATACTAAATCTAGATCCCCCTGGAAATCCATTTCGGCATAGGGGTAGTTGTCGACTATGACGACCTGTTGATCCCACCATGCGAAAAACTCGTCATCAAAAGTCATCCTAGGGACATCACCATCACCTAGGCATTTCATCAGGTCAACCCATCCGCCCATCCATGGATCCCTCAGGCTGTTGATGGTCAATTGCACTTGGGTTGAAGCCTAGGTACTTTCTCAAAGAAGAATGAGCATAAGATTGTGCCATATCCGGAATTATTTCTCTAACCCTTCTGAATGGAAGTGAGTTGGTTCTTCATGTTGGCCAGTAGAGATGTACACCATTCAAACATAGTAGTGAGGCATTCCACTACTAGGCTCATGGATACACATGAGGCCTGATGTAAAGAAGCAGAACTGTTTACCCTAGCGATGGTAAATAGTAGGATTTTCAAGGATAAACTCTCTATGTGCTTGATTGGAATCTGACTTCCAATCTTTTCAGGATGACCAAGACAGTATATGTGGACGTAGTCTTCTACATTGAGACTACCTCTCATCCTTCCAGTAGAATGCACTATCTCTCTCCTTCGAGAAAGACCGATAATGAAGTAAATATCTTCTATCTCAATCGTTAGGGGCATCTGATCAATCATGAATGCATCATCCTCTACACTCCAATAATGAATCAGAAACTCAAGAAATCATGTATTCACCTTCATGTTTGGCATTTTAAATAATTTTAGCAAGCCACAACCTCTCAAAGCATCTAAGGAATTTTTTATCCTCCATTACTTGGTTACAATGGCAATATCTCCCTTTCAAGGTAGGTGATTGTCATCCTGCCCAAAAAAGATGTTTTTGATCATTAGATTTATGTTTTAAATTTTTTACCCATGCACATGTGAGTTCCCTTTTTACAAAGTTGTGTGTAGGGCCCTCATATATGCGGGTTACCTGTATTCAACCCACGTGTATGTAGAGTTGAAATTTTTAACATATTTTCCTACGGTAAAATTATGAGAAAAACATCTAAAAAGTATCACAAATGATTAAAAGCATGATAAAAAGGGTTATCGAGAAGTTTTGGAGTGATTTGAATGGTTGGATTTGATGGAGGAATTTTGTTGAGTTTTTCTCCACAACTCCTTGCTCAAAACACAAATGACAAAAGTGTGAGTCCAAAAGTCCTTATATAGGTTGAAAAATAAAAATTAATTTTTCAAAATTTGATTTCTATCTTGTGGACTTTTTGACCTTTTGGCTTGGAGTGTCGAGGAGGGGTTATCCTTACAGGAAATTTTGGACACTTCCTCAAGAAATCATTTTGGTCCCATGACCGTAGGCCCATCATGGTAGGTATCATTTTCTTACTGGCATAGAGCTTAGGGAATACCACTTTCCATAGCATTTTGCATACTAGCCTCCATACTACGATATGTTTGTCACAGGGTCGACCCCATCGTGTCTTGGTTCACAAACCATTTTCACTTGCCGATTTTAAAATCATGACGCGATGGTAGATCCAACTTTTACATGGGCATCTTAGTTAGATCCTCGCTAACGTTTGTTTCCCATGCTGCTATATTGAGTAGGCTTGGGAGTCCTCTTTAGTCCCACCATGACTTGTGCATTGAAGACTCATTCTCATTCTTCTACGCTATTTTCTGGCCTTATACCCTCGAGGCTCCTTTCTGCTAACTTGTACTCCTACATTTCATATTGACTTTTTGCACCTTTTTGCCTTGAGCGGGCTTCCCTTGGACTCGTGTTTAAGCCACTTTTCAACCATTTCTTCTGCAAAATCAACCTTGCAATCACTTAGCCTCTATGACTTGATGCAACATTTTACCCGTAGAAAGAAAATTCCTTTGAGTGTCCTTAACCAGTTTCGCCACCTTGCATTGAGCATAGGAATGTTCCCTTCCCAACAACTAAAGCATCTGTTTTTTCGACACTCATTCTTTCCACCGTACTATATCATTCTTTTATTCTTTTTCAAGCTTTATATAAAAGAAAAAGACAAAAAATTATATATTCCAAAAAGAGCAGGAACGGGACATTATTTCCATATTTGATGGTAGCTAGAGTCAGTTGTGTCACCCTTGAAAAACGAACTCAAAAGTAAGTCTTTCCTTCATTGGGATGGGCTTTAGTTTGACTTAGGAGCTCCTTAACCTTGTTATTGAGTCAGTACTCCTCCGATTGGTTACCTCTTCCAATCATATGGAGAGCTTGCTTATGCCTCCTTCATAACAAACTTATACAAAGTTATCATATGCTGCCATGTACTCACAATTGAGTCATGCTTTTGTTCAAGGGAAGTAAACCTGAGTCAGCCTCTCTATGGTGTCTCTTGACCTATTTTTCAGTCGGCCATCCCTAGTTGTCAGCATCATGTTCGTTATCACATCAGCTATATTGGTCCTTTGCTTGTGCTGGTTTGAGAAGATCTCCATTGACTTCTTGCTGGCAGATCTTGCTCTTATTGACTACGACAAATTTCTTTGAGGGAAGATCTAGAGTCGCACCCTGGCCCTATTTTCATTATTGATAGGTCACCTTGTGCTCGACATCGATCAGTATCATGGGTCTTTGACTGAGTGGTTTCCCTTATGTTTGACATCAGCTTTCATTATCACACATTGGGATTCATGTAGTGCCTTGGTTTCCATTTGACACTATTGGTGGATTCCTCGCCTCTATGTCAGCTTTCATTATTGGTTGGTTTAGAGGTTTTCTATCATGCGCTAGCCACATCTTGTGTACGCCGGAAACGTACTTCGATTGGGTTACTACATCTTTTTTCATCCGATTCCTTCCACATTATTGGTCTATAGGTTACACTCACACTAGATTGATGCAGGATGCCTTAATGCCTTCCTTCTAGCAGATCTTTTCCCATCGACTTTAGCCCATTTCTTTAGGAAAGAGATCTAGAGTGCATTTACTAGTACCTTAGGGTTTGCATTCATCAGTGGCAGATTCCTTCGCTATCGACAGTGGGAAAAAAGCATTGTATCCCGTTTGATAGATTCTTCCAAGTGTTCAACTACATCTCATTTATCCGCACTTGTTAGATTGTACTGGGTACCTTGACTCTCATCATCATTATTAGTGAGTAGCCTCACATTTGTTAACGGTATACATCAATGACCGATAATCAAATGATTTCTCACATGGTCGACTTTAGATCATTTATTCCCATTGTGTAGAAATGTACCACGGTGGTCAGTGAAGACCTCGGGTTTGCATCAGCATGTCTTGGTTCACTTGTCAGTTGCTCCTGTTTCTGCTAGTTGACACCATCCACCTTATATATTGCAGTTCCTTACAATGATATCTTATATGTTGGCACCCGAGTTGTAGTGTAGTACCATTTATTCCATCATGTTCACTTGGTACTATTTGGATCAGTTTCTTGACTTCAGTGATCAACTTCATACTTCAACATCATTGATCAGCTCTTTATATGTGATATTCAGACATGTACTTTCTTGATTATGATCAGATGATCCATTATGTATTTCCAGTTCCTTTATACTTGTATGCATATTGGATCCTCTTTTGTACTTGACATGTGGACATTCTTTTCTATTTTTGAGCATGGGTATGCCCGCCTCAGACAACAGTGTCTTTCTGATCTCTTCCGATGGCTTGGCAAGTTGAATTCTGGTGAACTCCTCCTTGGTCTCCGCATGATTCCTTCTATGCACTTAATACATTTTGGCCATCATGTACCCCTTCTGACCTCATATATTAGGGGGCATCTATTATAGAACCATGTACCACCCTTGGTAGATATGATGCTCTGATTATGGCCTAGGACAACCCTTCCTTCCAGACTTGGTCCAAAATTAAAAAAAATAGTGTTTTATTCCATATAGGCTACTTTTCCCTGTGATAAAAGTGTGTACACATAGGTCAGCATATACCCAACCTGTGTACATATGTTAAAACACTTAAAAAAATTAAATTTCCTTAATTTCGGGTGGAGTTCATGGGTTTTACCTGTTACTCACCTCCTATTGCCCGTGGCCCAACTGTTTCCCAACTGGAAAAACTAATTTTGAGGTGTAAATAAACTTCCATGGGAAGGCCTTAAGGCAGAAGATATGAGATATTGATACTATAGTGAGATTATCCCTGATCGAGTTTGATGAAATCCCTGTGCCTCTTGCACTCCCCAAAGCTTTAAGAAACCCTTGTTTCCTTGTTGGAGATATCATTCATCTTTCTTGAGATATACTTGTATTGGTCATGGAGGAAGATCGCTGAGGCCAGGAAAGGATGGATCTAGAGGACGGTTCCGCTTGGAGCCAGAGAAGGACTTAGGTCATATTTCTCCAATTTATTTGTAGCTAACTTCAATAAAGGAATATTGTTCTATTTCCAATATTAAATGTGTTTATGCATCGATTTATATTGTAATTCATTTATGAATCTTACATTGATGTGTAATTGTTCATTCATTTATATGATTTAAAGTTAACATCATGAACATGCTTCATGTTTCTATTGATGTATATGTTTCATTTGAATAATTTTCAAGTTTCAAAGACATCAAGAGAAGCTTAGGGTTTTCACCCTGGGATCTACCCAAACGTAGGACTTCCGGGTAAGGACACTCTTGCACAGTGCAGTAGAATAAGCATTTACATTAATTGCCTGAGCATTTCTTGTTGCGGTTTGCCTTCCGCTCTATTTGGGTTCTGTTGATGCCCTGAAAATCGTTGCAACAACATTGGGGAAACCACCCGGTCCGGACCTTAGTACAGCTCCTTTTCCGTTTGGAATAGTGGCTCCGACTGGGGATAATGGGACCAGTTTCCCAAGAATTATAAGTAAACGGGATGGATGAGTAACTTATGATGTATGATGGTGATAAGCGAACAACTAAAACTATTGGCGAAATATAATAACTATAATCTAATCCCGGGACTTATCAATTTGTAAAGCGTAGCGTTTGATAATCTGTGCTTTAAGGCAGGCATATAGATGACTCTAACGCTAAAGCATAGATGTTTAAACCATTTAAGATTGCTCTGCATAATTAGTTATGCAGAGCGATAATAGCGAATTACTACACTTTGTCATTCATATCATTGCTACAAGCATGATTAAAAGAGAGGGCAAATCACGAAACATCCAATAGTGGAACGAAATGAAGATTTGCTGTTACAGCGCATGCATGTATTCAACAATAGCAAAAATAATAACACAACAATTCATATAAGAGGAAAGAACACAGATGCAGATAAAAGTACCATGTAAGCTGCTTAACAATCCAGTATATTAATCGCTATGTCGCAGTCCTTCCTTCAAACCAGAAAGCATTCCAAACAAGAGACAATAGTGCACAATTGTATAAAACAGCCTTCTCGTTAAATTAAGAACTATCGGTCGAGTTTCACAAAAGAATATAGGCTGAAGCACAGTAGTGCAAACTTCAGCCTTTAAGTCTATTACAAAATTTTACGACCCTTTCCAAAACAATGAAAGGGTCTATAAATACTAAGCTAATCTAAATATCTAAGAAACTGAAAAGCTATTAAATTGGCATCAATAAATATTTTTCCATCTTCCTTGGCGATCTGGCAGTCGGCAGCAATGCTTCATTAGGTGGGCTCTTTGCCTTTAAACCTCAGCTGACATATCGCCAGCATTGGCTCTACTTCCGGTGGAGTGTTGAGACGCGAAGTGAGCTGGGCGTCATATGTGGCATCCTGAATGTCGGGGATCAGGCATCCGAGAGCATCTGTTAAACATTTGAGGGCTGAACTTTGAGTGTGTGGCTTGATTAGAAAGAGCCAATATGCCTCGGAGGTTAAAGTATTTACTCCAGCGATTAACCTTCCCCTCTCTTCCAAGTCATGATAACTTGTTTGTTCAATCATGTTTGCTGTTGTTATGCTTCCAGGTGTGCACTGGGAAATCATGTTTGCCAAATAGAGTGTGTTGTTGACTAAATCAATCATATTGCTGGCAATCATTTTACACCTTGAAGCTGCCCTTTCCGCTTTCATCACCTGAGTGTTCCACTCCGTGAAGAGTATGTCTTTGTATGTCTCATAGATTCTAGGCAAGTTCGCTGCCTTCCCCACATCAGTATCTTGCCAATCAAGATATCCGGCTATGGTTTCTTCGGCCTGATCTAGCTCATTTTTTGCTTTGTCTATCTGTTGACATACTGTTGTAGATATTTCGCATAATGGCTAGGCCTCTGTAAGTTGCTGGCATAGGAGTCTAATCTGAGATATTAATGCGCCATTTATTTGAGCTGCTTCTGCTCTGAAATCCTCCACTTTCCGGGTGCCCTTGATGTCTTCAAGCTGCGCTAATAGTCGAGCTATTTGCTCGTCTTTTGATTTCATCATCAGCTCATTCGCCTCTCTCAACTGTGCCAATGCCTCCGACAATTCTTTCTGCTTCTGGATTGCGCTCTGGTCGATTCTCTGTTTTTCAGTCTGCAGTTGCTGGGTTAATATATTGTTTTCTTGCTGTTGTTCCAGCAACTGCTCTTCTACCTGCGCTGCCTTGTTTTTCGCCTCGGTTACTTCTGCCTGTAATGCACAAATCTCCTGGTCCTTAGTCTTCAATAGAAGACTTACCTCCGATGCTTTGTCAATAGTTGCTGCAGAATAAGCTCCCGCATACTGCGACAACTTTGTTAGATCACCGGAGGGATCCAATTCGTCCTTCCAGACTACATTGCCCGTGATTGTTTGCTCAGGAAAGATAGAAGGTTGATCAAGCCTTCGTCTCTTCCTTGAGCGCTTAACAACGGCTTTATACTTTGGGCTATAGAAAACATCCAGGGGAGGAATATCTTCCACCTGGAGAACAATTTGATCAGAAGGGTCTATAGTAATTACTTCAACATCCTTTGAAATGGGTGGGCCGCTGGTTCCGCTTAGAACCTGAGAAGAAGTGGTATCTGGTACATCGCTTGTCTTAGAGGTGTCTGTATCTTTGGAGCCTTCCTTTCCACTGATAATGGAATCGAATTGGTTCCATTGTTTAAGCAATTCAGGATCAATGGAGGTCTGTTTATGTTGCTCAGTCTAGGATTTGCTCCGCTCTTTTTCTTGTTCTAACTTCTGCTGCTCCTCTAACTCTTTTCGCTGCTCCTCCTCTAGTTCTTTTCTTTGTCTCTCTTCTTGCTCTTTTCTTTGTCTCTCTTCTTGCTCCCTTTTCTGCCTCTCTGCCAATTCCTTTTTCTGCCTATCTGCCAGTTCTTTCTTTTGTTTCTCCTCTTCTTCTTTCTTCCTCTGTTCCTCTATCTCTTTCTGCTTTATCTGTTCTTGATCCTTCTGCGCCTTTTGCTGTTTTTCTATCTGCTCCTTCTTCTGCCTCTCAGCTTGCTCTTTTCTTTGCTTTTCTGCCTGCAGCTTCTTTTGCCTTTCCTCCTGTTGTTTCTTTTGATCATTAGTTGTAACAGGAGGTTGGCTCGTCTGTTGCTGACCAGGCTCGCTTGAGGAAGACGCTGGGGTTGTTGTCAATAAATCTAGAGGCAGAGTTTGCAACCTCTGCTCTCTAAGTTTATTGAACTCAGTTAACGTCTCATCATTATATCTCATTCTAGCAAGCTCTTTGGTCTGGCCTATTGTATCGGCGGCGACGAACAGGTCATCAAACATATCCTCTTGATGGTCAACTTTTGTTAATTTGGCCTGTTCTAGGGCAGTGTAGATAGTTTTATGTGGATCATAGAGTCTGCTTGGGATAGTGGCCAGGGATAAAGCTTGCATCTTTGTTGCCTCTTTTTCTGCATGCTTGAGATCATGCAGAGTAAAAACACCAATTCTCAAGGGAAAAGAGGGCCAGCCCCTCTTCTTTTCTTTCTTGAGAGTTTGTGTGACACTCTTGGCCATAATCTGGTAGGAGATTTCTCGGGCCAACAATTTGTCTGGAACATATAAAGGGAGAACATGTGGCTTGACCTGGCTCCCATAAACCCTAATATAGGTAAAATGCTCTTCTCCAAACCAACCTGCTATAGCTGGTAAGTCGAAGGAAGCCAGATAGGAGATTTTGGGAATAGGTCGATCAAAAATGGAATAATGAATGGGAACCATAAAACCATTGCAAATTTGATACAGATGGTCCTTGTAAGAGGACTTCCACAATTTCTGATGGTACAAATGAATGGGTGAGGGGTCTTGGGTGGTCCACCTCCAACCGAGGATAGGAAACTCAGAATTAAAACACAAAGTATCCATAATGTAAGCACTATAATAAAATGGTGGGATTTTCCTTTTGGTAACTCTGGATTTGGCTCTAAAGTCACGAACAGCTACGGCCAACTTATCAGAAAGAATGGTGGCCCAATCCATGATTATACTATTACCAGCTGCTTCCATCAGGGGAACCATTTCTATGTCGAAATTGGCAGAGTCATGTAACCCCCATAGCCTACACATCATAATCCCCGCATAGCAATAGGGAGAAGCCAAAGAATCGATAGAGTACTTACCCGAGCTTTCGTGCTTGTGTTTGGCCGGATTCTGCCTCCAATCCCGGATGGGTTCAGATTGTACTTCATTTTCGGCTGCAAATTTCTCCACGAAGGCTTTGTTATAGATTTTCTCTGGCTCGGGCAAATGATACATTTGCCTTAGGTGCTCTGGCTTGAACGATCCGAAAATCCTTCCATCCCTTGTGTGAAACGTTCTATCGATGATTGGAATTTCCTCGATTGCCCAGCGCACTACATCAGTGTAGGGAAGGACCTGCTCTCTGGCTGCTATCCTGTGAAGAAAGGAGTCGGCCAAGTCTTTGAGAGTAGCATCGGACTTCTTCAGTACATCCACACTAGCTTCTGTCACTATTACTTTCGGTTGCTCAGCCTCTAATAGATTATATGTGCCCTGCCATGAAGTCCTAGTGAGACCAGTGCACGTAGTGTCTGAAATTAGGCCTTTCTTCTTATCTGCGGCAGCTTGTCCTGCAACAGATGTAGCAGCGGAGCCCGTGGTCCTCTTGGATTTCTTCCCCATCATGCTCAGGCTTCTCTCAACAGATGAATTCTACACAAATGCAAGAGAAATCGTAACAAGGAAATAACAATGACAATCCATAAAGGGAAAGATATATCATTTGAAGCGTGGTGAGATTAATTCTCAAAAGTGGCTGCGGATCCAATCACTGGAAAGATATTGCAGATGCATTAATGGTGATTTAAGGCCTGCTACTCATTAAATGAGTATCACACCGTTATCCGGCTGAATGACCCCCTTAAGCGTGCAACAGATATTTTTGGCGGTTAAACGCAAGTGTTCGTTAATCGAAGGGGCAACGTTTTAAATACACATGCATTACCTTATCCCTGCATTTAACGGCATTTTGAAATTTGCGCTTTATCAACTGGATATCAATATAACTTTAAGGCTCCAAGCGATGAGTTTTTGGAGAATGCCGACCGCCGATGAGCGATATCGCATCGCATCGGGGAATAGATGGTACACGATCATTAGAAAAAGATCCTGAAGAGTGCCGATAGCGACATCGCATCGGACTAGCGCGTGGAAACATTACAAAGTGCATATATAGTGATTTGCCGATTTTCGATTGCGATATCGCATCGCATCGGGGTAAGACCCGAGCGCCTTATCAAAGTGCATGAGATCCTGCCGACGACCGATAGCGATATCGCATCAGGTCGGGGTTTATAACTTAAAGTGTTGTTTCCCACATGAGGCAGCGCCGATAGCCGATCGTCGATATCGCGTCGCGTCAGAGCGTGAGTTATGTGCCCTTTTTAGGTGTGCATGGAATATCGCCGATTGCCGACAGCGATATCGCATCGGCGAAGAACAAGGTGCCATTTTAATGTATTTCTCATGTCATTGCGATATGCGATCTTGCGATCGCTTTATCGCAATAACAAAAGATTGCTTTATTATTGGAACATTGTTATTCAAAAAGGCTTAAATACATAAACTCATTTGATTATCATACCTTTTTGAACACGAAAGCATTGATGCCAATTAAATTTTAAAAGGGACCCATTCCATATGTTAATTTTTGTATGAATGAAAATGTTATGAAATGGGGGGTTGTTGTAGAGCACAACAGGTTCTCAACCCAAGACCGTAGGGTGGTCTCACTTGCAACATATACCTGTAAGAAGTACCAAATCTCTCTAAACTTGAAGAAATGCATTTTTTTGTATCTTACAGAATATTGTTGGGCCATGCTATCTGTAAGTAGGGATTGATGGTACACCCTTCTAAGATCATTGTTATTATCAATCTAGAGCTCCCTAGGAATGTAAATAAGCTACACACGACATTGGGTCGTATTGGTTACAATAGGAATTTTATTAAGGCGTATGTGCAGATCACTGCACCCATGGTGAAGCTATTAAATAAGGATGTTATGTTTTGTTGGGATGATGATTTTTAGAAGAGCTTGGATACTTTGAAGGAGAAGATGGTTACAGTGCCAATCCTAGTATTCCCAGATTGGAAGAAGGAATTTCATGTGCATGTGGATGCATCTTTCATAGCATTGGGAGCTGTCTTAATGCAACCAAGTGTTGGAGATATTGATCACCTAATTTCCTTCACCAGTCAGAAACTATCTAAGGCCAAAAGGAACTACTCAACCACAGAGCGTGAAGGTTTGGCCATGGTTTATGCACTATAGAAGTTCAAGCATTATCTACTAGGTGCGCACTTTAAGATGTACACGAACCATTATGTTTTGAAGTACCTGGTCAATAATCTTGTGTTGGGGGGAAATTTGTAGATGGTTGCTAGTTTTTCAAGAATATGATTTTGAAGTCATAGTGAAGCCTGGGATATTGAATGTTGGACCAGACCACCTTTCTCCGATCGAAAATGGTGAAGAG
Organism: Pinus tabuliformis; assembly: GCA_031772625.1. Lineage (NCBI taxonomy): Eukaryota > Viridiplantae > Streptophyta > Pinopsida > Pinales > Pinaceae > Pinus > Pinus tabuliformis. Next base: position 356,878,679 of record CM062804.1, on the reverse strand, counting down.
CCTACAAATATTGAGGAAGGACTACCTGATGCACAACTCTTTGCTATCATGGTTATGGACGATCATTTTGTAGACATCATTCAGTTTTTATCTACTGGTGTAGCTCCTGAAGGTTATACGATGCAAAAAAAGAAGGAACTAGTTGTCAGGGTTGTCGATGTTTTTGTAATTGCAAGACAACTATATAAGATTGGGTCGAATGAAGTTCTAGCTGAAGCACATGGCTGTGTCACTAGAGGACACTATGCAGTTATGGCTACTACATAGAATATCCTATGCAAAGGATTATGCTAGCTAACAATACATAAAGATTCCAAGGAATATTGCAGTGCTTGCGATGTGTGTCAAAGTACCAGGAGACCATCGCGAAGGGATGAATTGCCATTTAATCCACAAGTCACATCATAAGCATTTGATAAGTGGGCAATTGACTTTTTTGGACCTATTCATCCACCAGAAAAAATATGGGAGCATGTTATATTATCACTATGACAAAATACTTAACCAGGTGGGCCGAGGCACAACCAGTGAAGGATTGTAACACGAACACTGCTGTGAAGCTCATATTTGATTTTATTTTGTCAAGGTTTGGATGCTCAAAAATTCTGATGAGTTACAGAGGGGTCACACTTCCTGAATGAGACAATCGCAGGTTTAACAAAAGAGTTCCAGATGTACCATCAGAAGAGTACGCCATATCAACCCCAGGTGAATGGCATTGTTGAAGCTTTCAACAAGATCTTGGAGAATGCCCTCACAAAGGTATGCAATGTTAATAGGAATGATTGGGATGTGTGCATACCAGCGGTTCTATGGGCCTATAGGACTACCTGTAATAAATTGATTGGGAAAACACCCTTTCGATTGTTTTACGGATCAGAAGCGTTAATGTCAATGGAATACATAGTGCCCAACCTAAGAATCGCAATAATAACCGAGATGGAAGATCATGACATCATGGAGGAATGCCTCGCACAGTTGTTGGCGTTAGAGGAAGACCACTTTGTGGTTGGATTTCATCAACAGGTACAAAAATCTAGGGAAAAGGCATGGCATAATCGATAGATCAAGCAGTGCACCTTCAAAAATGGTAATTTGGTACTAATGTATGACAACAAGTTTACCAAGTTTTTGGCAAAGTTTCAGATGCAATCCCTAGGAAAATATGTAATTAAGGATATTTCATATGGTGTCGTAGCTCAACTTATGAAGCTGAATGGGGAAGTATTTCTGGGAAGGATTAATGGGAGTATGCTGAAGGTTTATAGGGATGATCCCGCCCCTGCACAATGACTACATGAATGAAAGAAATTATTAGGGCTTCTGGCAGTTGAAAGAAAACGTGGGACTATAAACTACATTGCCAAGGAAAACGTTTATCAAAGGAGGAATGCTACGCAATGTGTCAGAAGAGCACACAGATGGAAGCTACGATGAGGTAGCTTCACCACATGGAGGGTTGCCGCACAGTCTGCCCAGAAAATGACCGTTGGAGTAGCTACAGTTGATTTAACATCTATCTTTTCATTAAAAGGAGTGAGGGAAGTGCATTTAAGGCACAAATATGGGAGAATGTACCACCAAAATCACATTTTTGAGAAATATTTATCAGGGAACCAATAGTTTGAATTCAAATCAAGTTATAAATATCACACCCTCCTCCACACTTGGCCACTTTTCTTCTTGAGAAATTGTTATGTGTTTGTTATAGACATTTTTGGGCACTACAACCCCAATAAAACATGTCCATAAACCAAGGGCTCCTAAGTCCCTAAAAGTGTTGTTCCAACCCCTAAAATAACAAGGTCAACTAATTACATCATCTCCCAGAATTTCTCCATGAAAAACTACTCAGAACTGGTCAAAACTGGACCATCTCACCTACTCCATGCTCAAAGTGCGTTGCATCCCACCTAAATGCACACGGGAGGTGCGATGCATACTGAAAAGCCCTTCTATGGGGTGCGATGGGCAAGAGTGGACAAAAGGAAGAGTGAATTTGCGAGGTGGAGAATCATGGAATCTTCTAGAAACTTCTCCTGTGACACTTGCCTCTCTGCATTCGCCCAAGGATGAGTAAGAGATCATCAATCTCCAAGTGGAATCAAGAACTATAAGAGAGAGGACACTAATCAAATCTCAGAAGCTGACTCACCTCCCTGCAATCATCTATATATGGATCCCTCATCCCAGAGATCCAGAGGCTGGAATTTTGTATCTTGTAAGGAAGTGTTGCTGGTTTCTTGGTGTAACATCATAGTGTTGGGTGATCTAAGCTTTTCATGAGGTGAAGAAGGGCTTTCTTGCTAAGAGGATGACGCTGGGTCAGAACAATTGGTTGTAATCCTCTTTGCTATTCTTGATATTAATAAAGCTATTCAAGTTTTCCTCCACATTCTTGTATGATTGATGATATATGCATTTGTGTGGTCAATATATATCTGGTCCTATATTGTTTATGATAGTAGATCTCTGTTCTTGGATAGTGTTATGCTGCTTTGATTCCACAGGTGCTCTTTGAAGCTGGGTAGATGAGGAAGCGAGTGGCAAAGATCTATCAGAAGGGAGAGGAATCAAGAAAGGAACCAAGCGCAAGACAGAGGTTGGTCTCCTTTATTCCCCTCTTATCTACTTCTCATAAAGGAAAACAAAAGTAGTTTTAGTTTATTTGTTTCTAAGATAGCTACCAGTCTTAGTGGGACTAGCAACTCTGCATAGACACTAGATTTCCTGGTAACAAAATGGCGACTCCACTGGGGAGCGAATAGATTGTTTTTTGTCTATATTTGTTTGCTTTATAAACTTACAGATGGAGCCTGAAGTCAAGCCAGCTAGCCTTCGAACTGCATTTGCTATGCAAGTGCAAAGTAGATCAATGCTACTTCAGTCTATCTCCGGGTTTTGTTTATGAACTGAACAATCGATTTACAAGCTCTCTAATTACCCTTGTGGTGGCTCTAGTAACCTCCTTAGATATACCCCTGTGATTTATTTACTGATTATCACTTGTTCGGCCTAAATCCCTGAACTGTGCTACAAACTATGATCAAGAACTGGATCAAAAGTCTCGCACTGTACCATCGCACCCTCTCTTCAAGGATATCAATATGCATTGCACTTCCCATGTGCTGTAGGTGGGATGCATACTAGAATCCCTGTGTAATAGGTGCGCTGTTCAGAGAAGGCTAATTTTGCCTCCAGACTTTGGTTTTTCTCCACTCTTTTCAGCTCTATTCAGGAGTTTTGTTGTCTGTAGTCAGTATACCTCTGTTGGAAACCCACTTCCCTGCCATTATTCTGCCTCCATTGTGCAAAGAACTATAAATGTTTTTATGTATTGTGAGCCATTTTCAGTTCTCTTTTGCAAAGAAGTAGCGTAATTGAACTATCGTTTCTTGATTTGGAAGTGTCGCAAGTGTCGTTTTTAGTCATAGAAGAGAATCTGATTGTTCTTGATAGTCAATTACACTGTTACTCTTGTATTTTATTTGAATTAGTAGTTTTTCAAGTGTCGAAAACAAGTTTTCAATTCCAAATCACAAAGTGTTGTCATTGTCTTCATTTTGTCTTGAAAAGAAGCTTGTTAGTAATGTCGCTTTGAAAAATAATTCAGAATTGCGCTTAGCTTTATTTTTATCATTCACACATTAAGAAGGCTAAAAAAAAAATACATGCATGTGCATTTGCATTTAGACTATTTGTTGGTTTGATTTAGGATAGTGCATATAGTGTGTGCTCTCTGCTCTATGTTGAAAGAATATCATCTTTCTTTCTTTAGTAGCTAGGATTTTCATTGCAAAAAGAAGATTAAATGATTGTTTATCATCTTAGATTGCATTTTAGGAATTGTATATCTACATAACGCGTGAACCTGAAAGGAAAATTTTTTAAAAAAGATCAACTGTAAAATAAATTTAATGAATCTAAAAATGCTTTGGAACCTAACGCACAACATTTAGAAGTCTAGGCTAGAGACGTATTCCGGCATCGTCAAGCCTGGTAACTATTGTTTTCATTGCTGGTTGGGCGATTCCTCCACTTTGAGACGACAAGTGCCAGTATGGACTTGTGCTCCCACGTACCGTCGAGTATATATTGGGAGACCACAATAGGCTATATCCTTTATCCATAGGAAGCCATGTCTGTCGCCCTATCGATCGCAATGCACTGAACACAACATTCAGGATGATTGATTGTCGTACCGTAAAAAGTATTCTACAATTTTGCGATTGGTTTGGTAATCCCTCTATCTAGATTTCCAGAGTAGTCTCTTTCGTTCCTTTTTAGACTCCTTAAAGGAAAAGTTCCATCTGAGCACTTGTCACTTCAAGCTCATTAAAAATCGAAGGCGACTAGAGTCATATTTTGTTTTTTCTCGACTCTTAAAAATTGAAAAAACAAGTTGTGTCAAAGCATCTAAAATTTATTTTAATCAGAATAAATATCACCTTTCCTACGTTGGTCTTAGGTTGAGAAAAATGGAGTCCACCAACCAAGGATTTCCCCTTGGAGGAAATACTAGTCCTTTCTCCTCTTGGGGAGATGTTGGTGCACCCCATATGACCACATTGTCGCTTCCAAGATTGACAATCGGCCTGCCCATATGGATCTTCTCGACCTCTGTCGTTCAGAACACCGTGATTCCTGAGCAATCAAGCAAGCAACTAGACGATACCAAAGCTACCCCCCAACCTTATACTTCGTCCGATTCTCCCTCTCCTCCTTCCTCTTCGCTTGATGAAGCTGGTAAAGCCAAAAGTCAAGTAACTAAGAAGAAGAAGGAGAAGAAGAAGAAAGAGAAGAAAAAGAAGGAGCCAAAGGCGAAAAGGGGCAACCAAGCATAATCTAGTGAAAATCCACACACCGCACTGTCAAAGCCTAAATCTCCATGTGTCATTTGCAAAGGAGATCACTATCATCGAGATTTTCCCTACATCCCTCGAATCTTAAGGGACTGGTCTCCTCGTTTTCACAATTTGGTGTCAACAACCTCTGATGATCATGTTGAAAGTACACCGTCAACTAGTGAAAGCAAAGCATCGGGATAGAAAAGGAAAAGCAAATTCCCTTGTAAACTGTGTGAAGGCGATCAGGCCGTCCACCATTGTCCCTTCCTAGACAAGGCTAAAAGAGTTCTAGATGACCGTCTGGTTTCACCGTTACGGCTTCCTCCTGGATATAAGAAACTCTTGCCAAGTCCATCACTAGTTGAAAATCCAACTGACACGCCATTGTGGTCGGTCGAAGCATCTATCATTGAAGATAAACCATCTGAATTCACACCAGACGAAAGTCAAAAGGTCGAGGCGGCAGTTGACCCAGTCTTGCCTTTAGAAGGTCCATCTTCAGATGATACAGTCACCAGAGAGAACAAGAACGACACCGTTCAAATTCTCTTTGTAAACACAGACTCTGATGAACATGGGGGCAGTCTACCCATTCCTTTACCACAGGAAGGAATTTCATCAGAGTCATATCCAGCCGTCTATTTGGTCCCACCTCCAAGCAACCTAGTTGTTTCCTTCGATTGGAATCTACTAGGCAGACCCCATTTACTGGCTAGTGTACCATTTCAAATCATTGCTCAAATATACAGAATGGTCATGGCCGGTACCATCATAGATGAAGGGGCTTCTTTCAGTATCCTTTTCTCAACTTCTTGGAAAGCGCTTGGTTCGCCATCGCTTTTGCCTGAAATGAGAAATCTAACAAGCTTTGATAAAGGAACCAGTCGACCGTTAGGGATCCTTCCCAATGTGCCGATAACATTGAGAAGGAAAACCGTTCACATGAACGTAATGGTAGTCCAAGGACCGCTAGATTATAATCTACTCCTTGGACGCGACTATATTTATTGCATGGGAGCCACTGTCTCCTCGCTCTTTAGAGTAATGTGTTTTCCGCATGAAGGAAGAGTGGTCAAGCTCGTAGACCAGCTTTCATTCATCAACTCACACATAGCAAATAGTCAAATACCATCCCTGAATGGTCTTTTCACGCAAGGAATGTCTCATCGATCCCGAATCCGTCCACCTGATGAGCGCGAGTGATTCAGGAGGACATGACTGAAACCCAGGGGGCATGCACCCTAGTTTGTTTCGGTAGGAAAACCTTGGGCATAGGGTAGGTTTCCGTGAAGGATATATGACTGGTTTATGAGATTAGACTAGAATAAGATACCTCTGTCAGAAGGTAGGCCTTTCCCGATAGAACAAATGTTTTGTCTCCAAATTGAGGGGTAACCTGTAAAAGGTAGGCCTTTCCCGATAAAACAAATGTTTTGTCTGCAAATTGAGGGATAGCCTAAGAAACTCTACTTCACTATACCTGAGGGCATGCAAACCTTTTGGCATGCAAGAGAAGAGCGACCATTTACTTTTTAATTTTTTAGGTCCTCTAACCCTTTAAACTCATAGGATTGGTCGTTTCCTAACTTGCATAAAGAAAGGATGCAGGGCAAAGCTTTGTAAAAATGTCATCTTAGAGGAGACATACTTATTATACGACTGGATCGAGCAGTTTTTATGTGGAGTTCAAGCTCATTAAAAATTAAATGTAAGCCGTGAGCAAATGTTTCCCCTAGAGTTTAAGCTCATTCATTAAAAAAAAACCAATTTTTGGTAAATAACCATCGTGAATGCATTATCATCAGCCTTTGAAGCCTTGGTCGTGTTCTCATCATCACCTCCACTCTGTTTTGGCCGATCATTCACCTCTATTTGATTGTTTACCCTTTTTGAGGAACAACTGCGAAGAGTGATCCTATTAGCCATCCTTGTGACACTACCGTGATTGGAAAATTCCAAACCTTACCTAGAATTAGTTGCTACCCGAATTTATCACCATTCCTCGAAAAACGAGTCTCCTTTAAGCTCTTTTCATCTGACTCGTAAAATATGAAAATATTGCCGAGTAATTGGCCTCTCCAGCTCGTTAAAGTGACCGGAAGTGCTATCCCTCCTTTAGATTTTAATCTTTTTGGACCCGAGGGATTATTACACAAAAAGATCAAGAGCTTGTTTTGTTCAGCTCATTAAAATTACCAAAAATTCATCCCTTTTGTATTATTTTATACTTTTTCGGACCTAAGGGATTATATGACAAAAAAGGATTGTTGGAGTTTTCTTTATGTCCCTTTCAAACTCTCTAAAATTGAAAAGGACCGAGTTATCTTTGTCGTTAAACTCGTTAAAGCCGAATAGTGACAAACTTGTCCATACAGACAAGAATGAGTTTCATTATCGCTAGGCTCGTTAAAACATAGCGATGGGTTTTCCCGAAGGGCAAATTATAGAACAAGCATATGTTATCCTCCTCAAGCTTGACAAAAATAAAGAGGTACTGGTCAGCAATGACTGGGGAAAAATTGGGAAGAAAACTTGAAGAAACTTTCACTTTCACTCCGCATTCGAGGCGGGTTGGGTTGTTCCGTTCACTGGTCATATCACCATTGGTCCATCACACCATCCACATTTGGGGTTAACACTACCAATCCATCATGTCAGTGTCGCTGATATGTTCAAGAGAAGTCGCTCAGAGAATTCACTTGTGTCTCGTCCACTGCAGTAAATTTACGCTCCATTCTTTCATGACCGCCACCTTGAACCTTATATCATCAGATCGTTTTCACCTCCATTAAAATCATTTGCTCCGTTCCGTTTCGTAGATGTGGGATTCATTAAGGCCCTCCTATGACGGATCACTTCTTGTCGACATCAGCTCATTATCCAGGAAGTCGATCTAGGAACAACCCTTTCAGTACTTTGAAGCTTGCATGCCTCAATGGTATGTTTCTCACTTCCGACGACAGGTTTACATCAATGGCCTTCGACCGAAAGATTTTGCGTGGTGTTCGACGCCAAGTCCCTTATTCACACCACGTGAATTGTACTATAGTACCTTCAGGGTCATCATCATTATCGGTGATTCCTCTCGCGCCTGTTAACAGCTTACATCATTGGCTGGTAATCAGGCGATGTCTTTCCATGTTCGACCCCAGAACATCTCTCACATGGATCGACTTGTACTTTGAGTGAAGATCGAACGAGATTGAAGACCTCGGATCTAGTTTCATCCATCCAGGCTGCAATATATATTCAGGAAAATAAAGACATCAAATGTACATCATTGCTGCACAGATAATCATCCAATCTAAGGGATGATGGCTCTACTAGAATCATAAGTCTGCACACAGACGATTGCCTGTCATATGTACATGAAAATTAATTTATAAAGCTGAGCATGGGAATGCCCGCCTCAGCTAGATCATGAAAATATTATGAATATAATGTATTGTATTGTATCTTATTACAGGTCGCCTTCCAGCTCGAAAAAACTTCGGATCCTCATGATAAAGCATTTCACCCGACATCAAAAGATTAACGACCTCATGCTTTAGGGGGCAACTGTTATAGACATTTTTTGGCACTGCAACCCCAATCAAACATGTCCATAAAATAAGGGCTCCTAAGTCCCTAAAAGTGTTGTTCCAACCCCTAAAAGAACAAGGTCAACTGATTACATCATCTCCCAGAAGTTCTCCATGAAAAACTACTCAGGACTGGTCAAAACTGGACCATCTCACTTGCTCCATGGTAAAAGTGCGCTACATCCCACCTAAATGCAAATGGGAGGTGCGATGCATACTGAAAATCCCTTCTATGGGGTGTGATGGGCGAGAGTGGACAAATGGCAGAGTCAATTTGCGAGGTGGAGGTTCATGGAATCTTCTAGAAACTTCTCCTGTGACACTTGCCTCTCTGCATTCGCCCAAGGATGAGTAAGAGATCATCAATCTCTAAGTGGAATCAAGAACTATCAGAGAGAGGACACTAATCAAATCTCAGAAGATGACTCACCTCCCTGCAATCATCTATATATGGATCCCTCATCCCAGAGATCCAGAGGCTGGAATTTTCTATCTTGTAAGGAAGTGTTGCTGGTTTCTTGGTGTAACATCATAGTGTTGGGTGATCTAAGCTTTTCATGAGGTGAAGAAGGACTTTCTTGCTGAGAGGATGACGTTGGGTCAGAACAATTGGTTGTAATCCTCTTTTCTATTCTTGATATTAATAAAGCTATTCAAGTTTTCCTCCACATTCTTGTATGATTGATGATATATGCATTTGTGTGGTCAATATATATCTGGTCCTATATTGTTTATGATAGTAGATCTCTGTTCTTGGATAGTGTTATGCTGCTTTGATTCCACAGGTGCTCTTTGAAGCTGGGTAGACGAGGAAGCGAGTGGCAAAGATCTATCAGAAGGGAGAGGAATCAAGCAAGGAACCAAGCGCAAGACAGAGGTTGGTCTCCTTTATTCCCCTCTTATCTACTTCTCATAAAGGAAAACGAAAGTAGTTTTAGTTTGTTTGTTTCTAAGATAGCTACCAGTCTTAGTGGGACTAGCAGCTCTGCATAGACACTAGATTTCTCGATAACAGTGTTGTTTCTCTTAAAGAGTCGAGTGAATTGTTGTATGTATGGTTACTTGAGTTGAGCAGAAGTTGAGAAAGAATTCTTGAAGAGAGGGGTAGGAAATATCATGACTGCAACACCACCAGTGCCTAATATAACACCTAAGTCATCGAGGACAAAACCTATTTCCTCTGCAGCAAGAGAGGAAAAGCCGAAAAAACCATAAAAGCCCCCGCTTCAGCAATTGTTTTGAAAAATCCCAGCTGAGCACAAAAAAAGGGTCGTATGGATAAAAACAAGTATCGTATGGAATCTCAGGACCTAGACGAAGAAGATATGAATATGGGGATTGAGGATATCAATGCAGAAGGCACAAAGCCAATTTCCCGGCTACTACCATATATACCCCTAAGAAGACCAACTGCCAAAGTAACTAAGGACCAAAACTCTTTGAAATTCAAGTTATTCATGCCATTTCTTCCATAGGAAGTACCTATTGAGAGTGAATTTTTGGCCTGGGTACCATTTCTAAAGATGGAGGATTGGGATTTGGTTGATCATGAGAAATTTCAGCAATTGGAACCCAACAAATTCTTGAAATCGGTCTACTATGAGGAGATGAGCATCCCAAGGCTTGAACCAATGAAATGGGCAACCGTATTGAGCATGCAGGGTTGCTCAACATGTTGTACATCCCACATTTTAGCCACAGTATTATTAATACCATCTGCATGTGCTAGTTGTTGGCGTTGGTTCATGATGGGTGCCTTTGGCTAGGAGGGCCCATCCCAATTGATGTTATGCTGATCCGTAGAATCACAACATTACCATATCAAGGCGTGAACCCTGCACATGCTTTTTTGGGTAAGTCGTAGGAGAAAAATGTCACTGACCAAATGAAAAATGAGTTTGGGTTGGTGAAGATGTCGTGAGGATATGCCATTAGTTCTATCTCGAATGGAGTTGTGCGGTTTGCTGCACAGATATTGGCAGGAAAAATCATGGGGAAGTGTTGGGCTGATGAAGTACTGACACGAGTGGTATCCTTGGTTGCATAGTGAAGTCAGGGGGTCCAATTCAATTGGGAAAAGTACCTCTACCAAGAATTCTTTGATGATTTTTGGGAAGCACATGAATCATTCCACTAAGCATGGCTATTGTTATTGATCATGCTTATAACATGAAGGACACCACAGTATTCCCAGTTCCTAATGATGGATCTAGGCTTCTGCAAGGCTACAAACTTTCCCTCACTGTGGGCAATGAAGTACCCTACCCATGTTATTGAAAACAAGATGTTCTGGGTACTGTTTGAAATAGAATTGTGTATGGTGATTAACCATAAACCACAGTTGTCACCCACTCTATTCAAATATAGTCAACGCATTTTATGTTTTAAGGCCGATTTCGATCATTTCTACATCTATACAAGGCATGAACTAACGAAGAAATGGATGGTGTTGCTGTTTTTGGTCGCCGAAGACGATATCATGCAGTTAGTCCTTCAGTGGCCGACTGACTGGCTCCTTCCAATGGATATCATTGAAGGTATCATAGGGACTATTGCATGAGGTGAAATAGGAACCAGTAAAGCAATGCAGAGGGAAAAGAAGATGGTGACCATTGATCTAGAGAAAAATATTGTGCAGGAACCAAAGGGTGAGAATGACGAAGAGAAACATACCAAAGAACTGGATCAGGGTACTAAAGACCCCGTTGTAGACCCAAAGAATGTTGATTCTCCCTTTGTTCTTAAACTACGACAAAATCCAAGTGTGGGAGGTGCACGCAAGGAGCACAAGTCTAATAAGACCACCAGTGCAGAGGCCATGGTCCTCACTGAGGGGGACCTTAATGTAATTGGAGATACTGTTCGAACCACGATAGTAGAAATTTGGGGCAATATTGAAAATCAATATCAATCCATTTTGGCAAAGGTCCAAGCGAGCCTCACATAATTGTAGGTTCAAGCGAGCACGAAGCCAGTGACATTGGGTAGCATGTAGTCGGTCCTCACCTCAGAGATCCACATTGTACCCTTTCCTGATGGATCTTTACAATTGAACGATGTCGTAGAACATGAGAGTGACCAAAGATGTAAGTATTAACCTCACGGTGCTCCCCCTATCCACATTGTATGAGCTACACCAAGGTGTAGCAGATGAGATTAAGGTGCAAGAGAAACGGGCTCTCATGGTGATCAAGGATGCGTAGATCACCAATTAATAGATGTGAGATGAAAATCAAAAATCTCTCCAGGATCATGATGTGGCAGCTGCGAGAACGACACAGTTGGAGCAGGATATTTCAAGAATATGTTGTGAGCTCCCTGAGCTCCAAATTCAATTGGAGGCCGCTTCTGAGGAAAAAGTGAAGCACCTGGTAGATGCATTTATAGAATCAAAGACGCAGGTGGATAAAGTTTGTTTTGATCTACATATGAAAATTACTGAGCTTCAATTCAAGTTACAACCCACCACACCACCAGAGATTAGAGAGTAGCATGAGGCTGCCATCATAACGGATAGGGCGAAGCTCGATGTTGCAGTCAAGGAATGAAGCCAACTATTTGAGGAAAATCTAGAACCTTGGGCTTTGCTGCAGGAGGACCCACAGGTGAAGAATATCGAAGTTGACATTCAAGATAAGCAGCTACAGTAAGACAAGATAAAGGCAACATAGTGCACCTAATCCCCTATGCAATGGTTCACCCGGTTGAAAGAGGGGACATCCTTGCAAGGAAAGATCAAGGAACTATGGAAGAAGATGCAAATCATCACTGCATGAATGCATCCATGGGAAGAAGAAGCAAGGAAACTCTCAGAGTGTGTGGAATCCATTCTTAAGAATATGCAGCAGACACAACGAACCATCATCTTAGAAGCATACAGTCCAACTATGGAGAAGTTGGTCGAAGAAGTTTGACAAGAAACTGTTCAATCTGTGGAGGAACTTCACCCAGGGAAGTTTTTGTTCACCAGTCTAAAAGCAAAGATCTAGAGCGTACTAGCGGTGTGACTCAAGGATGAGTCACATAATTGTGTTGGGGGCCTGTTGGAACAAGGTCTGCCGGGTCAATTTTGGTAAAATATTGTAAGTCTCTGCATTTTGAGGAGCAGAGTGCGAGTAGCGTAGGTCAAGTAGGAGTAAAGGGGTTTTAGGAAGGTCAAAACCCCTTATATTTTGGTGTTGTTTTGAGATCCGCCCATGGTATTGTAATATAAAAGGGTATATAAAAGGGTGTCTTAGCGAGTCTAAGGCAATAAATCACTTCATACTATGGTATGATTTTGGGTCTGTAATTACTTTCTGTGTTTTGGGAAAAGGGGAAGGCTCCTGCAGCTGAGTCCATGGAGACCTTGGTAAGTTTGCAATTAAGTGCGCAGGCCCCTATAGCTATGTGCGTAGGGTCTAAAAATTTGTAAAGGGAATATTTGAAGTAATAAATGATATTTAAAGCAAATCCATGTCTGTTTTTATGCACTTGTGTATTTTTTGTATTTACACGCAACTAAATGATATTTATCTATATTTTATTTTAATTTCTCTGTGAAGAGTCAAATTGACTGTTAGATGTTACTTTATACATGATTGGATGGTTATGTGAAGCTTATAACTCTCTTTCTTTGAAAGCACTTAAGTTTCATGAATAAGGGTTTGAGAAGGTCAGATCAGAACTAAAATGTCAGAAAGTACCTTAAACCACATCACATAGCCTTCTAGATGTAGAAGGTTAGTTCTAGCATCCCCTAATACTACCTCGAGTGAGACTGCAACCTGATCTACACAGGCTATTGCCGAAAGGGCCAGTAGTGTAGGTTTTTTTTGGTTAGCGCAGCTAACTCTGAACATGGGTCAAAGTGCCCTTAAGCCAACACTCTGTCAAATCGCTGAGAGGAAGCTTTTAGGTGAAGGTATAAGCTTGTAATCTATTCTATTTAAGATTAATGGAAACACATGTGTTGTAGCGGCTACAACCACCCTCAAAAATTTTACCTCAGCTTGTTTTGGAGCCTCCCTACCAACCTTTCACAATACTTTGTCTTGCTTTGTCAAGTACTCAAGCTTCAGTGTTTTCCTCGAACAAAGGTAGCCTGTCGACCACAGTCGATCCATTCCCCTCAGAGGCTGTTCACCCGGACTTGGTCCAATTGCAGGCTGAGCAGCTTCCCCTTGAAATTTACGCATTCCTAGAGGGTACCCAGCCTTCCCTCCAGAAATTGCGCAATCCTCTCTGGTAGCCTGCTGGGCTCCAGGATTGCACAATCCTGCGAGCCAACACTCCCAACAGGATTTGCACAAATTTCCCCAGCAGGGCTACTCAACCTAGGATTTGCGCAAATCTGGGTAGTAGTCAACTGCTCTACCCAGAAATTTCACAATCCTCTTGGGCATTCAGCTCAGCTCCCAGCTATGATTGTGCATTTTTCCCAAGAAGTTGAGAAACTGCATGCATGAACAGTCTGGTTGACCAATTCCACCCGGGGCCGAGGAGACTTGACTTGCATGCATGCATGACTTTCTCTTTCTGTAACAACAAGAGACAACATGAAAAAGGCATCCCATGATTCAGGGAGCTATTTTTAGCAATCAGGGGTTACCTACAAAGTTGTTTTAGAAGTTTCCCTCCAAGTGTCGCTTTTTCCTAGATTTGTGGCATGCACGTCATGATACCAAAATTATTTATTCGACACATTAGAGCTCATTCAATCACATTGATCTTGGAGCTTTGACATCCCGCAGCACATCCAGGACTCTTCGACACATCCAGCTCAGCTATTCACAAGTAAGTGGCCCCAACTTGTCTTTTTCAGCATTTCTATCGCTTTTTGTGTATTCACTTGTGTGAGTGTTGTTTTCTTGATTTCTTTCAATGCTTTCTGTCATTTACATGTATACTAGATTTTCCTAGCTTAGTTTCAGTTTTCTTTGCTATCTCACTATTGTCGTATGCATGAAACTATTTTGCATGGACGTTCGTTGAACCGAAGAACTGTCTCACCCACATGCATGTTGATCTGTTTGTTGAATCTTTCATTCATGTTTTTCATGAACTGTCAATCACTTTTTCTATCACTTAGTGTCTCCATGCATTCACTATCTTATTTACTTTCAGTTGCCCGTCGACAATTCAGCCCAACCTTGGCCTGGATCCTGTGTTCACCAAGGCTGCATTGCACAATCTGGGGAAGGAAGACTCACCTTCCTCTCCAAAAATGCGCATTCCTACCCATCACTGGCCTCCAATACTGTTTTGTGCATTTCTGGAGGATAGTGGCTGCTTGGCCCAAGGAATTGCGCAAATCTGTCCCTGGGCCAGCAGTCCTTCCCAGCTGGAATTGCGCATTGCGCAATCCCAGAAGCCAACTACCTGATTGGATTGCACATTTCACAAATTTAGTAGCCAGTCCTACCTCCGAGATAGCCCAAACTTCCTTTTGCGTAGTTCTGGTAGCCAGTCACCCACCCTCCCAGTAAAATTTGCACAATCTTGCTCATCAATTTCCTAGGTATGTGTTGTGTCTTTCCTGGGATTTTCTTTGTTTCCATTGACAAATTTCTTGCCATGCATACTGCTTGTTTCCAGATCTTTCAGGTGTTCATCTGTTTCAATGGCTTCCAAGATAACAGGATCACAAGACACTGATGGAGTTGCAGTTGGAGCAGCAGTTGAGCAAGTGTCCTCTAGTTTGTCGATCTATGAAGATTCGAAGTTGTATCTAGACAAGGACATCAAACTAAAGTGGCAAGAGGTTAATGAAACATTCATAGGCACTTTTGGGGAAGAACTTGAATACTGTAAGGTGTACATGAACATTCACAAGTTCGACTTGTACCAGATTGCATGAAGATACCCCGCTTTCCCATGCGAGGACATGATTCACTGGATCGTCTCTCACACTGATCCTAAGACGATGACCTTGAGTAGTGTCAGTGGACGAAGCTTGCAACATTCTAGGAACGAGATTATGATGAGATGTATCAGATGTCAAAGCTCGTGACTCATATGATTCCTCTATTCATCTTGCCCAGTAGCAGAGGTAACTCCAGAGACATTTTGAAGGATTGGGTAAAGGAGCCAGCTCGTTTCAGGATGACACCCAACTAGATCTACAAGACAAAGATATTCAAGAAGGTGTACCAATACTTGGTCATATTCTCATGTCGACTGAGTGGCCAAGCAAGCACTGAAACCTTTCCTCAGAGTTGGGTGATCGCATTAGACCAACTGGCTAGAGAAGGAAGACCATGCAACTGGTCTAGCATACTGGTTCATTAGTTGAAGGAACAAGTCATAAAGGCTTGATAATCAGCCAAGGGTATGCATGCAAATATTTATATGTCCACCTACATCTTAGATGCAATCTGTGCCCGACATGAGTTCTGAGGCTTGGAGTGGGCATGGTCACCTGCGGAGATTGTTGTGAACACATATTTCAAGTTGTTGTCTGAATGCAGCTTCAGAGGAGTAATCATATAGTTATTCGACCATTTTTTCACCCCAGTATACAGGATGATATTCGAACAGGTTCCACCTGTGCATGAAAAAGGAAGTAATGGAGGCATTGTTAGGCATTGCAGATTGGTATGCCTCATCATCTGAAACTTTCATCCGAATGTTCAGTGTGGAGAAGCCTCCACATGTTCTGCCAAAGTTTTCCTTAGACGTACTTGTCATGTAGGAAGTAGCGTATCATAGCAGAGCAAGATTAACAACTAGACTGCAACGGAATAAGAAGGCACCTTGGCCCACTCTTCTGTTGTGGATTGGGTTATATGAGATCCAAAGTATCAAGCAAGTGGATGTCGAAGCAGAACAGATGAATAAGTACCCATTCGATCTCCGAAGCTTCAACCCGTATGACCCACATTGCATTGTGAAGGATCACTGCATGAGAGTTCAATTCAACTAGATCCATGGGGCATTTCATTGGGCCGAGGAAGACTCATGGAGGTATTGCTACAATTCCTCCAGACCCAATGAATAGGTTGGCTTCGCCGTAGAGTGGTTAGCAAAGCAGCATGAAGCAACATCACGGAGAGCACTAGCAGTAGGAGCAGTAGCAACAGCAGCAGAGGTAGTAGAGCCAAGAATACTTATGCACGACAAAGGGAAGAGGAAGATTATCGATCACATGGAGGAGGAGCAAAGCTATAAGTTTCGAGCAAATCCACTTGTAGTACAATCCGCTATGGCTATTCAGGCGAAGAGGCAGTAGTGCGACAAGCGCATCACATGAAGGCAGAGGGATAAGAAGATAATGGAAGAAGTAGAAAAGGAGTTGCATGAGTTGAGGGAGCAACTCCAGAAAGAACAAGAGCTGCACCAACAGGAGAAGGAAGCGCAACAGCAGTAGATACAATAGGGGGTACATCATGTGCAAACAGACAAAGCAACGCCCGTACAAATAGTTGATTCATTTGAACAGCTGGCATTAGGCGAATAGGGTGAACCATCACAGGGGAAAGACTTTTCTCATGACATAAAACATGCGCTTGAGCATTTTGATGTAGACATGGAGCAGCAGGAATTGGAACAAGACACCGACCTCATGCCTCACCACAAAGAGGTCGACTCACCCTCTTCATTTCATCCAAATGATGAGCAAGTCTCAAATGACCAAGGAGGCACTGAGATCCTTGGTGGTTAGCTAGAAGTAGAGGTGCACAACATCTCCTTTAACGAATCTCATCATAGAGTTGTGCAGTCTCACAAATTACTGACTCCGGAGGACCAAACATCTCCTACGTAAGTTGAAGAACAAGTGACCATTACTGATGTGCACAAGCATCTAGCTGCTTTGGCCGATGCAACTAGAGTGTATGTTGAAGCCACTAGATCAAGTGTTCGTTTCCTCATAGCTGAGAATGAGTGAATGGCGAAGGAACTATACGTCGCCAAGCAAGGAGGAGACTTGGTGACAATGTTTTCCTGAGATGAAATGAAGAAGGCAATACTAGATGAATTATTGTCCCTTGACACAATTATGCAAGCATTGTACTCTAAGTTTGGTACTATGCACCAAGCAGTCATCCATCTCTATGGATGGCAATAGTGATGTGCAAGAAGAGTAGGCATCTTGAATAACATACATGTTGTTGTTGATAACATGCAAGCATGGACGATGAATTACAAGGGATCCCCGCTTCACTTGCCAAAGATGATAAGGGCCAATGCAGTCGAGCTACAAGTACGTATCCAGAGTCAGATCTGGAACTATGAAGACCTACCGCAACTCATCACTAGCATACATGCTTCCCATGCACGAGTATTCAAGAGCATGGATGTTGTGGTGCACACACATGCAATCCCATCACTTGGGACTCTCACCCAGGTGAAGACAAAGAAGAAAGTCCGATAGGAGCTTGACTCATACTTCAATGACTTGATGCACACCGCCACTAGCCCAGACTTGCTTATCAGTGCATACATCATGCGCAAGTATGTTGCTGGTCTAGCCACATTGAAGACAACGATGTGCATGCTTTCAGATGAGTTGGATAGAGGAGCCTGAGCAGTGTAACCAGATTCTATGGAGGTAAGATTCAGGTTTTAGACAAATACCACAGTGGAACACATAAACACTATCAAGGACTACCAATCTTGGGATCAATATGTTACTGTTGATCAGCACAAGGATGTCAAGCAATTGGACTTCTATAGTTGTTTATGTCAGAATGATGTCTAGTTTGGCTTGTTCAAGCCATTGTTCACATGGGTATATGTGCATTGTAATGTTGAGTTATGTCAAGTGTAAGTCAAGTCTCAATAATGGATGTAACAGTCATAGAGTAGGTGAAGAGTCATGAGGGTAGTTGAATGGTCACAAAGGGGAATGTCAAGGGTCACCCCACCCTTCTTGCTATAAATGGTCCCTCATAACTCATTGTATAGGCTTTTGGTCAGCCAAGCTTCTATTAAGACTACCTTGAAGAAAGATTGGACAATATTGTAATGCGCCTTGGCTTCTCCACTGCACAGAGCTAGTACATATCTTTGTAGGAGCAGGCGGATGTGGATGTAACATTTCACTTATGGGGCTAGCAGGTTTACATGGATGTATTGTATGATTGAAACTTACACTTCTCTATATAATAAGAGCCATCACATTTTCATGCATACGTTGTTATTGTAGTTGGATTGTTCCGGTTGCCTTAATGATATATGTTGTTTAATTTACGTATTTGTGTATGAACTGATTCGTCTGCAATTATAAGAATCTTGTTGCAAATGTGTTTTTGGTTTAACCATCACTTTGGATTGTCGACTTTTTGGCTTTCCATCTTGTGATGCATCTTCGCTCATGTGTTCCCTTCCCAGCTGAGTACTGATACAGGTTGTCAAGGGGCGCACTCATCTCACCCCCTTTGTGTTAGAACCTTTCATGCATCTTCCTTGAGTCACTGCAACAGTCACACCCTTGCTACTAAAAGAGTTATCTTACTTGCCTCTGTGCGACATCTCGATCAATGCATTACCTTATGACCCACTAATGGGAATCCTACAACAAATGGTATGAGGTGTAATTGGGACTTCTTACCAAGGAGATCCCCTTCACATGTTGGCAAGTCTAGCATCGTCAACATTTCTGGTGCTAGAAGGAGGGCCTAATGACAAGTTGTGTCTTCTCATCGAGTTTTGAACCTTTGCACATATTTCATGGAGTCTTGCACTCTTCTTCCCCCACGGTGTTTCTCGAATCGCGAAGATGTCTCCATCACAAGGAAGCTTTTCAATCTCTTGTCCACTCAGACATATGATGGTGAAGGCAAAGTGGCATGGCCTGAGCACTTACATAACATTATTTCTATGCTTCATGTGGAAGATGAGTTTTCTAACAAACAAGCTAGTTTTCTACTTGCATACACACTTAGCGAATCTCCATTTCGTTGGGTGCTCAGCTTACCAGCTGACACCGTGCACTCATTTGAGCACTTCTGTGATCTCATTGAAGACACGTTCTATCATTTTGATCCAGACCATCTTGATTGGAAACTATTACAACAATGGAGGGCTCTACATGAATCAGTTATTGATTTTTGGCAGTGCTTCCGTGACTTGCATTTTCAAGCTCCGAGGAGCTAGATGAAATTTTCTTATGTTTGGGATTGGTTTGAGTATTGCCTTAAGAAATCTACCCATCCCAAGAGAATGTTTGAAATCAAACCTCACTCAACATTCTTCATTGATGGAGCTGTGCAATCTCATGTGGATGCAGACACCATCTCAACTGACTGTCCACCTTCCTCTCATTTAACAACTCCACCACTACCAAGTGATGTTGAAGAGAACACTCACACACCTGTTCATCCTTCACACTCTCCCAACATCACTTCACTCAATTTTCGTGTAGTGTTGGTTGTGAGTCCTTTGAGTTCTCACATGAATTCTTGTCTACAACCTCTGTCTTCGCACTTGGGTGTTCCTCCAATTGATGTTGTCTTGTTTTCATCCATTACAAGCTCTTCAATTATTGTGAATGAGGAACAACCCATTGACAGAGTTGGTGTTGCACAACCAACATGTGCTGTCATTCATAAAGAGTATGAGTGGGAGCTTGAACATCAACACTCGGCAAAGGATGACTCCCTTCCATCCAAGCCCCCTCCGTTCTTTCCTAACCTCTTTGGTGAACCTACCATCCATGATTTTGCATGTGTGTCTTCATCCATGGATGCACCCATTGTTGATCACTTGTAAGACTCACGGATGTTAGTCCATCATTCGCCAACGAAGGAGACAAGTTACTCATTGAAGATCCACTTGATCCTTCATCTATCTTTTCTGGAGATACAGAGGATGAGTTTGTTCACTTTTCATATACCCCTCTGTTTGATTTATCTGATCATGAGGATGTTGAAGTATTCATTGATCTTTCTAATCGTGGCGGTTGTGATCCATTTACTTCTATTTTTTATCACAATCATGACTTTATCGTAGTTGATATTTTGAATCCACCTGTTTATGATGATCTATTTGATGATGAAGTTGAAACACCCAAGATTGTCAAGGCACTTCAGCCCGAGATTATGGTTATGTTTATTTACTTAGGATTTTGATGCTTAAATGAATAAAGATGAAGTTTTTTTTCATCTTGAAGAGTCTTCATGCCATCAAAGTAGAATGGAATACACATATATGAGTCCTTAGTATGAACCATATTAACAATATTTTTAAATATATATTTAAAGACTTGTTTGTAAATCATGATTGAGGGTTGATTTCATATTCAGATATCAAAAAGGGCTCAGATCTCAGTTTCTTGGTAATGTCAATTTCATATTGAATATTCCTAACCACATCCCTCTTTCATACTACTTGAACATAAATTCTAAGGGACTGTATTAAGTCATAAGGGCTAAACCTATAACCATAAGATTGGGCTTTCATAAAATTCAATTGAAACTTTGGTAGCACTAGTTACATTATAACCATGCAGGAGATCTTCCTAATCAACATACTACCCTAGGGATAGGAACTTATGTTTTCTTGGTTGGGGCATGTTGGTATCTTCGTCGAGGTACTAAACAGGCTCACTGGCAGCAGAGCAAGGCCATTGGCATTAGATTAAATTCTAGTGTGTAATCCTCCCACTTCTTCTGTTGAGGTAACTACTGATGGGGCATGCTAACATCTCTACCGAGGTTATGAACGCTCACTGGCATTGGAACAAGGTCAGTGGTATTGGACTAAGTCTAGTGTGTAATCCTCTCATCCTGTGAATATTATGTTTGCTAAATAAATTGAAAGAAGGGCCTCTAACACGAAGATAAAACAAGAATCCATAAAGTTCCTCATCTCAGGATAGTGGATGACTCCTTCAGCGCTATGGACACTCGCTGGTATCGGAGCAACATCTGATTCTAAAAACTCATGTTATGGATGTAAAATATTTTCCTTTTACTACTTTTTGTCTCTTCAGTTTCCTTTGTCGACTCCATGCCTAATGTGAAGGTCTTCAGTGTATGTTCTTGGTGCTCTGTAGGGGAGCAACATCCCCAGTTGGATCCAAATGTTGTCATCATTTTGACCCCCATTATATCTTGGCTCCTTCTATCAATTTTGCCTTGTACCTCCTCTCATATTCTCATAATAAAAAATCACTCGAATTTTCTTGTTTACCCTTCATTAAATTAGTTGTTATAGTAATCATTATAACTTATAGAAATATTACAATAAATAAAAAATTGAAATTCTAATCTTAAATTAACTTCTTGCATAAGAAATACTTTAACTATAAATTATAATTTTCATTATAATAATCAATATTATTAAAAAAATATAAAAAAAAATCAAATAAAATATAATTAATTAAAAATTAATAAATAAAAATTTAAACATAAATTAAATAAATTATAAAAAAAATCTTCTATATAATAAATATTAAATTAAACATTAAATAATTATAAAATTAAATAATTACAAATTAAATAGAATCAAAATAAATAAACCTAAACCCCACCCAACCCAACCCACTCCACCCCACACATCCATAATTCAAAATCATTTTGAACATGGGAATGATTGTATTACAAATACACATTTAATAACCCATACATTAAGATCTAACCATTTTGAAAAAGGTGCCAAGTTGCATAATGAATATTGATATTAAAAACCATCGGGCCTGACGAGAGGTTAAACAACTTACCAATTTTAACCTGATACTATATATATATAAAACCATTCGATCACAAAACTTCAACGGTCAACATTTTGTCGTGATTTAGTTGAAGTCATTTCTCTCTCCTTCGACAATCACAAAAGTCTACTTTGGATATAAAAATTCAATAAATAGAAATTTTAATATATATATAAATTACTTGTATTTAGTTTGTATTTAGTTTTAATATAACGTATACATATTATTATTAAAGTCTATATATTAAAACTTATAGAGTAAGGTTATATAAAATATATATATTATTATTTGAAACTAATATTTTATTTTATATGTATATATGTATGACATTATTAAAATTTAAGAACATATATATTTAAAGTTATATCATTTTGATTATGTTTTTAATTAAATTTTAAGATTATATTAGAATATAATGAATATCTAAAATTGAAATTCAAATTTAAACTTAAAGTTATAATTTTCACATTTTGTTTTCAATTAAAATAAAACTAATAGTTGAATGAATAAATTGTGTCGGTACAAATTTAGCATGGAGGAGCATTGAGATTTCACAGCAGGCTTTTTATAAATGCAATTGTTCAACATTTAAAAAGGGAAAACAATATTAAATTTACTTTATATTTAATATTTTCGATTCTATCATGTGTTTCTGGAAAATAGGGTCACGTTAAATACATATTTTATGACCTAGTGTTTTATATAGTGGGAAAAACTAGGTCTCACTTAATGATGTACGTGAGATAATATTATGAGGAAGTTAAGTTTATGATTTAATTTCATTTATTATATAATTTTTTATTCTATAGAATTAATTTATATCTTTTTTTTTAATGCTGAAATATTATTCAAAGGATTTTTACATGTAGGATTTGAGCGGGAGTTCGTTTAGATGATGGAATATGTATTACATTTAGTCAAAATAATTGTTATTAATGTAATATCATTCAAGAAGATACGGGAACTAAAAATGGAACGAATTTCCAGACATATAAAAGAAGATGTAAAACATTGTTCTGAGGGTTTTTTTGGGGCAGATTGAAGGATGATGGTGCATTGGAGATGAAGTCTTATTCTTTTTAAAGTCATCATGTACTTTCTACAGTGGTATTGTTCAGTGTGACTCTTAGGATTTTTATTTAATTATATGTATTTATTTCTTTTCTTTTCGTGTGTTATTTTGATGTGAGGTTTTATTTACTCGTTTAATGTGTAGATTATTGATATAACATGATTATTCAATAATATTGCGTGCAATAATGATTTAAATATTTCAATACTTGGCATTTAGATATTTTTTTAAAATCATATTTGAATTTATTTGTTGCAAAACGAAACTTTAATAATACATGTTATTTAGGGTTTTTATTTGCACATAAAATTTAAGTACCATAAAGCCAATCCTCCTATTTTATTTTTTTGTTGTTAATTTATCATTTTTTATTTCTTTATTGCACTAGTAATATGTGGTGATTAGAATTGCTTTAACATGATCAAATTGTTTAATCTTACACACATTAAAATTGGTTTAATTTTTCCTCCATTATTCACTATTTAGGAAAATTAAATCAAATAGTTTAATTGTTTTGTTGCAGAATGAAAAATAATAGAACTTGATGTCATATTCTTTCAACTACAACCTTTCTATTAAACACATTTAAACTAGATTTTCCTAACTTCTATCTTTTAATTTTATTTTAATTTTAATTTTTACTAACCTTAATTTTTGCGAGAAATGTGATATATTAATTTAAACCTCATTTAGTCATAATGACATTTTATTTTTAATAAGTTTTCACATATTATATGCTTACCACCTCTATTTCCTAAAAGACACTATTTCTTTAAAAACACTATTTTTTCAACAATCTGACCTATTTATTTGTTTAATTAGAAAATCTATTTAATTCAGACTATTTTACAACAACTTTTCAATTTTCATTATTACCACGTAATAAACCCTATGGTGAAATGGAGGTCATCCTTATCACCTAGAGCAGGAGGATCTAGGATCCTTAGTGATGTGGTCTTAGGTTGTCCTCAATTACTGGGACAATTTGAGCACCATCATATTTTGGCATCGTTGTTGAGGAATGAAGATTAATTTTTGTTTTCCTTGATAACTAATTAAATGATTAGGTTTATGACCTATTGGTGAACAAGGTCATAACATCAAGCGCCATAAAAGTGTTTCAAGTGTATATATTTCTTGTTTATTTGTTCACCTGGCGAGTCCTTGATTTATAATTACTTATTTGTTCACTTGGCGACTCTCTAATTTATAATTATTTATGGTTGTTTCTTGGCTTGCATCACATTTTTCTCCTTTGGTCTTTTCACAGATTGTAGGGTTTCTAAATGAGTTGCCATATATAGACATATGGGATACCTACCTACCCCGTTTTCGCGAACATGAAGACGATGATTCGATTGAACACATGCTCCTATTTCGTGATTCCCTTCCTAGGATGGGGGGTCGAACATGAGGACGTACAAATGGAATTATTCATGATGTCATTGGAAGATAGAGCTTGATAGTGGTATCAGAAACCTCCTCCCATAGGTATTTTATCTTTAAAGGATTTCCATACAGTTTTTATAAAAATTATGCAACTACGTATCCCTCTAATTCACTTGTTGGAAATTTTTGTTGTTTACTAGATGAAAATTGTAATGATTCTCATTCATAATTTCAAGAAGATGGATCTTATATTAATGACCAAATAGTGAGTTGGGAATATGTTGATTCTAATGAAAAATTCTTACCCTCTCTTGGTTTACCAAATGAATGTTTAGATGGACTAGGTGTAACATCTAGTGTTGAATGTCAAGAAAACCTTGAAGAATATAATAGTTTAACCACCAATGATAAATCTGATTTCTTTTCTTTTGATTCTCCTAAGGGTATTGTTTATAAAGTTTGTAAAGTAAATGATGTTAAAGAATAAATTATACCTATAACCATATCACCATCACACATTTATGATTATGTAGATGAATCGTCAGTAGTGGAAGATCTTGTTTTATCTAACGAAATGACATGTGGTGATATATTTAGTAATTTTGATTATGTCGTATGTGAGAGTTATGTCAATTTTTCAAAACCACCCATATACAACACATATGAAGATGACTTATCAATTTCCTCTCACAATCTTGAATTGAATAACAATCAACTTACAAGGATAAATTTACAATCATGTTGTTATTTCAATTTCGTTGATGCAAATGAATATGTTGAACATAATGATTTAATTGATTTAACATCACTACATAATGATGAACTTGTTTATGATGACCATATGGTACAATAGGTTACTAATATTTCAAGATTTTCTTCATTAAATGTTCATACAGGCCTGCAGGACTTCGTTGAAATGTGGATGAGTGCATACTTTGAAAATGTTTCTTCTTGTTTTCAATCAAATGTGAATATATTTCTCGATCCTGGTAAAACAATTTCTCCATTGCTTCTTTCAATAGTTAAATATATTATTATTATTGATCAAATTGAGGCCTAAAGTCAAGAATTTCGCCATTGACAAGATTTGTGTCTAGTTACATTGGATTTTTTACTTCTTTGTTTTTGAGACACATTGTATATAAACCTTGTACATAAATAAACTTTTTTTCACTTACACGTCTTATGCTTAGAATAAATAAAGTTGAAGTTTTTTCATATTGAAAAGTATTTACGCGATCAAAGCAAAATGGAATACACATATTTGAGTCCTTAGTATGAACCATATTAACGAGATTTTTAAATACATATTTAAAGACTTGGTTTGTAAATCATGTTTGAGGGGTAACAATCTTAAAAGGGCTCGGATCTTAGTTTCTGAGTAATGTCAATTTCATATTGAATATTCCTCACCACATCCCTCTTTCATACTACTTACACATAAATACTAAGGGATCACATTAAGTCATAAGGGCTAAACCTATAGCCATAATATTAGGCGTTCATAAATTTCAATTGAAACTTTGGGAGCACTAGCTACATTATAATCATGCATGAGGTCTTCCTAATCAACATACTACCCTAGGGATAAGAACTTATGTTTTCTTAGGTGGGGCATGTTGGTATCTCCGTCGAGGTATGAAACAGGCTCGCTGGAAGCGAAGCAAGGCTAGTGGCATTAGATTAAAATCTAGTGTGTAATCCTCCCACTCCTTTTGTTGAGGTAACTACCGATGGGGCATGCTGACATATCTACCGGGGCTATAAACACTAGCTGGAAGTGGAGAAATGTCAGTGGTATTAGACTAATTATAGTGCGTAATCATCCCATCCCGTGAATACTATATTTTCTAAATAAATTGAAAGAATGGTCTCTAAGACGAAGAGAAAAAAACCCAGAAAGTTCCTCATCTCAGAATAGTGGATGACTCTGTCGGGGCTATGGAAACTCACTGGCATTGGAGCAACATGCGATTTTGGGAACTCATGTTATGGACCAAAAAGGGAATCAAATCCCTCACAACTAATCTCCATACTTTCAGCCTTATTCCAAAATCAAATTTATTCTTATGAATCTTTATTAGTACTATGATTTTTGTCATTCCCTAATCATGAACTATAAGTAGGTATGACTTGTTATGGTGTTGAATGTTCTTATGAAGTGATACATTTATCATTTGTGATCATTTCCCCTTAATCATTATCATAGCTACCCAAATACACTTAGTATACAAACAAACTTCTTATATATGTGAATAAAAATTGAACTTGTTAATCTATACACATTGGGACCTCACATTTATTCCAATTTCATTCTTAGTATCGATTGACCGAGCCTTTAAGATGCAAAATATTTTCCTTTTACTACTTTTTGTCTCTTCAATTTCCTTTGTCGACTCCATGCCAAATGTGAAGGCCTCTAGTCTACTTTCTTTATCCTTTGCAGGGGAGCATCACCCCCAGTTGGAGCCAAATGTTGTCACCAATTTGACCCCAATTAGATCTTGGCGCCCTCTGTCAGTTTTGCCTTGTGCTTCTTCTCATATTCTTATGATAAAAAATTGCTCCCTTGAATTTTCTTGTTTACCTTGCATTAAATTGGTTGTCATAGTAATCATTATAACTTATAGAAATTATTGCATTAAATGAAAATTTGAAATTCTAATTTTAAATTAACTTCTTGCATAAGAGATACTCTAACTATAAGTTATAATAATCATTATTATTAAAATGATTAAAAAAATTAAATATTAAAAAAAAAATTTCAAGTAAACTATAATTAATTAAAAATTAATATATAAAAATTAAACATGTATTAAATAAATTATAAAAAAACTAGTATATAATAAAAAGTAAATTAAACATTAAATAATTATAAAATTAAATAATTAAAAAAATTAAAAATTAAATAAAATCAAAATAAATAAACATAAACCTAACCTCACCTCTCATCCTTACCTCAGCAATCCTTCATGACATTATATATATATATATATATATTTAAAGTTATATCTTCTTTTCTTTTTCTTTTCTTTCTTTCTTCTTTTTTCTTTTTTTCTCGAGGAAAAAACACAACTTTCTATTAAAAAAAATAAAAAGTTACATAGAGCAGATGCACAAGTGCATTCAGGTATTGTCCTTGGGGACCAGTGTATGTGCTTTAAGCACTCATAGTAGCTAGACTACAAAAAATAAAATTAAAAATTACATTTGGCCAGATAAACTGGTTTTTTCTTTTTTGCCTTTTTTCTTTTGGACTTTTTGTCAAACCCCAAGTGATGGAGTAGTTGAAACAATTGCCAACTCATTATTTCTTGAAGTGTTTGGGGCTTCTTTATTTGAATCTGAGCTCTCCGAATATTTAAAGTTATATCATTTTGATTATGTTTTTAATTAAATTCTAAGCTTATATTACAATATAATGAATATTTAAAATTTAAACTTAAAGCTATAGCTTTCACGTTTTATTTTAAATTATGGTGGAATTAATGGTTAGATGAAGAACTTGTGCAAATATCAGTTTAGCATGAGAGAAATGTTGATATTTCATGGCGGGTTTTTTAGAAATGCAAGTGTTGAACATTTAAAAAGGGAAAACAACATTAAATTTAATTTACATCTAATATTTTGGGTTCTATCTCGCATTTCTCGAAAATATGCTCATGTTAAATAATTTTTTAGAACCTGATGTTTTATATAGTGGGAAAATTTTACTAGGTCTCACTTAAGATAAAAAAATGGAATTTCATTAATAATGTATGTGAGATAATATTGTGAGTAAAACATTATGAAAGGTAATTTTATGATTTAATTTCATTTATTGTAATGTTTAATACTAGAAAATTAATTTATATCTTTTCTTTTAATGTCAGAATATTATTCAAAGGATTTTTAACATGGCAGATTTGAGCGGGAGTTCATTTAAATTATGGAATATATATTACATTTAGTCAATATAATTGTTATTAATGTAATCTCATTTGGGTGTAGAAAATCCTGTGGATTCACAAGCTAATGCAATTTGCTAAAGCAACATACAAGAATCTACTTCTATTCTTTACAACAGAAGTACATAAACATCGAGCAAACAATAATCAATAGAGGAAGAGAATTAAAGGCACATAACACAATAAATATTCGGGAAAAGCCACAACTCAAAACCCCACTATTTGTTTTATATTAATCTGAAAAATCAAGATGAAATTACAATGCTTGTTCTCTCTAGAACAATCCCAACATTCAGCGAATTCAATCTCCAACTCATAAGCAAGCTCAAGGCAAAAGCTTAGCCTCTTCACAAGCTCTCCAAGTCTCTATTCCAATGTGTAATTCCTATGAAGGATAGTTTGTGTTTAAAGGCAAATAAAGCCTCTAAAAACTGCGCAATCCCTCAAGGATCGATTCTTGAATGCATGCACTATTAGTGCAACTCAGAAAAACCTAAAACAAATAGTACATTGTCCCTGCACTGTAGTCTCAACTGGGTCTTTCTCAGAATTGACATGCAAGAGTTTTCGATGAGTAAATATTAAGTTAACTATAGTAGCACTGGTGGAGCTCATTAGTGTCACCACTGGCTGTTAGCTCACTATTAGTTCTCTCAATTAGTTTGAGAACTAATTTAACTAACTGACTCATGAAACTGAGTCTTCTATTTTAAAACTCATAATTAACTCACATTGGACTCCTACACAATAGGGAGAATATACACATGACTTCCAAAAGACTTCCAACTCGAATTTCCTAAGTTAAGTAAGTTTAATAAACTTAATTTAACTATTTTAAGTTGCTATGAGAATAGAATTCGAATTTAATTCATAATTTAATTCAAGGACAAATTAAACTGGAATTTCTTGTTGCCATTTCTCAACATTGAAAAGTTACGAGAACTAAAAATGAAACAAATTTCCAGACATTTAAAAGAAGATGTAAAATATTATTCTAAGGGTTTTATTTTCAACAAATTGAAGGACGACGTTGCATTGGAGATGAAGACTTATTCTTTTTAAAGCCATCATGTACTTGCTACAGTGGTGTTGTTCATTGTGACTGTGAGGATTTTTATTTAATAATATCTATTTCTTTCTTTTCTTTTTATGCATTCTTTTTATGTGAGGTTTTATTTACTGGTTCAATGTGCGGGTTATTGATATAACATGATTATTCAATAATATTGCATGCAATAATTATTTAAATATTTAAATATTTTTTAAATCAGATTTGATTTTATTTGTTGCAAAATGAAACTCTAACAATACTTGTTATTTAGGGTTTTTATTTGCACATAAATTTAAATACCATAAAACTAGTGCTCCTATTTTATTTTTTATTGTTAATTTATTTTTCATTTTTCATTTCTTTATTGCACTAGTAATATGTGGTGATTAGCAATGCTTTGACATGATCAGATTGATTAATCTTCCAGACATTAAAATTTGTTTGGTTTTTCCTTCAATATTTACTATTTAGGAAAATTAAATCCAATAGTTTAATTGTTTGTTGCAGGATGAATAATAATAGCACTTGATGTCACATTCTTTCAACTACAACATTTCTATTAAATGCATTTAAACCATTTTTTCCTAACTTTGTCTTTTCATTTCATTTTAATTTTAATTTTTACTAACATTAATGTTTTGTGACAAATATGATATATTTTTTTTTGGTCAAGTAAAAGTGGAGCCTTCAATTAACTGAAAAAAAATCGCAATGAGACTGCATGAGACCCCAATACAAGATCCTATCCTGGGAGTTCAGCAGATCCATGTGCAATTGAAAAACGTGTATCTGGATATGCAGAGTTTGAAACAGGACAGGACAACTCACCCAGAGGCATGCGAGGAGGTATGGTGCATAAAGTACAAAGGCCAGGGACATGACAAGGACCATTGTCCAGTCTTCGTGAACTACTTGGTGGGAGGAGGACCAATGCCATTGAGACCAGAGGCACAAGTAGGACCAAGTGCAGCGCCTGCACTATGGTGCATGATTTGTTAGAGAGGTGGAAAGAATGCTATAGATAAATGCCACCTATTACATAAGTATATGCAGACGTCCCAGCAGTTGTTTTGTAATTTCTACAAGTCAGTAGGCCATGATGAGCGCACCTATAGAAGTTATGAATTGATGATGGGTTGGACCCCTACCTACAGAGTTCAGACTGAAACACGAGCCCTTGATCAAAATGCAGGGATGTTGCACATTGCATTTCAGGGGCACGGACGAGGTCGAGGTGGAATGGGACCAAGAAGAGGTCATGAACAACTGATTTGTTACAATTACATAGGGCCAGGGCATTATGCCCATGATTGTACAAATCTGACGAGAGAATCATGTTTATATTATACCCAATTTGATCACGAGATGGAGGACTGCCCCACACTGATAGCATGGTTGCGTGATAAAGGAACAGTCTAGCCTCCCCCAACTCAGAACCTACAAATTATGAGGTATAAGCTGCGCAAAGAGGACCCAAATGTGAACATCGTGCTCCGAATTGGTATTGTGACAGGAGATGACAAGGGTAAGCAACCAGAAGAGAGTTCCTAGGTTCGCAAGGCTCCAACAAAGGAACCAAACTTTGATTTGGAGCATGCAAAGGAGACATTCATGGAAGCTAAGAAGAGCATCATGGAGGCCTCCACTTCAAGTAGTAAAGGCAAAATAGAACCGGAGATGGACCCATCAATGCTTATTACCTTTCTGGAGACATGCATGAAGCTACTGCACAACAGCAAGGCTATGAATGGACTACAAGAACTCATCACTAGGTGCGCTGGGTCAGAAGAACCACACATAGTCTTGAAGCTCAGGAAGCACACAATGCGAATAGGAAGGGAGATGAGATTGACTGCGAAAATCAGGGAATATGAAATGGATCAAGTGATTCTAGATTTAGGATCGGATGTGAACGTACTGCCAAAGCAGACATGGGACCGCATGGGCAAGCCCACATTGCAATGGTCTCCTATTTAATTGCGAATAGTGAACTAGCAAAAGATCCTACCGTTGGGAAGATTGTAGGGAATAATAATAGATATCGAAGGTGCGAGCACGCTTGTAGATTTCAAAGTGATAGAGATTGTTGATGACATCAATCCCTATCCCGCACTACTGGGGATAGATTGGGCCACTGACATGAATGGAGTGATAAATCTAAAGAAGCACAAGATGATTTTTGAGAAAAAGCCACACGTGTAGCAGTACCTTTAGACCCTGCGAAAGGATCGCACTACACAGAGCCAGTGCGCGACAACAAGGGGGACGATGACCTATACTGTATCTACAAAATCATCGCGCAGGAGCAGGATTGGGTGAATCCAACAATGGATGGCAGGATTTCGTGGGAACACGAAAGCTCCTGCACCACAGATTTAGATGAGGAAATAGAACGACGACAGAACCGGTTACACGAGGTAACCACGCTCAATTGCAACATGATGGTAGGATCACTACATTGTGTAACAACAGAGGTAAGGGATCTACCTATGTATGATAGGTTGAGCGAGGTGGATGATTTCTTGGAGAAGTTTGAAAGAGAAGTACCAGAGTAGCAGCATTTTGACGCTCTAAAATGGCACTGCGTGCTACGCTTGCAAGGTGGTGGGGTATGCATCAGAGAAGTTTTGGGGAATGGCACGTATGCAGAAGGATGATGCACCTATGATTTGGGAAACCACAGATGCAGCTAACAGACAAATATGATGGATGGGATGATCCACGTGCACACCTTGTGAAATGGACAAGGTCTACGAGGAAGAGCCACAACCTGAATGGGTGCATTTGTTCTGTCATACCCTGGATGTCATACCCATGAATTGGTATACTGAGATGGAGCTCCGCCATGGCATGAGCGAATGGGATATCTTGTGTGAAGGATTCATATTAACCTTCACGTTTGAATATCATTGGTGGGATACAATTGATGATGCGCTACAAGAAGTAAAAGCAACTATCTTCAAAATACCCCAGGAGCCAATGGGAGTGCTTCAGCCAGAATGGGCGACACAGCTGAGCTGCGCGCTGGAGTCTTACAATGTAAATATTAAGGAGGATGATGAGGATCCATGGAAAATTAACATCCCAAAAACTGAAGGTTGCCGCGAGGTTTGAGGACCATTGATTGAAGATCCTGACATCACTGCGCCACTAAAAATGAAGTAGGTAAACATTGGGACAGAGGCTGAACCAAAGTATGCAATGCTCGGTGACTATTGGGATGATGCCACGGTAGATAAGGTCGCTGAGTTACTCCATGAATACCAAGACTTATTCCCGACCAAGATTACAGACTTAAAAGGTATCGTTGGTAACTTAGGGATGATGAAGATCACCCTAAAACCCGACGTGAAGCTGGTTAAGCAAAGGCCTTACCACTTGAATCCAAAGTATAAGGAAAAAGTCCACGTAGAACTAGATAAAATGCTCGCAGCGAGAATTATTGAGCCAGTGGAAGAATTTGATTGGGTGAGCCCGATGGTGGTGTAGGAGAAAAAACAGAAAGGCAAAATAAGAATATGGGTGGACCTCAAGAAACTAAATGACGCCAATGTACACGACCCATTCCCGACACCGTTCACATATGAAGTATTGGAAAATGTTGGCGGACAAGAAGCATACTCGTTCATGGATGGTACCACCATATCAAAATCGCACTGGAAGACAAGAGCAAGATGACCTTCACAATGGAATGGGGCTGCTTTCAATACATTGTTATGTCGTTTGGGTTGAATAATGCGCCAGCCATATTTTCACGCATCGTTGTTGTCGCATTCAAAGAATACATCCACAAGTTCCTGGAAGTCTATCTGGACAATTGGACTATTTTCGGATTGGTTAAGCACCATGTAGCAAGCTTACACTTGATGCTATATACTTGTCGATGACACCAGATTGTGTTGAACCTTAAGAAGTGCACATTCCTCATTCCCTTTGGATATTTGGTTTGCAAACAGGGATTGATGGTGGACCCTGCGAAAATTGCGGTGATTCTAAATTTGGAAGCATCGTGAAGTGTTAAATAGCTACATGCTACCTTGGGACACATAGGTTACTACAAGAAGTTCATCAAAATCTATGCCTAAATCACCGCGCTGATGGAAAAATTATTGAAAAAGGATGTCACATTTTGCTGGAATGATGATTGCATGAAGAGCCTAGATGTCCTAAAGGGGAAACTAGCCTTCGCTCCAATCCTGGTCTTCTAAAAATGGGATGTGGAGTTTCATGTCCATGTTGATGCGTCGTGTATCCCGCTGGGAGTAGTGCTCACACAAGAGGGCAGAGAAGGCTTGGACCAACCTATCACGTTTGCAAGTCATAGATTATCTAAATCGGAGAAAAACTATTCCAAAACGGAGCGCGAGGGGTTAGCGATGGTGTATGTGCTCAAAAAATGCTAGCACTATTTGCTAGGAGGACATTTCAAGATGTATATAGACCATTCCACACTAAAATACTTAGTCAGTAAGCCTGTGTTGGGGGGGTGCATATGTAGGTGGCTCTTATTGTTCCAAGAATATGACTTTGAGGTCGTGGTCAAAACTGGACGCCTAAACGCAGGATCGAATCACTTGTTGTGTATTGAGACGTGCGAGGAACCTACTAGTTTGGAGGAAGGATTACTTGATGCATAACTCTTTGCGGTGCACGTCACGAATGGGCACTTCGAAGATATAATCCACTTTCTGACAACAAGGATTGTGTCAAGGGAATACTCCATCCAACAGAAGAAGGAATTGGTGGTGCGCGCGACGGATTTTTCTGTCATCGCGAGACACCTGTACAAAATGGGAAATGATGAGATATTGCAAAGATACATACCTGAATTTGAACGAAGTTAGATCCTCGCTAAAGCACATGGGGGCGCTGCCGGAGGAGACTATGCAAGACACGCGACCGCACAAAATGTTCTTCGCGCAGGATTATCGTGGCCAACCCTTCACCAAGATTCAAAAGAAAACTGTAAGGCCTACGATATATGTCAAAGGAGCAGAAAACCATCGCGGAGGGATGAGATGTCATTGAATCCACAAATGACATTGTAGCCATTCGAGAAATGGGTAATTGACTTTGTGGGACCTATCAAACCTCAGGGAAAGATGAGTGCATGCTACATAATCACCACGATGGAGTACCTAACACGATGGGTAGAAGCGCAGTTGGTCAAAGACTAAACGGTTGCTACAACTACGAAGTTTTTGTTTGAAAATGTGCTGACCTGATTTGGCTGTCTGAAAATCTTAATGAGTGATCATGGAACACATTTCCTGAACGAAACCATCAGTGTGCTCACAGAAGAGTTCCAGGTGTATCATTAGAAAAGTACACTGTATCACCCACAAGCTAATGGGACTGTAGAAGCATTCAACAAAATACTGGAGACTGTGCTGACCAAAGTGTACAATGCGCAGTGAAGCGATTGGGACCTGCGCGTACCTACAGTGCTATGGGCTTACAAGACAACATGCAAGAAACTGACAGGAAAAACACCTTTCCAGTTAGTTTATGGTGTGGAAGCTATCATGTCGATGGAATATATCATACCTAGTTTGCGCATAGTAGCGCTCACAGGGATGACGGACTGCGAAGCTCTGGAGGAAAGGCTTGCGTAATTGGAAGAACTTGAGGAGGAATGGTTCTTGGTTGGATTTCATCAGCAGGTACAAAATCAGAGTGAAAAGGCCTAGCACGACCACCATATCAAGTTGCGCACCTTCAAGGTAAATGACTTAGTGTTGCTGTATGATAGTAAGTTTGAAAAAATTCTGGGAAAATTCAGAATGCATTGGCTGGGACCATACATGGTTAAGGAGGTCACAGACGAAGGCGCAGTCTAGCTAGTTAAACTAAATGGATAACCCTTCCCAGGCAATGTGAATGGTAGCCGCTTGAAGCCCTACATGGGTGGGTCGGCTATCTGACTAGCTGGTAGAGGCATAGTCTTCGCGCTCTGAGGAGCCTAAGAAAGGCGTGGGACTATAAAAATATGCAGCATATACTAGTACACATGTATGGAAACAATTCAGACACAGAGGTCTCAGAATAACAGATGCAGTAGACATAGCAAGTAGCAGCTCAGTGCATTGCCGACATCAGCACAGTTCGAGGATAGTTGGAGGAACTCCATGCCAAGATCATCGCACCGACAGAGTGACTGGAGGGAAAGTCACGATGTTTGTGTTTGGGGCCTTTTGGGCATGGAATCCCCCCGAGGCATGTTTTGGGGCTCAAAGCCCATGTTTTGACCGAATGATGTTGTAAAGTCTCCGTGAATTGTGGGTGCGGAGCACGAAATGTATGATAGAGTCACAAGGTTGTCCACCCTAGTCTTGTAATGTAATGTCACCCTACCCATGGTCTGCGGACAATGGGATTGTATAAATAGAGTGAGGTTCTAAGTGTAAAATATAACCAACGAATGAAGGAAGTAATAGATAGTGAAGTAGAAGCACAAAGCAAGAGTCTAAGTGTGTCTTGTGTCGTAGGGTAGGAGAAGGCTTTGTAGTTGAGTGCACAGAGGCCTCGTAGTCCGCAACTAAGTGCGCGGACCCCTACAGCTGAGTGTGCAGGGTGGAGTCGAGTTTGTAACCAAAGAAGAGAATAATAAAGAGAAGTTTTATCCAAATTTTGTGTATCTGTTCTTGAGTTATTACATGTTTGATATCAATTGCAAATATATTGTTTATTTATTGCACACACTGGTATGAATGATTTATATTTCTAAGCATAACTTAATTCATACAAGTAGGCTAAGTTAATCAACTAACAATGGTACACTAATAGGGAATTGGGTAATAACAACGTTTGATCCCTGAGTAGGGTTGCACAGAGGCAACATCTCAGGCTGCGAGGTATGAATAAGTGCACGTAGCGACATGCACGCAAGGTCGAACCGCAGACCACTTGAACTCATCAGACATCTCCAGGGTGTAGAAACATGGTTCTAGCACCCTCCCATACTAATTCGGGTGAGACCTTAGTCCACGTGCGGAATGTTGCCGAAAGGGCCAGTAATAATGGGATTTGTTTAGCTAAATCACCTCTGAACCTAGGTCAGGCCCCAACAAGCCAACATTTGATCTCTCCTCAATTCTTATCGCTCAATCTCCCTAATTCTTATCACTCAATCTCCACCATCGATCTTACCTTCAATCAGACGGCTGATATTCTCTCTGATCAACAGAGTTGCATGGTGATCCTGCACTGTAGATCAAAACCTATTTGATCCAACCATCCTTAATGATATCACATCGAAAACTTGTGCGACACTTACCTGCTTCACGGAGCCGATATAGATTATAAACCTTGGTCTATAAGACTTCGGGTCTTCTCTTAGACTTAAACTCTGACCATTTTAAAACCCAATATCCATTCGATAACAAAGGCCATCAAATCCTATGGCCTGTGGTCCTTTGGCTAGCACGTTGTTTACCAAATACTCAAGCCCCACAGTTAGCTATGACATAATCATTGATTGTGGGAACAACTATTAGGATATACTGCGACACTTCAACCAGGCCCAAGGACTTCTGCTCTCTCCTACTCCCACTAGTCTTCCTCCTACTCATTGTTCATGGTCTGGAAGTATGCCATGTCTTTGGCTGCCTATCGTTGACAATCATCACGCATTTTACTAGAGGGTGTAGAATCCCAATCGTACCGAATATAGCTTTTCATACATAACACTCCTTCATTCGCCAAACGATCAGCTAACATATTGGCTTTTCTTCGCACATGAACGAAGCTAATGGTTCTCAAGGTTTGCAAGTGGGAATGAATACACTGAAATACCTACGAGAGCCTCCAATGTTTCAAAACTTTTCCAAGTGCCATTCCATTACTCATTTTCTTGGTTGTATTAATGACCAATTTAGAGTCAGCTTCAATGATGGCGTTGTGTAAATTTGACTCCATTAGGATTTCCAGGAACTGCTCTAAGGCCATGGGCTCTGCCATGTTATTAGTGGCAATCCCCAAATGACAGTGAAATATATCCTTTATGTGCCCCTTTTCATCTCTTATGACACTGCCAAATCCAGCCATCCCTGGGTTTCCCTGGCCCCATCTATATTGATTTTCAAAAAACCATGAGGAGGAGGTTGCCAGATATCTTTACAAGCAGTTATTTTTCTCACACCCTTGATAGTTCCTTGGGGAGCCAAAGAATGGAGACCCAACTACAACAGTATGCGAGCATCCTAGGGTGAAGGAGGGTCCTAAGGAATTTTCCACATAAGGGCTCCTACTATATCTTTGAGTTGTCGTAAAATTTGGACAATGATGTTCTGGGTCGAGCCTGTTTTATTCTTGAAAATCCTGCCATTGCGTTCTTTCCAGACATCCTAAATAATAAAGCCTGGAACCAGAGTCCAAGCCTTGTTAATGATTTCATTACCTGAGAAGTCTTTCCTCCAATTTTTCAAGTGTTGGTGATGGTGAGTCCGTCCCTGTTAGTTTGCCTGAAAAATGAGGCCACCCCATTCCACAAGGTAGAGGTGAAGGGGCAAAGGTTTAGTAAATGTTCCATCGTATCCTCCTATAAGCCACATAGATGGCATTTGGATGGGCCAACAAAACCCATTTTAATAAGATTCTCCCATGTGAGAATTTTCTTTTGGTGAACCAACCACATGAACAACTTGATTTTCATCCATTGTGAGTTTTTCCAAAGGTCATTCCAAACCTGATCAAGGTTTGGATAGACAAATATGATATATTAATTTACACATCATTTAGTCATAATGAAATTTTATTTTTAATAAGTTTTCACATGTTATATTTCTACCACCTCTATTTCCTAAAAGACTTTATTTATTTAAGAACACCCTTTATTCAATAATCTAGCCTATTTATTTATTTAATTAGAAAATCTATTTAATTCACACTTTTTTGCATTGATTTCTTTTCAATTTTTATTATTACTAGGGAATACCCCTTGTGGTGAAAGGGAGTCTATCCCTTGTTACCTAGAGTGAGAGGATCTAGGATCCTTAGTGATGTGGTCTTAGACTATCCTCAGTTACTGGGACCAACATCTTTTGGTGTCGTTGCTGGGGAACAAAGATTAATTTTCATTTTACTTGGTAACTGATTAAAAGATTAGGTTTGTGATCTATTGGTGAACAAGGTCATAACAT
Source organism: Pinus tabuliformis (assembly GCA_031772625.1). Taxonomy (NCBI): domain Eukaryota; kingdom Viridiplantae; phylum Streptophyta; class Pinopsida; order Pinales; family Pinaceae; genus Pinus; species Pinus tabuliformis. The sequence goes on along the minus strand of CM062804.1, from coordinate 356,840,019 downwards.
CAAGTGCCATAAAAGTGTTTCAAGTGTATATCTTTCTTGTTTATTTTTTTCACCTGGTGACTCCTTGATTTATAATTACTAATGTTTGTTTCATGGATTATAGCATGTTTTCTCCTTCGGGTTTTTCACAAAATGCAGGGTTTGTAAATGAGTTACCATATATAGATATATGGGATACCTACCTACCTCATTTTTGCGAAGATGAAAATGACGATCCAATTGAACAGTTGCTCATATTTCATGATTCCCTTCCTAGGATACGGGTCGAACATGAGGACATACGAGTGAAATTATTCATTATGTCATTGGAGATATCTCTCAATAGTGGTAACAGAAACCTCCCCCTGTAGGTATTTTATATTTAAAGGATTTCCATATAGTTTTTTATGAACATTTACAACTATATATCCTTCTAATTCACTTGTTGGAATTTTTTGTTCTTTACTAGATGAACATTGTGATGATTCTCATTAAGGATTTCAAGAAAATGATTTTTATATTAATTGTCAAATAGCGAGTTGGAAAGATGGTGATTCTAATGAAAAATTCTTACCCTATATTGGTTTACCAAATGAATGTTTATATGAACTAGGTGTAACATCTAGTGTTGAATGTCCGGAAAGCCTTGAAGAATCTAATTGCTTAACCACTAATGATAAATATGATTTCTTTTCTTTTGATTCTCATAAGTGTAGTGTTTATAAATTTTGTAAATTAAATGATGTTAAAGAATATATTATACCTATAATAGTATCACCATCACATATTTATGATTATGTAGATGAGTTGTTAGTAGTGGAAGATCTTGTTTTAGCTAACAAAATGACATGTGGTGATATCTTTAGTAATTTAGATTATGTCGTATGTTAGAGTTATGTCGATTTTTCAAAACAACCCATATACGAAACTGATCTAGGTCACTCCAGACACATGCAAAAGTCCAAGAGGGCTCAGAAATGGTCAAAATTCAACATGATCGTATTTCTCTCAAACTAGAACCCAATTGAATTACTCGTCACTCTAATTCCAATAGTGTGAATGACACTCCAATCCGAGTTCATATGAGGAAGATAAAAGCAGTCAAAGTTTAGGGTTGACTTGCCCATGGCACAGGTTTAAGGAGGGCACAATTTGGCAGAAACCCGACACCGGAATCCGGCTAGCTTTCAGGGAAAATTTATGGTATCATTAATTTTCCTAATAACTCTTATGTTTCGAGAAAATGCCTAAAATGGATAATGGTTGTTTCTATAAAAAAAAAAAAAATAATTGAATTTATGGGGTGGCAGGTCACCAATGCCACCACACCCAACGACCATTGTATTATTAATAGAATGTGTTATATTGGGTGGGCTTCCTGCCGGTGGAACCGCTCCCCTCAATATTCCACTTGTCACAATTGGAGGAAGAGGGGCTTGAACCCACCCGACCAGCCTAGCTAGCCCGCCTCCCAGGCGCCTCCACACAAAACAAAACAAACTACAATGCCAACTGAATGCCACCATTACCAAAAACTTATGCCTAAAATGGGAGGCGAAGGGTTCGAAACCATGACCTCCACCCTTCTAACCTTCTCTACCACCACTGAGCCATGAGGGTCGATTTTGTTAGCTCTACCCACGCATTGTATTTGAACTTGATTTATTCATTTGCCCAAGGCCATGGAGGAAGGACTGAACGAGAGAAAACAATGCAGGAACACGGAAGCAAAACTATGACTATGTGAAACCATAATCTAGGAGCGGAACCATGATTTGCAAGCTAGAGGTGGAACCTTGACATGTTTTTCGAGACGAGGAATATTCTCTTGATGACGAAGATTCCTTGGGAGGTACAATTTTACATTGTCAGAATGTTATCAAGTTTACAATCATTTTTCTCATATTTTTGCAGGGATCTCAATGGTGAGATCAGTTTTCTGACTTGAGTTGTAGATCTCTAGTTAACCTAGAGGAGGGAATCTTTGGAGAATCATGGGGGAATCTAAAAGATTCCTACAAGCCCAGATTTTGGCGGTGTTAGAATTCAAAAAATGGATAGTTGATTTTACACCTCTCGATGACACAAATTCAGTGGTGCAGCTCAGTTTTTGCAGCTAAGCCTTCTATGTTTTGGCCATTTTGTAGCTTGGGGTGACGGTGTTAGATTTCAGAGAGTGGACAGTCGATATTATGCCATTTTTTTATATATCCATTTGGGCACATCACTCCCATCATCCACATCAGTGCTTTAGGGCTCGTAAAACCTAATTTCAGTTTCTACATGCCCTAAACAAGTCACTCTTTTGAATGCCTCCTTCCCAGATAGTTTCATGACTTGAAGACATCCTGAAATGACCTCTAAAGGGACCAGCGTAGGTAGGCCCATGTAAAGGTGCGCTACAGAGCAATTGAGTCCATGCCAGGGTGCTCTGTAGAGCACTTAGGCCCTATTTAACATGTGTTGTGCGAGATTGAGCAAAAGTCACATAGGTTTTGGGGAATATTCTTATCTCTTGGAGTCATCTAGAATTTTCCCTCACTTATCAACTCCTATGAGCTCGAAAATGGATGAGGAATGAGTTATGATGCATCCTATCCTCTCATCCCTTCCTCCATGGAACTAATTCTAAGTATGGAAGGCCATTCAATACCCCCATTTATGACATAACCTCCTTCATCTTCCTATAAATTGAACACTCATCTAAGTGATCAAGGGCTGGACTCTGTTTAATTGTAACAAGATAATGTTGCTATGAGAATTGACTTTGAGACAAGTATTGTTATGCTACAAGTTTGTCATGCTTTTGATGTTATGTGGATGGGATCCAAGCTGGAGGAGTGTGTTTCTGGGAAAACTAGTATCTTTTCGATCTTCTAGCCCCACTAAGATTGGCAGCTATACTAGAAACAAACAATCAAAACAATTTGCGATTTCCTCTATGTATGATAGAAAAGAGAGAATCAAAAGGACCAACCTGGATCTTCCGTTTGACTCCTTGCTTGATTTCTCTCCCCCTTGATAGAGCTTTCGCCTCTTCTCCTACTTATCCCGCTCAAAGAATACCTGTAGAGACAAAGTAACAAAACACCATCAAAGCATCTTGATCTATTATATCATAAGCAATGCAGAATCAGAAATACATTGGACATACAATAGCATTCACAAATAATAACATTCACAAATACATGATTGTATGGAGGAAAACTCAAAGAACTTTATTAAAATATAAGGGAGAATTACAACCCAGCTGCCTAATCCAGCATCATCCTCCCAGCATCAAAGCCCTCTTCACCTCATGAAAAGAAAGATCACCCAACAATACAATGCTCTTTCTCAGATACAAACTATCAGCACTTCCTTACAAATTACCAAATTCCAGCCTCTAGATCTCTCAGATGAGGGATCCATTTATAGATGTCTGCAAGGGTGTGAGTCGTCTTTGGGTTTTTGATTAGTGTCATTCCACTTGTTGTTCTTGGATCTCGTACTCATACCTAGGCGAATTCAAAGAGGCAAGTGTCAGCGAAGAAGTTTCTAGAAGATTCCATGAGCATCCACTTAGCAAACTGTCTTTGACATTTGTCCATTCTCACTCATCACACCCCATAGAAGGCCTCTTCAGTATGCATCGCACGTGTCGAGTGTAGGATTCAATATGCATCACACCTTAACAGTGGAGCAGTCAGTATGGTCTAGTTTTGACCAGTTCTGAGTGGTTTTTCAGGTGGAACTTCTAGGGAATGATGTAATTAGTTGAGCATGATCATTTATGGTATGAAACAACACTTTTAGGGGTTAAATAGCCCTTCATTTATCGACATATAAGATCGGTGTTGTAGTGCCCAAATATGTCTATAATAGTTGTCCCCTAAAGCATGAAGTTGTAAATCTTTTGATGTCGGGTGAAATGCTTTATCATGAGGATCCGAGGTTTTCGAAACTGGAAGGTGACATGTATAAGATACAATACAATACATCATAATCATATAATTTTCATGATCTAGCTGAGGCGAGCATTCCCATGCTCAGCTTTATAAATTCATTTTCATGTAAATAGGACAAATAATCGTCTACAGTTGCAGACTGGTGATTCTTTACATGTAGATCAGCATCCCTAGCTTGGATGATCATCTGTGCAACTTTTGTGTACATTTGATGTCTTTATATTCCTGAATATATTGCAGCCTGGATGGATGAAACTAGATCTGGGGTCTTCAAACTCATTCAATCTTCGCCCGATGTACAAGTCGATCCATGTGAAAAGATGTCCTAAAGTCGAACATGGAAAGACATCGCCTGATTACCAGCCAATAATGTGAGCCATTAACAGGCGTGAGAGGAATCATTGGTAATGATAATGACCCTCAAGGTACTACAGTACAATTCACGTGGTGTGAACATATGATCCGATGTCGAACACCATGAAAAATCTTTCGGTCGAAGGCCATTGATGTAAACCTGTCGCTAGAAGTGAGAAACTTGCCATTGAGGCATGCAATCTTCAAAGTACTGAAAGGGTTGTTTCTAAGTCAACTTCTTGGATAATGAGCTGATGTCGACAAGAAGTGACCCATCGTAGGAGGGCCTTAATGTATCCCACATCTACGACATGAAACGAAGCAAATGATTTTCTGGAGGTGAAAATGATTTGATGATACAAGGTTCAGGAATGGTGGTCATGAAAAATGGAGGGTGAAGGTATTGCAGTGGATGAGGCTTTAACTGGATGGTGAATTCTCTGAATGACTTCTCTTGAGCATATCGGCGACACTGAGATGGATTGGTAGTGTTAACTCCAAAATATGGATGGTATGGAGGACCAATGCTGATATGACTGGTGAATGGAATAACCCTACCCGAATCGATCATGGTGATGGAGTGAAAGTGTCATGTTCAAGAGTGACCTGCTACCAATAAAATTCTTCAAGTTTTCTTCCCTTTTCCCCCAGTCATTGCTAACTAGTACCTCTTTATTTTTGTCAAGCTTGAGGAGGATAACATATGCTTGTTCTATAATTTGCGCTTCGGGCAAACCTGTCGCTATGTTTTAGCAAGTCTAGCGACAGTGAAACTCGTTCTTGTCTAGGTGGACAAGTTTGTCGCTATTGTTTTAACAAGTTTAATGACAAATAAAAATCGATCATTTTCATGTTTAGAGAGTTTGAAAAGGGATGAAAAGGAAACTCCAACAATTCTTTTTCGTAGCATAATCCCTTAATTCCAAAAAATATTAAAATAATACAAAAGGGATGAATTTTCCGATCACTTTAGCAAGCCGAAAAAGACAAGCGCTCAAACTTTTTCATGAGATAATCCCTCAAGTCTGAAAAGTTTAAAATATACAGGAGGGATGGCACTTCCAATCACTTTAGCAAGCTTGAAAGGCCAATAGCTCGAAAATGTTTTCATATTTAACGATTCTGAAAAGAGTTTAAAGGAGACTCGTTTTTTGAGGAACGAGTGGCGTTTCAGGGTAGCAACTTGTTCCAGGTAAGTTTGGAACTTCTCAAAACATGGTGATGTGAATAGGGTGGCTAACAGGACCACTCATTGGAACTGTTCCTCAAAATGGTAAACAATCAAGTGGAAGCGTATGATCGGCAAAAGAATGGAGGTGATGGCAGGGACACAACCAAGGTTCAAAAGGCTGATGTAATGGCAATCACAAAGGCTATTTAATGAAGGTAGGTTCATTTTTTTTAAAGAGCTTGAACTCTGGGGGAACATATGCTTTGTTTGGGAGCGGGTTCATTTTTTAACAAGCTTGAACCTTGCAAAAACTATGCTGAGTTTGGTAGGTTTATTTTTTAATGAGCTTAAACCATGCAACAACATGCTCAATGAAGTGGTCAAAGATTTTTACTGTTTAGCACATGAGATTCTTTTGACAGTCATTTAACCTGCTCAATCACTTTCATTTTCATTATTTCATTTAAAATTTGGGATTTTGGAGCTCTAGAGTGGCTTTCCCCCTCAAATTTCATCAGCTGATTTCAGGAGATCCGGTGGACTATTCTCTATGCCATCAGAACCAGGTAGGAGCTAACCCTGAGCTCTTCATTTTCATTCCATATTTTCTTGATTTTGAGCAAGTTTTCCATTTTCTGGGCCCTTCGGGTTTGAAGAATTCATTCTCCATCCATTGCACCAATCCTATATCAAAAGGAGCGATACATACTAAGTTGTACACTGGCCAGTCAGTATGCATCTCACCTTGCTCAAATGAAGGGTGCGATGAGTGTAGAAGGGAAACTTTATACAGTGATTTTTCATGTAATTTTTGCCTATTTTTTCTCAAATTTGGATCCTAACTCATCTCTTGTTTACATTTCAGATTTTTTTTTGGATCAAGATGGTTGTCACATGGCGTGAACGCGAACATGAAGAAGAGGACATGATTGCCCTACATGACCAGGGCACAGTTGCTGCATTACGTAACTACGGTTTGCTAAAGTTCTTCCGCATATCTAGCATGAGGCAAAAAATTAGTTTGTTGCAATATTTTCTCGATGCTTAGGATCTGATCGACCAGGTATTCCAGATCAGAGCTAAATCTATTCCATTGAAAGTCAAGGATATTTACTTTCTGATGGGGTTATCGAGGCGTGGTGCCCCTCTTTCACTATCAGGATCTTCCAATGGAGGTGAATCCGTGAAAGATTATATCTTTCAGTTCTGTAGAGACGGATCTCGGCCCAGCAGAGATGGCAAGATAAATATCCGAGATGTCATTGATCGACCCTTGAGAACCATTTTATTTACCTTTGCTAGATTAGCTGGCAGTGCGGCTTTGCACTTGGCAAACAGATCTTACATGCAGTATGCCCTGGAAGACCTAGAACTGAAGGTGTTCAACCGGTACGAGGTAGTACTTCCTATCATAAAAGAACAAATCTCTAAAGTAAATAATGGAAGACCCAAGAATTTTGACTACGGTTCCATATTGACTGCTTTTTCCTTGGAGAGGATTCCACTGATGCAGCCTCAATACATTTCACTAGGATTGTCATCACCGGATGAACCACGGATGCAGAGATGGGTTGATCTTATGGCTAGACATGTCGGTCAGTCACATATTTCCTTCTCTGATGCCTTTTTCGAGTGGTTCTACTGTCAGGAGATGGTCTTTGCAGAGTATCCATACGTCGGGATGGATTTTCAAGGCGACCCAGATTTGGCGTTACTAGCTAGCGAGCAGTGGAGTGCGATAGGTAAAATGATTCAACCCCATCTTTGTTTACTAGTTTTATAATGCTTTTTTGCTTTTAAATGTTATCAAGACTAATCAAAATCATATGCATGTGCAGATATTGGGCCAGTGTGACCAGCGGTACGCTCACGGGCGGCAGCTAACACTCCAGCAGGAGAGGTTGTACGGAGGGCCATCCTTTAAGATCTGGACATATCAGAGACCCTGGCAGTGCTGCAGGATCAGATCGAGGGCCTCACTCTTGGTATTCAGGATGTCAAGACCGATGAGTTACCCTTGAGATTACAGCGCCACACTACTGGTGTGCTAAGTCAATGGACCCGACTCTTGCACATGATCGCACAGGCAGTGACATGTTATCACCAGCATCATTAGTCTAGGATGCTTTTCTGCATTCATTTTTGAGTTTCTTGGTCATGTGAACGATTTTTCCTTGGACACAAAACATTTTGTAAAAACTATAAACAGCTGTATATTTTTGATTTTCGGAGTTTTATCTTGGTTAAGTTATGCAATCCTGAAGCAAATGTTAATGTAAAATTCTTTCTTTACAATTGTTGCAAATGTCTATCTAACACATAGTTTGCTAATGAATCAGTCAATGTGTTTAAGTTTATGGAAATGTGTTGATATTTAATAGAATCAAACTATTTTTCCAAAATCCTGACTCTTAGGAACATGCAATAAATAGCTGGGTTCCGAACGGAATAAACACCAGTAAGTTGTAGAATGACGAGTTGTGAATCTAGCCTGACAATGAGTCGATGTATGCCATGTGAAATGGCATCAGAGAGAATTTCAATAAATGTGCTATACCTAGCGATGTTGTTCGTTGATCGACCAATACATATCCCCCTGAAACTGACTAACTCACTGCTTGGAGTGAAAATGGCCCAGGTTGCAGAAGATAGATTCTGCATACTACGACTAGCTCCATCAACATACCCAACAAATGGCTCTAATAAGTCTTGACATCTACAACAAATGCAAAGTGGATTACCTAACCAAAATGATAACTCTAAAAGAAAAAAAAATGTAACAAAAGTATACATATACAAAGAGTGTACTACACTTAATCAAAAATAGTAACGCTTAAGATACAACTCGTTTCAGGGTTGTGACGGTGGAATCCAATCATAATCGACCAGCTCGTAGGCTCCTTTTGTCAATACTCGTTTAACAATGTAGGGGCCCATCCATAATGGTTCGAATTTTCCTGCTCCCAATTTGTCAGAGTCCTGATCATATAGCAAGACTAGGTCACCTTCTGAGAAGACACGAGGCTTGAAATTTTTGTCGAATTGCACCTTGACACATTTCTTATGTGCTTTGTTAGTTAGCGTGGCATCATGACGAGTTTTATCCAAGTGGATTAGTTCCAAGGAACGAGCCTCTTCCTTAGAAGTTTCGAGAAGCGGATCAATTGCAAGATTAGGAGACGAAATTTTGCACTAAATTGGTAAGACAGCTTCTAGACCATACACCAACTAAAAAGGCATAAATCCGGTTGCATTTCTCACTGAAGACCTATATGCCCACAGATCTGAGTATAGGATTAAATGCCAATTCCATTTGTGGACTCCAATCATTCTCTGCAACATATGCTTTAGGACCTTGTTGATTGCCTCAACTTGTCCGTTAGCTTGTGGATAATATGGAGTAGAACTATCATGGGACAGTCCTAATTTGGCAGTCAATTCAACCATCATGTGATTGCGAAAATGCAGTCCATGATCTGTGACTATAGCCTATGGAACACCAAATCTAGAGACTACATGATTAGAAAAGAAAAGAGCAATTGTTTCGCTACTGTTGTTTAATGTAGGCATCACTTCGGCCCATTTTGTAAAATAGTCGACAACGATTATAATATACCCATGCCCCCTAGCTGAGGTGGGCTTACATGTCATGAAATCAATGCCCCATTTAGCAAATGGCCCAACAACAACTACTGGATGCAGTGGTGCAGGTGGTAATCTAGTTTTGCGATCAAAAACTTGACAAGCATTGCAACTTCTGACTGCAATTATGCAAACTTTGAATATAGTGGGCCAAGAGTAACTAGCTCGTAAGATATTTTGTGCAGTAGTGTAACTAGATAGATGCCCCCCACATGCACCTGAATGACAGTCATTCAGATTTTTTTTGGCCTCCTCATGCGTGAGGCACCTTCGTAGAACTATATCGACACCACGACGGTAAATTGTATCACTGACGATCATGTAGTCTTTGGCTTGGTATCGAATACGCCGTTGTTCCGATCAAGAGGTGTTTGGCCTAAAAGTTTGTGCTTGGAGATAGATCAGTATATCTCCATACCAGGATCACTTGAAGATATCAGAAACAAAGTCTCATCCACGATTGATGCTTTAGATGTTAAATCGTTGGACGATGATGGGAGGTCACAAAGTAACTCCGTGAAGACTAGAAATTTCTTTGATTTGGATTTGGTGAATTCCAGATCAAAATCTTCCAAAATGGCTATCCATTTGGAATATTTTCCCCCTAGTAATTGACACGATGGAATGTATGTCATAGGGCTGCAATCTGACAGAACGGTAGTTATGAAAAAGAGAATATAGTGTTGAAATCTATGTACTGCTTGAACAGCTGCTAAAGCTAGCTTTTCAAGATAGGAGTACTTGCTTTCTGTATCATTTAAGTTGCGGCTTAAATAATACACAAGATGTTCTATTCCATTATCTTCTTGCACTAAAACCATGGTGATGGTTGTATCTGTAGTAGCGAGATACAGGTTAAAGTCTTTTTGGTAGTCAGGAGCATACATTAATGATGGTTTTACTAAGGAACCTTTTAAAGCATCAAAGCAAGCTTGCGCAACTTGATCCTAGTTGAAGGGTACTTATTTTTTCAAAAAGTTCAGCATAATGTGGAATGAACCTCCTCAAAAAGTTAGCTTTCCCTTGGATTTTTTGAATTTGAAGCAAATTTAAAGGTGGAGGCATGTCAAGGATTGCCTAAACCTTAGATGGGTCGAGTCGAATTCCATCCTTAGAAACTACGAAACAAAGTAATCAACCAGAACCAACACAAAACACACACTTGTGCATATTGAGTCGTATCTTGTAGCATTGGCAACGTAGAAATATGGCTCTCAAATGCTTGCGGATGATCAATCTGCTTACGCGAATGAGCCAGTAGATTGTCGAGATACGATTGAACGATGTGCTTGATGTCATGGAAGGCATAGTTCATTGCCCTCTGAAAAGTTTCCCCTGCGTTCTTCAAATCGAAAGGTAGTTTACAGTATGTGAATGTGCCCCATGGAAATATAAATGCAGTCTTCGACTGGTCCTATGTGCGGATATTGATTTGGTTGTACCTAGAAAATCCATCCATGAATGAAAAGATTTCGCATTCGGCACATTCATCAATTATCTGGTCAATGAAGGGTGTAGGGTAGTTGTCCTTTGGACACGCTTGATTTACATCCCTATAATCGACACACACTCTAATCGTTCCTTGCCTTTCATCATAGGAACAATATTCAATACCAAATCAGTGAGAGGAACAGGGTAAATGAAACCAGCATGCAAAAGCTTTTCAACTTCTGCCTTAATGGTAGTAGCTTTCTTTGGGTGAACCGGTCGAAACCATTGTCATACTAGTTTGACATCTGGATACATCTTGATTTCATGTTCAACGATGCTCGAGTCAACGCTTGACATTTCTTTGTATGACCATGCAAGGACATCTATGAATTCGTGAAAGAGAGTGCAGTATATTTCAAGTTCTGAAGGAGAACAAGATTTGCCAACATGAATATTCTCTACAATATTAGGTTTGGTCGAGATATTAATGGCGACAGTTTCTTCAATATTGGACAGATTTTTCTTGGAATCCACTGTATTTACAGTATTTGATAGAAAATCAAAAACTGAAGGATGATTAAGGTCGCTTGAATAATCTTCATTGTTATCTTGAAGGTGGGAACAATGGTGGTAATCTTCCCACGATGTCCCTCCTATCATCATTGATAGGATGATTCCTACATCTGTAGAATGTAATAGAGACCAAGGATCGGAAGAGGTACCATATTATAGAGACCTATCTATCCAAACACTCGCTGAGTGTTGATTTCGGTTTATCGCCCAGGCCCAGAAAATTGATTGCTACAAAGATTCGATGGGGCTTGGGGGAAAAACCTCACGATGATCGACACTATCAAAATGGTCAGAGTTCTTAATATTTGATGATGTAGAAGATATCATATGACAGGTTTCCACTGTGGCCACTTCCGCAAGTCCAGGTGGAGGCGGGAGGGAAAAAGTACCCATTAAGTAAGGGTCTTTTAGGAGACCTACTCTGACATTTTGAAGTGATTGAGAGCTTTCATGGATCAATAGAATGCTTCCAGTAGCTTGCGAACTATTAGGAAAAAAGGCTAGTTGGTCAACGATTGTAATTCTGCCCTGGAAAGGAAATGTAATCTTTCTAAAATATGTAGACACAACAGTAGCCATAGCATAAATCCAGGGCCTTCCCAGTAGGATATTGTAATCAAGGTTTCCATCAATGACCTCGACTTCAATTTCTATTGTCTTGCCTCCTAGTTCAACTTGCAAGTTACTTAAAATTCCATACGGTGTGTATGTTCTTCCATCGGATGCTTTTAATGTTGTTGATGATCGTGACAAGGGTGGTGAACCCAAAGTTTTCCAGCAACTCATTGACATAATACAGGTAAATTCCACCTCATCAATGATTGTTCAATGAACAATTTTATTGAGGGCTTTTACCTGTATAAGGAAAGCGAGTTGGGTTGGTAACTGAGGTGTATATCCTTTATGATTAAAGGCCACAAGATTGGAATCCGTTGGGTCAGTCCCACCTATTGTTGATAACAAAGCCTGCTTTTGGGAGGGGAAATTCTACAGTACTTCAAGTGTCGACATAGCAGATGGCAATTGAGCCAAATCCTCCACTATATTATAATTCTATGCTACTCAAGCATGAGGATTAAATGTCGATTTATGTACTACTCCGTTTGGCGGCTTTATAGTTAGTTCAGGAATGATGGGTGGAACAACTTCTAGTGAAGTTGTTGTCGAACTACTGGGTTGATCTGTAGCCTTGTTGTTCGATGACTGTGGATTCCCATAATCTTTATTCCTTGTCGATATCAAAGCATCATTCTACTTTTTCGAGATGGATAGCATAAGAACTTGGGATGGGGAAGCATGATCGATCGCAACCATATTAGTTTTTGGGCTCAAAAACAGATCAGTCAACACCACTGATGTATTTGAAGTCTTTAAAAATTTCACAACCTCAGCTTAATGTGGACAATCTTTCGTCCAATGCTCGTCATCGCATATGAAACATGGTTGATAATGTTTATTTTGCCCAGTAGGGTTATTATTTATCCCTTTCTTCTTGCCCCTTGGTTGATTTGGATTCTTGCCCTTGTCAGATGACATGGCATTAATCTCCGAGGCAAGAGGTTCTTCATTTTCTTTTTGACTAGAAACTGCAAGGGCTTTTTTAGATGGAGCCTTTGCAATTTTCGTGCTTGTGGTACCAATCACACCATCACCAGCGTGAGAGTCCCTGTTTGATTTAGGAGGGGGTGGAAATGAAAATTCTGGTCTAGGAGCATCAGGAATTTTGTCGTAGAGTGTACCAGACTAAGTATAGATCAAGTCTAAATATTGGGCATGAGCAATGACTTGCTCTTCAGTGACAACTCCTCCTTTTGCCACATCCTCTGTTATAGAAGGTAATAAGGACTTAATAAACCATTCAGCTAAAAGCTGATTAGGAACATACGTTTTTACCATTCAACGATGATATCACTATTCATGAATATGATCAGATATGTAAGTGGTCGTGGTTTGTTTAAAATTGGTAAGGAGCTCCGTTCCTGTTTCATACCTTATGGGTAACTGAAAATGGGTTAAAAAGGTAGTGGCAAGGGTGCTGAAGTTATTTAAAGAAGCTCTAGGTAATTCAATATACCATTTTGTTGCCGGACCAGTGAGCATTCTCTGAAAAAGGTGAAGCCTAATCAAATCATCATTTAGGGTGTTAGATGAGCACCATAAATGAAAGGTCATTATGTGATTCGATGGATATTCACCTGGATTTCCATTGAATTTAGGAATATTGGAGGAAATTTTATGAGGAATAGTTGGCCACCAAAGGGTGTAAGAAATTGGATCGTTCATCAACCGGCTCAAATCTAGTAGTTCTAGAGTTGCTACAAAAGGCAAATGCTGATTTAGGTTAGGTGAAGCATACCCAAGATAAGATGGAATTGCCTGACCAGTAGGTATTTGCATACCAGCATAATGTATCTGATGCTGGTAACTTTGATAAGGTTGTTGGACATAACCATTATAGTATGGTTGTTGATAACCTTTTTGAAAATGCGGTTGTCCATTACCTACAAAGCCTTGTTGCTCAGGTCCTCTGTAGGTTTTCTGGAATTGGAGTTGTTGGTATTGTCCCTGCCATGGTTGTTGGACCATTTTTTGTTGCCCAATACCGGAAGATTGACCAAGATGCGGAGTAATCATACGTGTTTGAGCTTGAGTCATTCTAGGTAAGGAAGCACTAACCTGAGGTTGTGATTGAGTCGTAGAGACAAGAGGTTGTTGTATTGCAACCTGAGAGACTTGAGGTTGACACACAACAGACAGTGCTTGTCTTGCGACATAGTTACAATAGCAGGTGTAGTGGGAATATTCGACACAGGTTAGGTCGGTTGTATTGAATATACAACCCTTGGTTGTTGAGGCAATATTAACCCAACCGCTGGATGTAATTCTTGTTTGACCTGAATTTTGTTGTAAACTCTCATATGATTGTTCTCTAGGAGGGAATAATGAAAAATCATATTGCCCTCCATATGGCGGCAATCCAGTGTTCAAAGGATATATCGATCTTTGAAGACTGGTCTGCCCAAATTGATACTGGCATGTTGGATCAACTTGCTGAGTTTCAACATAAGAAATACCAGATGGGACTGTGGATGAACAAATAGGAACAGACCATGTTGTTGAAACAACCCCTGGATGGACTCCAGCTAGTGATTGGTAACTAGCTGGGACAGATGGTATACTAGCAAACGTTGTAGGAATGGCAGTAGGAGGCTCTACCGTAGCTGTATTAGATGATACATTCCTAGATGTTGACGGTTTTTCAGACATATTTAGTCTATCCAAAATATTTTCTAGTGATTCGATAGGAACTTGCGATGAAGGATAATTAAAAGAACTAACTTTAGGAGTCGAAGGATATAAGTGGATCCCAGTTCCAAAATGCAATGGGGTACTTGATGGAAGATCCGCTACTATCTCTTCTATTGCAATCTGTCCAGGTGGAAGAGGTAGACCGTTAGGTCCGTAAAATATTTCTGGAGCCGAAGAAGGTGTTGCTTCTGTAGTGATAGATACCGGAGGGGTGACACCTTCTGAATTCTGGAACTCAAATTCCAGATGTTCAGGTAAGTGAACTTCAGTCTCTGGATCAGCTCTATCTGGAGCTGTTTCAGGTATAGAAGTGTCTACCATTACACTAGGATCAGTTCTAATGTCCTCTTGCAACTACAAAACTTCTTCTCTAAAGGCAGATGTACTAGAAATGATCGGAGTAACTGTAGTCTCTAACGGTTTTGAAACACAAGTTTCAAATAAATCAGGTGAATTGGACTCAGTTAAATGAGATCATTTTGCCTGGAATGGATTCATTTCTAGAGTCAAAGATGGTTGACTCGCTAGTCTCCATGAACGACGGGGTTTTGATTGAATTTCTTCCACGATTGCAGATTACTTGACCAACTCAAAGTTAAGGGAAAAATAATGCTATTCTGAAATTAATAAATTTTAATGACGCTTTGACACAACTTTTGCTTTTTCAATTTTTAATAGTCGAGAAAAAGCTAAAGATGGCTCTAGTCCCCTTCAGTTTTTAATGATCCTGAAGTGACAAGTGCTCAGATGGACCTTTTCTTTTAAAGAGTAAAAAACGAATGAAAGTGACTACTCTGGAAATCCAGATAGAGGGATTACCAAATCAATCGCAAAACTACAAAATACACCTTGGTGATAAATTAAAGAGAAATTACCAAGGACTTATGTACGACAGTGAATCTTCCCGAATGTTGTGTTCAGTGCATTGCGATCAATAGGGTGGCAGACATGACTTCCTATGGATAAAGGATATAAGCCTATTGTAGTCTCCCAATATATACGTGATGGTACAGGGAGCACAAGTCCATGCTAGCACTTTTCATATCAAAGAGGATCAATCACCCAACCTTCAATGAAAACGATAGTTACCAGATTTTACGACGCTGGAACACGTCTCTAGCCTAGACCTCTAGATGTGTTGCATTAGATTCCAAAGCGTTGTTAAGTTCATTGAAATTTATTTTAGAGTTTATCTTGTTTAGAAGCTTTCCTTTCAAGATTCACCACGCGATGTAGATGTAAAATTCCTAAATATGCAATCTAAAATGATAAACAATCATTGTTTACTTTTAGCAATGAAAATCCTAGCTACTAAGGAAAGAAGATTACGATTCTTTCAAACAAAGAGCAAAGAGCACACACTAAATGCACCTTTCCTAAATCATTTTTCGCACATAGTATAAATGCAAATGCAAATGCATGTATTTGTTTTTTGTTTTATTTAATGTGAAAATGTCAAAAAAGAAAACTAAATGTGGTAAAGATCTGAAATATTTTTACTTAAAGCGACATTTCGACAATTTCTTTTTCAAAATAGAAAGGAAGACTAAACAAAACTTTTCGATTTTGAATAGAGAATGCTTTCAACACTTCAAAATATCAACAAATCAAATCAAATACATGACAAAAATTTCAATTGACTATCCAAGGAAGGAAGACTCAACGACACTTCTCTTTTTGATACAAAACGAAAGTTACAAAACTTCTTTGCACCAAAACGACAGTTTGATTTAAGCAACTTTTCGACAAAGGATTGCAAATGATGGACAAATACATGAAAACATTTGCTAATCCTAATCAATGGAGGCTGAACTATGTAAAGCAAGGAGGCTTTAGCAATGAGATATTGTTCATGAGCAGCAAAACAATTGAACAGAGCTGAAAACAAAGATAAAAACCCCAAATTTCAAGGAGAGAAATAGGATTACTCAGTCATCGCACCTATGCTTCAAATAAATAGGGATGCATCTCACCTGCTACACTCAGGAAGTGCAATGCATACTGGCTTCCAGTGACAGACAGTGAGATGGGCCAGGGAGCGCAACTAAGATGGGTTTTGGTTCAAATTTGCCGCTGATTTTAGTGAGTTAAGCTGAGCTATTATGGACAGTAAAGAAAAAAGTACAGGGGTATGACCTTGGAAGGTTATTGAGCTACCAACAGGGCATCTAGAATTCTTGTAATTCAGATGTTCAAATCATAAACTAAACCGGAGATTGACTGAAGCAACATTCATCTACTTTGCAATTATAGAGGAAGAGCAATTCGAAGGCTATCTGGCTAACTTCAAGCTCCGTCTATAGTTTATAAAACAAACAAACAAACAAACTATTTGATCCCCAGTGGAGTTGCCATTTTGTTTCCGGGAAACTAGTGTCTTTTTGATCTGCTAGCCCCACTAGGATTGACAGTTATCCTAGAAACAAACAATCAAAGCAATTTGCTATTTCCTCTATGTATGATAGATAAGAGAGAAGCAAAAGGACCAACCCGGATCTTCGGTTTGACTCCTTGCTTGATTTCTCTCCCCCTTGATAGAGCTTGTGCCTCTTATCCTACTTATCTCGCTCAAAGAATACCTATAGAGACAAAGTAACAAAACACCATCAAAGCATCTTGATCTATTATATCATAAGCAATGTAGAATCAGAAATACATTGGACATACAATAGCATTCACAAATACATTCACAAATACACAATTGTATGGAAGAAAACTCAAAGAACTTTATTAAAATAGAAGGGATAATTACAACCCGGCTGACTGATCCAGCATCATCCTCCTAGCATCAAAGCCCTCTTCACCTCATGAAAAGCAAGATCACCCAAATGCTCTTTCTCAGATACAAACTATCAGCACTTCCTTACAAATTACCAAATTCCAGCCTCTAGATCTCTCAGATGAGGGATCCATTTATAGATGTCTAGAAGAGAGTGAGTCATCTCTAGGTTTTTGATTAGTGTCATTCCACTTGTTGTTCTTGGTTCCACTTGGAGATTTCTTGGATATCTTACTAATACCTGGGCGAATTCAGAGAGGCAAGTGTCATAGGAGAAGTTTCTAGAAGATTCCATGAGCATCCAGTTAGAAAACTGTCTCTGAAATTTGTCCATTCTCGCTCATCGCACCCCACAGAAGGCCTCTTCAGTATGCATCATTCCTGGCTAGTGTAGGAGTCAGTATGCATCACACCCTGACAATGGAGCAGTCAATATGGTCCAGTTTTGGCCAATTTTGAGTGGTTTTTTAGGTGGAACTTCTAGGGAATGATGTAATCAATTGACCATGATCCTTTAGGGTATGAAACAACACTTTTAGGGGTTAAAGAGCCCTTGGTTTATCTACATATAGGATTGGGGTTGCAGTGCCCAAATATGTCTATAACAGAGTGACTTCGAATCAAACTTGATGGTTGTAATTTCTTCTTCTATTCAATAAAGTATTTGAACCTTTTTCCCATATGCTTATCTTGTTATATGATGCTTATATGTGTGAATGTATATGATTCCATTTACTTGTCTTCAATAGATCTTTTGCTTTGATCGGTTCTTTGTCTTCTGTTGATGTTTACAAGTACTTCTCAAGCATGTTAAGTATGGGAAGGAGCAACAAGATTGATAAAAAGGAGACAAGAGTAAAAAAGAGATACAAGTAGGTCCTTTCAACTTCTTTGTCTTATCTATTACTTATAGGAAAAGGCTAAAGTGCTTTAAACTATTGTTCTAGATATGGCTACTTATCTAGGGAATTAGTATTTATCTATAGATACCAAATTCTCCAAACCAAATTGGCGACTTCGCTGGGGAGAGATCATCCTTACTAGTAGCTTATCCACGTCCTACGACACACTTGCAGACCCTACTTGTGTTCATTAATTTTATTTCAGCTCTTTTGCATTGAATTTTGGTCAAAACTGTGTCAAATTACCTCTTGAAATGGCTCACTGTCACCAGTGTAGGCTTGTGAGGGACACGGTACACTACAGAGCACCCTTGGCTTAGGGACAGTGCTCTGAAGTGCACTATCTCCCATTCAGGGCTGTGCTGATCCTCCTAGGGCCAGTTTCCCACCTTTGGATTGAGTTTTTGCCAGCTTCCTTCTGTTTGATTGCTTGATGATTGGTCAATGAATGTCATGTCTTAGAAAACAAGTTTTTATCTCCTTTTTTAGCCCCATTTTTACTTGGTTGATTAATGTTTCTTAAATGTTTTCTTTGTTATTGTCGATCCATAGTCAAAGTTAGATTATAGTCAATTAATCTTTGTTCGAAAGAAAGTGTCGTAAAAGTCTTATTTTCCTTCGTAACAGAACTGTCATAAAGTCTTCGTTCTTGTTAAAGATTGATTGATTGTATGTGCATTAGTTTCCTTTTTTTTCATCATAACATTAAGGGAATCTAAAAGAAAAACTTGCATCGTGCATTGAAAAAGTTTGTGTGTGCTCATAGGAATAGTTTAGGGAAATTGCATTAGATTGTGCTCTTTGCTCTTTGATTGAAAGAAATTTGATTGCTCTATCCCTACTGGCTAAGATTTTCATTACTAAATTGAATGAAAAGAATTCTTATCATATTAGTTGCATTCTAGGAATTGCAAACATACATCACGTGTTGAACCTTGAAAGGAAAATTGTTAAGAGGATCAACTTAAAATTCATCTAAATTAACCTAACGGAGAATTGTCATCTAACGCAAAACATTTAGAGGTTCTAGGCTAGAGACGTGTTCTAATGTCGTAAAACATAGAAGTTGTCGCTAACTTGTTTGCAATACATCCTAAGTGTGATATCTCATTCCATGTACGTGAGTATATCATAGCTCATCCACGTACCTTCGGGTATATAGGGCGGTGTTACAATACGTAAAGTATATGGGAATTCTCTCACTGTGCGGTTTTGCATTAGATAGCGCTAATACAGATTGGGCCTCCATGTAATTTTGGGTATATATGGGAGGAAAACACTAGGTTTCTATCCATCCTTAAGTAACCAAGTTAGCCACCTTGTACACTATGATACACCGAACACAACATTTGGGGAGATTGCCTGCCCGTACTTCTCGGTTTGCCGGGAGGTATTTTGCAGTTCACAATTGCTTGGTAATCCTTTTTCCTAGATCATCCCTCTTTTGTTTTGTTATGTTATTTTGATTAAAATGAAATTAATTGACCACGGATAACATCCTCCATGCTCGCTCCTTAGTTGATCTTAGGTTGATACATATGGCGACAAATCCGGAGTTTACCGATCAAGAAATTCCTTTTGTTAGGAATCCTAGTCCTTTTCCTCCTTTTGTAAATATTGGTGCTTTCTATATGGATGCATTATCCCTTCCGGTATTTACCATTGGCTTGCCAGTATGGTTGTTTTCAACCTCCTTGGTTCAAAATGTCATGATTTCTCTGCAATCAAGTACTCCTCCAACTAGACAAAATGAACCTCCAGTTGATCCTAAAGTTGACCCTTTGCTTTCTTCCTCATTTGTTTCTTCCTCCCCTTCTTCCTCTTCGCTTGGTGAAAGTATTGGTACTAGTAACCAGGTGGCTACGAAGAAGAAGAAGAAGAAGAAAATTTAGCAGGGGGGTAACCAAGCAACGATTGCTTTGAATGCAACTTCTAAGGAGAAACCATCCAATAAGCCTCACAAAGTTCGATATCCATGCAAACTTTGTACAGGAGATCATCTTCTTTGAAATTGTCCTAGTATTACTCAAATATTATAAGAATGGTCTTCTCATTCTCATCATCCTGTGTCATCAACTTCTCGAGATCATGCTGGTGACACACCAATAACTAGTGGTAGTAAAGTTCATGGAAAGAAGGGTAAAGTTAAGTTTCCCTGTGGGTTGTGTGAAGGGAATCACCCCATTCACCTTTGTCCCTATCTGGATGAAGCCAAAAAAGTGTTGGATAACCATCCTGCATCTCCACAGTGACTTCCATCTGGTTACAGGAGACTCTCCCTTAATCCTTCACTAGTTGATGAATTGACTGACCAAAATCAACCACCAGCCAAAACCACTCTCTCTAAAAGTGAATCCTATGAGTTTATACCTGACCCAAATCAATAGGTCAAGGAAATAGTTGGCCCGATTTCACCTTCAGTTAATCATACCTTTCCTGTAGAGAGTGAGTATGATACCACTCAAGTTCTTTTTGTTTCTTTAGATTCTAATGAGCTTGGAGGAAACCTCCTGTTCCATCAATATAGGAGGAAAATATTCCCGTTCTCGTAACTCAAGGGGATAATTCTCCCATTCTTACGGTACCCCCTCCAAGTAGTCTGGTCACTTCCTTTGATTGGAATCGACTGGCAAGATGCTATCTTCCTTCTTATGTGCCTTTCTAGGTCATAGTACAGGTTTGTAATATGATTGTATCTGGAACTATTATAGATGAAGGTGCATCTGTGAGTATCCTTTCCTCCACTACTTGGCAAGCGTTCAGTTCGCCACCACTTGTGCCTATTACCCAAGATTTGTTGGCTTTTAATAGAGGAACCAGTCAACCATTAGGGATCCTTCCTCAGTTGCCTATTACTTTGGGAGGAAAAATTGTTTATCTCAATGTGATGGTAGTCCTAGGCCCTTTAGATTACAATTTAATTCTTGGGAGTGATTATATTTATGACATGGGAGCTATTGTTTGAATGCTTTTTTGAGTGATTTGTTTCCCACATGAAGACAAAATTGTCACCGTTGACCAGTTTTCATTTCTCAGTCCAAATATGGCTTCTAGTCAACCATCTTCCCTAAATGTTCCTTTTGTACCAATGGTATCATCCCCACCATGGGTTAATTATGTGGCAACCTGTTCCATGCCTACATCAATGGATGATCAATTCCGTGATGTTGTACATTATGTACTGGGGGCATTGGAACTAGATCTCGATTTCCTTGCTATGGATCCCTTCCAAAGCATTGTTCTCCTATCTGATGAGAACCTCTTGGAAGTCATGACCTCTTATGGGTTGTGAACAAGGAATATGAGGATAGTTCTTTTACTGTATCAACCTCATTAAAAAATGAAATAGCCCCCTGAGGATAGTTCCTTGTCTTGTGTCAACCTTGTTAAAAAAATGAAACCAAGGGTATGAGGATAGTTCCTGGTCTTGTGTCAACCTCGTTAAAAACTGAAACAAAGGTCATGAGGATAGTTCCTTGTCTTGTGTCAACCTCGTTAAAAATGAAACAAGGAATATGAGGATAGTTGTTTAACTGTGTCAACCTCATTAAAAAATGAAATAGATACATGAGCATACTTCCTTGTCATGTGTCAAGCTCGTTAAAAAATGAAACAAGGAGAATGAGCATAGTTCCTTGTCTTGTGTCAAGCTCGTTGGAAAATGAAACAAATAATATGAGAAGAGTTCCTTGTCTTGTGTCAAGCTCATTAAAAAATGAAACAAGGTCCCCTAGAGCAAAGTTCCGATTCAAGTCTTTGATTAGATCTTGTAAAATCCTAGTTGAACCTTTCACTTAATCTCGTAAACAAACCTTCATTCCATCCACCTGATAGCCATGAGTCGTCTACCTAGGTGAATGTAATGAAGCTTGGGGAGCATGCACCTAGTGGTAAAGTTAAGTTTACATGTAGGTTATGTGAAGAGAATCACCCCATTCACCTTTGTCCCTATCCGGACGAAGCCAGAAAGTTGTTGGATAACCATCCTGCTTCACCACAGTGACTTCCATATGGTTACACGAGACTCTCCCTTTCATCATGTTGGGGGCATGTAAACCAATCTCAAGCATAGTTCTTCATTTCAAGCTTGTGTAAAAATGAAACTAAATTCAAGCATATCTCTTCGTTTTAAGCTTGTGTAAACATGAAATTGAATCCAAGCATAGTTCCCTATGGTTCAAGCTTGTCTAAAAATAAACCCATTTCCATTTTAACCCTCGTGATTTCCACTCTATCAGTCTCTTCCACTAGATGAGCCTTGGTTTTTCTCCTTCCATCGTCACTATCTGCTTGGCTGATCATACACTTTCACTTGGTTGTTTTACCCTTTTTTGAGGAACAGTTGTAATGAGTGGTCTTATTAGCCAACCTATTCACATAAATCAACATGTTTTGAGAAGTTCCAACATCACGTGAACCAATTTCTATCCTAGACACCACTTGTTCCTCAAAGTGAAGTACTCTTTAAGCTCTTTTCAGACTCTCAAAATATGAAAAGATTGCTGAGTGCTTGTCCTTTTCAGCTCGTTAACGGATTGGAAATGACATCTACTCAGTACAAGTTTAACCCTTTTTCAAGCTGAGATAGATTATTTATGAAAAAGGAATACGTTGACTAAACATGGTCAATAGGTTCTCTCTTGTTTTACACTTTTTCGGTCTTGAGAGATAAATCTACGAGAAAGAACTTGTCGAGTTTCCTTTTCGTCCCTTTTCAAACTCTCTAAACATGAAAAGGACCAAGTTATCTTTATCGTTAAACTCGTTAAAACATCAAATAGCAACAAACTTGTCGATCATGACAAGACTGAGTTTCACCTCTGCTGGACTCGTTAAAACATCAAATAGCGATGGATTCACCCGAAGGGTGGAATTATACAAGAAGCATATGTTATCCTCCTCAAGCTTGATAAAAATAAAGAGTTACTGGTCAGCAATGATTGGGTAAAATGGAAAAGGGGTAAATCGCTTCTGGTAGTGGGTCGCTCTTGAACATGACACTTTAACCTCATCACCATGACTATTTGGGTTGGGTTATCTTCTTGATGGTCATCATACCTTGGTCTATCATACCATCCATTACTTTTTGTTTTGGGTCAATGCTACCAATTCATTTCAGTGTTGCTGACATGTTCAAGAGAATTCATTCAGTTAAAATTCATCCATTGCAATACCATAAACCTTCATTTTAATGACCACCATTCCTGAACCTTGTGTCATCAGTCAAATTCTGTCTCCAAAATCATTATACTTGTTTCGTTTCGTTGATGTGGGATACATCAAGGCCCTCTTGCTACGAATCGCTTCTTTTCGACATCATCTTATTATCCAAGAAGTTGACTTAGAAACACCCTTCCAGTACCTTGAGGCTTGCATACATCAATGGCAGGTTTCTCGCTTTCAGCGATAGGTTGACATCAATGGCCTTTGACTGAAAGACTTTATATGGTGTTTGACATCAAATCATCCATTCACACCATGCAAAATTTACTACAGTACCTTGAGGATCATTATCATTATCGGTGATTTCTCTTGTGTTTGTTAATGGCTTACATCATTGGTTGGTAATCAGATGGTGTCTTCCCATGTTCTAGTTCAGATCACATATTCACATGGTTAGACTCATACTCGAGTAAACAATTGAATGAGATAGAAGACCCTAGATCTAATTTCATCCATCCAGGTTGCGATTTCAGGAAATGTACCAAATCATCTGTACAATGGCTTTACATTGATGGTCATTTCGATCATGGGTCTATATCTGTAGACGACTCTCTATGTACTTGTAATGAAAGTTTATATGTTGAGCATGGGTATGAATTCCCTCAGCGATTCATGAGAAAAAATAAAAATATCATGATATTATGTATTGTAATTGATGCAGGTCACCTTCCACTTCGAAACCTCGTCATCACATCGTAAAGAATTTCATTTGACATTTACTTTTTTCGACTTCATGCTTTAGGGGGTAGCTATTACAGATCCATTTGGGCACATCACTCCCATCATCTAGATCAGTGTTTTAGGGCTCATAAAACCCTAATTTCAGTTGCTACATGCCCCAAACAAGTCACCCTTTTGAATTCCTCCTTCCCAAATAGTTTCATGACTTGAAGACATCCTGAAATGACCTCTAAAGGGACCAACACAGGTGGGCCCATGTAAAGGTCCATTGCAGAGCAGTTGAGTCCATGCCAGGGTGCTCTACAGAGCACTTAGGCCATATTTCACCTGCGCTGGGTGAGATTGAGCAAAATTCACATAGGTTTTGGGGAATATACTTATGTCTTGGAGTCATCTACAAGTTTCCCTCACTTATCAACTCTTATGAGCTTGAAAATGGATGAATGAGTTAAGATGCTATCCTCTCATTCCTTCCTCCATGGAACTAATTCTAAGTATGGAAGGCCATTAAATACCCCCATTTATGACATAACCTCCTTCATCTTCCTATAAATTGAACGCTCATCTAAGTGATAAGGGGCTGGACTATGTTGAATTGTAAGGCGATAATGTTGTTATGATAATTGACTTTGAGATAAGTATTGTTATGCTACAAGTTTGTCATGCTTTTGATCTGATGTGGATATGATCCGAGTTGGAGGAGTGACTTCGAATCAGACTTGATGGTTGTAATTCCTTCTTCTATTTAATAAAGTATTTGAACCTTTTTCCCATATGCTTATCTTGTTATATGATGGTTATATATGTGAATGTATCTAATTCCATTTACTTGTATTCAATAGATCTTTTTCTTTTATTGGTACTTTGTCTTCTATTAATGTTTACAGGTACTTCTCAAGTGTGTTAAGTATGGGAAGGAGCAACATGATCGATACAAAGGAGATAAGATGAAAGTGGAACTACAAGTAGGTCTTCTCATCTTCTTTGTTTTATCCATTGCTTATAGGAAAAGGCTAAAGTGCTCTAAACTGTTGTTCTAGATATGGCTACTTATCTAGGGAATTAGTATTTATCCGTAGATACCAAATTCTCCAAAACACATTCGATGTCACAATTTCAATGGTGCATTTAGATCCAACAACTGAGCATTCCATTCTTCGGTCAACATCAGAGTTGAGGTATATGAAGTGTTTTTGTCATTTACTTCTTTGATCATTTGTTGTGAGAAGTACTATGTTGTTTCGATTCCTGCTTTATATATGATGCGAAATATTTGTGTCTATTTCATGTGAGATGTATTCATCATGGATTGTTATGTATGTTTTGATTGAGATCCCTTTGTTGCCATGATGGCAAAATACTCATTGTCACCATGGGTGTTTTGGTTGAGATCCTTTTGATGCCATGATGGTGGGATGCTCATTGTCACCATGTGTAAGTTTATGTCATGTTGATAGGAGGCCCACTGTGAGTGATAGTTTTTGTAGTGGAACATGTCGTGGAGAGAATTTGCCACTCATGTAGAGGGCACATATTCTTGTATGAAAAAAAATAGTCCATGCATGTCTGCACCATTTCTAGCACTGAATGAAGTAGCCAACACCATGTTGACACCGGGCCCTGAGACGTAGTCCACACTAGACGAACTTTGTTATCAATGTCTCCTGTTTATGATTTGTTGATCCTCATTATGTTTCCATTTTCTTAAGCATGAATATATGTTCATTTATGCTCTTATAAAATGCAATTCTAACTACATCACAAAAGCAAAAGATCTTGGTTATATCCGGGAGTTGAGTCAACTTGGATCAAGTTTGGTATCAGAGCAATCTTCGCATGGATGTGAATTGCGAGTGTGAACAATGGAACATGCATCGATAGAGGATGACAAAGAGATGTACGAGAAAATGCTCAGAGTGTCCAAAAATATGGACATAATGTATGAAGCTCTACAAGAAGAGACAGAGGAAAAGTAGTGATTGCAGCTTCAGTTGCGAACCGTGGAAAAGGCCTTGGAAGAACTGAAGCAAGCAACCAGAGTCTTCAAGCAGATAACGCTGAATTGAAGATGCTTTTACAAGAAGAGAAAGAGTAGAAATAGAGCTTGCTATGACAGCTGCAAGCTAAGGATGAGGCCTTGAAAATTTGCAGTGTGACCCTTATGAGGTAAAAAGTAATTCTATGACTTGATTTATGTTTCCTGATGATGATTTCGCTGTTTTTGAAAATCATAGCATAGGAATTGGCTCCAAACTGCTGAAGAAAATGGGGTATGAAGGAAAAGGCTTGGGAATGAATGTCCAAGGCATTGTCAACCCCATCAAAGTAGAGGAATTACCCCATTAGGCAGGACTCAGGTATGTCAGGAAGGAAGTTGGGGAATGTGCCAAGGCAACCAGCGAACCACCGACAACAGATGATGAGAAGCCCTCATCAGTTCTTTCCAACTCGATAGTGGAGGTAAAAGATGTTCATTTCCCTTTATTTTTAGCTTCACATAGTATAATTTATGTTGGAAATGTGGAGATACCAATTATAGGGACAAAGTTGAGGCTCCTTACCAGGATGAGGTACAAGGAAGGAGAAGAACTTGGTGTTAATAGCGAAGGAATAACTCAGCCATTGGAGGTCATGCAAAGACCTTGATTTGCAGGCTTGGGATACACCGAAGGAAAATGCTCAAGGGTGTCAGATGCTTCTGAGATATTGTTGAAATCGTCAAGGAAAGATAATGATGTGAACACATCACCATCATCCCATGGAAGCTCACATTGCAGGGATAGAGTTGAGGCAAGCTCTCATCGCCATAATTACACCAGAGACAGCAAGGAAAGGTATAACAAGTCCCAATATTTGAATGTTCATTTCAATTACAATAATGTTCTTAATGATGGACATAAATTATGGCATCAAAAAACATGTACTTTTTGTGGTTTACATAACCATGTATTTGATGAGTGTTGGAAGATAATGGCAGCAAGACAAAGGATGAGGTGTGAAAGACCCTCTCAATAGCAGGTAAAGAAGACGGTAAATCAGATATGGAGGAAGAAGACTTATTGTAGTCATTGCAACAGAAGTGGTCATCAAAAGGCCACATATAGGAGGCTCCATCTAGAGCAGCGCCTTAAAGACAAAGCGTCGGTGCATGAACCAGTTGAAAAAGTCGTTCAATGAGAAAAACCACTACAGGAGGATGACTCATTCACATTGATAAGTGAGAAATGATTCTTCTAGGTGTGGTAGAATGTCATGGTCTTATTTTTGCCAATCATGTGTTTCATTTTAAATTATAAAGGTGATGATGTGTTTTCCATCACTTGTTGCAACAACAATGATGTTTGGCCTTATTTTTTGTTTCATTTTAAACTAAGAAAGTGATGATGTGTTTCCATCACTTGTTAAAGAAACAATAGTGTTTGGCCTTATTTTTGTAAATCTTGTGTTGTAGTGATAATGTGTTTACCATCACTCGTAGAAGAAACAATGATATTTTGGCCTTGTTTTGATAGCTGGGGTATTATTTCCATTTTGATGTAAACTTGACCATCAAGTATGTGTTATAAACTTGTGACAAGTATGGGATGCTTGGGTCATTAGTTGGTCTTGTAAATCAAGAATGTAATTTGTAAAACAATGTACTATAGGGTTGCAAGGGATACAGGTATCGGCTCATCGCTTATGGCTTTGAAGGACAAATGTGAAGGAGAAGGAAGGGTGACTTATCAGACACTTGTAAGTGCAGACAAGGTAGAAAGAAGTTGCAGATTATTTTTCATGATTTTAGAGGACCAAAAGCTCCTTAGTGAGGAGGATTGATCCAGGTGGCTCTAGACACATGCAAAAGTCCAAGAGGGCTTAGAAATGGTCAAAATTAAAAGTGGTCATATTTCTCTCAAACCAACACTAGATCGAGCTGCTCATTGCCCTAATTCCAACAGTATGAACAACACTCCAATCCGAATTTGTATGAGGAAGATAGAAGCAGTCAAAGTTCAAGGTTGACTTTCCCATGGGGTGGGCTTAAGGAGGGTGCAATTTGGCAGAAACCAGCACCGGAATTTGGTCAGTTTTCCAGGCGAATTTTTGGTATCATTAATTTCCCTAATAACTCCTATGTTTTGAGAAAATGCCCAAAATGGCTAATGTTTGTTTATATATATATAATAAAAAAAATTATTGAATTTATGGGGTGGTGAGCCACCAACCACACCACACCTGACGACCATTGTATTACTAATAGAATGTGTTATATTGGGTCGGCCCACACCCCTCCATATGCCACTTATAACAACCGGAGGTGGCGAGGCTTGAACCCGCCTGACCAACATGGTCAGCCCACCTCCCAGGTGCCTCCACACAAAACAAGACAAACTACAATGCCAACCCAATGCCGCCATTACCAAAAAATTATGCCTAAAATGGAAGGTGGAGGGTTCGACACCGTGAACTCTGCCCTCCTAACCTCCTCCACCACCATTGAGTGATGGGCCTCTAAATTAGACATAAATTAAGGCCCATGCCTCTAAATTAAACATAAATTAAGGCCTATGACCATCCTTTGGCACAATAAACCTCTCTTTTTGCATTAGATAATGTATTTTTAACTTTAATGTATTCATTAGGAAGGTTTATGAATAATTTCATGTTTGTGCCTAATATTATTTATTTTTGTGGAATATTATGAGAATATTGGGCAGATTATGAAGATTTGGAGGAGGAGATAATTTAGGGACTTGCTCCCTACTACAGGAGGATTACTATTAAATAATAAATTAAAAATATATTGTGGAACTCCAATGATTGAGAAAATCTAGGAATGTGTTCCCTGTCATTTCATGCAGAGTCCTAGTATTGGGAACCAGATCCACTAATCAAGGGATTTTGGTGGGGAAAGCTTCCTCCATTCATGGGGAATGATTCATAATAATTTTGTATAAGTACCAAGTTGAATTTTCCTCTAGGAAGAGATTTTCATTAGTGTTCTTGTGGAGAGAACTCGTATTTCTGTAGCTCCATTGTAGTTTCTTGCAAGGATGTAACTGTATTGATGAAAATAATGAAGATTGGTGTCATGTTCAGCTTCTAAATCTTGTTTTTCCTCCATAGGTATCTGAGTTTCCTTGGGCTTGGCCATCCTAGGAGCCTCAAATCCCTTTTGTATCATTTTCTTTCCTTCTTTTCACTTCTTATTCACATGCATCTCTTGTTTTATTTCTTTCTATTTTTGTATTTAGTATTAATGATTTCTTGTTGTAGGATTGGGTTAAATGGTGGATGCAAGTTCTTTTGCAATATCACAAGCATCATTTCATTCTTGGAAAAGTTTTGGAATGTCATAGTAATCATTGAGCTACTTGGATTAGCTTTCTTGTTCTCAATCTAGATTTATTGAACTCCTTTGTGGGAAAGAACAATAAATTTCTGCTATTTTTTAGATTTTGCTAACGAGCTTCAATCAATTTGGTTCCATTTGCATTAGATAAAAAAAAAATTATAGTTCATAACAAAAAATACCCCATTGCATTTTCACATGATTAGGTTAGGCATTTTATAGATTTACTAGCTCACTAGTTCTCGAATTTCAAGATTTTCGACTAGTAATTCTCTGCTACTTTTTAGCATGGGTTAAGAGAGGTATTTTTGAGTGATTCCAATTGGAATGGGGACCTAAGACATCCTAGTCAATAAAAAAAGTTGTCCCATCCAATTTTGATTTGATTTTCTTGGTGATTCGATGAATTATTATTTCGTATGGTAAATTTGTAACATCCTTTAGTAAAACAGAGGATCCTGTAGGCAAACTAGGGGATCCTATAGGAGGACTACTACATCATGCAGGAAATCCTATAGTGGCCTGTTTTGAGCCCAAATTGAGAAAAATCATCATTGCAGCTAGGATTAGGCCCCTACTTGACCTCCAAGACATCAAAATCATTGTACCCTTCTTCCTCCACACCTGTCTCCCCTGCCAAAGATCAAGGAAAGATTAGCATTTGCATTTATAAAGCAAAAATATTAAAAAAATGAGTTCTTTTATATTTACACATGCACAAAGCAGTTAGTACTCTCTAGATCAGATTTAATGCTTAAATTAGTTAAAACATCACATGTGACAAATAGGGTTAAAATAGGGTCCTTTTTCAAGAAAAGTGTGTTAAAAAGTAGATAGAAGATTTCATGTTACTTTACAAGCATTTTTGAATTCAGTCTTTCATTCATAAAAATAGGAAGCATTTCTTTTCTATCATGACAGCAAAGGAAGGACACATTGTATGTTGCACATATAGTGCTGATACCTCTTAAGTTTGTACAAACCCCGGGTTGATAATTAAAGTCGGTAGCCTTGGGAGTTGCAACATTCTTGTTGCAATACCAAGGCTCATCACCTTTTGGCACTTTTGCCAGGGAGGTGTTAAAGTATGCATTGTTTTCTTCCCTAGTTGATTCATTTATTTTTACTTTTTGCAAAAACAAAAAATATTTCCATTAGGAATATTTAATTTCAAAAGTAGAAAATTGCATTGCATTATAGTTTTCATTCAATCATAAAAGCAAAGACAAAAAATTCTCCAACACCAACCCACCCCACTATTTAATCACGTGGTGTAGTAAGAGCCACATCACCATTCACTTTTGTAGGTAGAAGAAGAATATGGCAAAGAATATAGAAGAAATGGATGGAGATAAGACAATGAGGAAGATCCTCTCAGATTTCTCATTCAAGATACTGATGGTAGTGTGCACATGAAGAACATCCCTCGATCTTTTCTTCAAAAATTTCATGGTCTAAGGTCAGAGGATCCAGAAACCTTTCTCTTTGAATTTGAAATTGTTTGTAGATCTTATGGTTACTTATTAAAAACTCAAAAACTGAGATTGTTTCCTGCAAGATTGAAGGATAGAGCTCTTAAATGGTTCATGACTTTAGGGACTAATTCAATAAGATCATGGAATGATATGCAAAATATATTTCTAGAAAAATATAAAGATCATGATCTTAAAAAAGAAATGTTTAGAATGAACCAAAAATAAGATGAGAGTCAAGAGGATCTAATAGAAAGGTTAATGTATAATGTTAAGAGGGAAAAACTACATAATTTAGGATCTAACACACTAAAAACCCTCTTACTTAGAAAAATTAGGGATAAATGGATTAATCTCCTTGATCTCATGAGTAGAGGTGATGTATACCAATTATCATTTGAAGAAATTTGTGAAACATGCAAAAAAATATCAAGAGGAAGGGCAAGAGTAGGTAAATCAACATCAAGATCGATAAGTCAAGCTAAACTTGAAAATTTTCTTGATAACTTTAAAACAGAAATTATTAGCAATCTAAGTGAACAAGTAGAAATGTTAAGAATAAAAAATGAGAAAAATGAAGTTGCTGATATTTATGTTGTCCATGTAGAATCACATGATGTTAAATATTGTCCATCATTGCCAAGGTTGAAGGAAGTTTACCAAGAGGAAAATGGAGCAAGTCAATTTCCAATGCAGCTATATTATGTAGCTCCAAGAGGACCATGGAATCCTATTCAACCTAGTATGATGCAAGAACCTAATTCACAATTTCAAGCTTATGCACATCCATATCAAAGTAATTGGAACACACCCTTTCCTTGGCAACATTGGCCATCTCAACCTCAAAACCAATTTTGGCAACAAGGTTGGCAAGGAACTTATGGGAGCCATCCACAATACCCTTTATATTTTCCTTAATATCCTCCATACCCAAATCCATGTTATCCCTACCATTCATCTCCACCACAACCACAACCCCAACCACATCCATCTCAAATATCCACTCCCACTCAACTACATGTACCACCATTTCCAAACCCACACATTGAAGTAGCTCAACCTACTTAAAACGCTGAGGTACAACACTTCCAATCATCTCCTATTGAGATCAATGGTATTCACCATATCTCAAGAAGAGTATTGCAAAAAAGAGATTATCTTGATATCATTGAAGGACCACATCCAGAAGAAGAAGATTCAAATGAGAAGACCACAAAATCATGGGTTGCACTTGATGAAGAGCAAACATCAAAATTAGAGAGCGAGAGATCTCCGTCATGGTTACCATCAAATATTCCATGTATTCAAGAGAACAATCAGCAAAAAGAGGAAGATTTGAAGGTCATAGTAGAAGAAGGCATGAAGAATGACCCAGATAAGAAAGAAAACCAAGGACATAAAAGTTATATTGAGGTTTGGTACCAGGAAATCAACAAGATGGAGCATCACTCTCTTCTTCACTTATGCTTGATCCTTTCAAAGTCAAATCATTTGGTCTCTGAAATCTAGGTACATGTCAAAGCTTACATTTCAAGCCTACACATAATTTTTTCTATCATCTTGATGTGCACATGGCTCCATTGGAAGTATTCTTATACTTGAAAGTGATTTTGTTTTTCAAGTAGGGTAGAGCAGAAAAAAAATGAAAAATAAGAGAAAAAATAAAAATCTCAAGTGAAAACATCCTTTGAGGCGCCTCAAATTGACTCATTGATTGAAAACCTCCATGAGGTGGTCAATGGGTTGGGAAAAAAGAAAAAAGAGAAAAAAGAAAAGATCCTACGTGAAAAACTCCTTTGAGGTGCCTAGGCAGACCTACTAGTTGAAAACCTCCTTGAGGCAGCTAGTAGGCTTAGAAAAAAAAAAGAAAAGAAAAAAATAATAATTCTTT
The DNA here is from genome assembly GCA_031772625.1 of Pinus tabuliformis. Classification (NCBI taxonomy): domain Eukaryota; kingdom Viridiplantae; phylum Streptophyta; class Pinopsida; order Pinales; family Pinaceae; genus Pinus; species Pinus tabuliformis. The sequence goes on along the minus strand of CM062804.1, from coordinate 356,807,330 downwards.
GCTCCATGTATCTCTCTAATGAATGCATGTACTCTCCAACACCTGCAAGCAACAAAAACATGTTGGTACCAAAAGAAAAAATTGGTCAAGCCTAGTCAAAAGAAGTCAAATTTTGACTTTCTCCTCCTTTGCTCAAATTCTCCAACAAGGCCAAAGCCATGTCAATCCATCACCCTCATCTATTTCCACCATCCACCCATCATTCTCAAGATTTCCCCATTCAGTTTGCTTGTTGTCCTAAAAAACTACAGGAAGGCTCTGTTTTACTACAGGAAACAAAAAATACATAGAGCAGAAATTTTGTTTTTTCCATTCAAGCAATTTCAACAAATTCCAATGCACAATTCTAAAAAAATTAGCCTCCATCACCTACAACCATTTTTTCATTTTCTCGATATCCATGCATCCATTTAAAAAGTTGTTTCATGAGGATATGCATATGGATGATGGTAACATTTCCAAGAAAATTCAACAAATTCTAGTGCATGGTTTCCAAGAAATCGGTCTCCATCACCTTCAACCATTTTTAGTCTTTTCGCAAGATTCGTGCATCCATTGACCAAATGTTTTTTATGGGAAGGTGCATAATGATGATGAAAACATGCTCCGAAAGTTTTAGGTTAGTCCATTCTACTGTTTTGGAGATATGGAAAAAACAAGTCTGCTACAAGAGGTTGTCCTAAATTACTATAGGAGTTTCCTGTAGTACTATAGGAAGTTCTAAAAATCTACAAGAAATGAAATCCGATGGAAAAATTATGATGCAGGCCTATTTTGGGATAGGAAGAAAGGACATTGACTTCACCACATCTCAGACAACACCCATCATGACCATGTCATTCTATGGCCACACCTTCCACTCATTCCAATACCTACTTGCCCTCCAACAAAGAAAGGACACAAACATTAAAAAAAAGGGCAGCTACAACAACCTATTTGGAAGTAACAGTAGGCTCTAGGCCTGACCTTCAGCACCATGGTTGAAAGGGGAGAAGCATAACTATAGGCACAATGAAACTCCTCCAGAGCTCAACAGCAATAGAGGAATCCATCATCTGCACATCAACAAGAAGACAACCCATCAGAAAAATAAGATCAACAAAAAACAAAAAGGCAGTCAAGAAGATGTACCTAAGTCATGAGAAGCACAACAACATCAACTCAGCAGCAACATGCATGTCTCTCCAACAACCATCAGGTAGGTATATGTATGAAATATTCTTGACCTCTTCTCTTGAGCATATTATAGTTAGAAATTTGTTGTCAATGCATGAGAAATGAGGTTTTATAAGCTAAGGATGGCTCAGCAATCTCAGTCGCCTTAAACTAGTTAATTGCAGTTCACTCCTTCACTCATGAAATGTTGAAAAGTCAAATTATCAAGGTTGATGATTTCAAGGAATGAGGACAATAATTAAAAGAAGACATTTTTGCAAAGGCCAAGTCACCACAACACTCCAAGCCCTCCATCCACTTCATATTCACTTTCTATCCATCATTCATCCATCCCATTTCATAATTTTAAGAAAAAACCCTATCTCACCCTGAAAATTTCTTGAAAAAAAAATAGAGCATCTTCTCCATTTTCACAAACCTACATCATTTCTCATCACTTCCATACAGTTAAAAGACTCTGAAAGAGAAGGAATGGCTGCTACATGAAGATAGAATGTTGCTACAAGAAGGAAGAAAAAACAAATTGTGCTAAAACCCAAAATGACAGTGCCTATGAGAGACCTAATCAAAACAGAGAACTCCAATGCCATTAGGCAACCATCTAGGCCACAAGAGAGAAGAAGAAGGAAACAAAAGGAAATGAGACATCCACCATCAAAACAGAATTCAAACTACAGTGATGAAAAGAGACTTTCCAAGAGGTCTCTAATATCTTTCTAGCTTTTCTCCAAGGCCTAAAAGATGTTATAGAAATGAGAGAAAGGAATGGGAGTCAAGATTAGGGCCTGTCCTAGGTTCAAACTATCATTTATGCTCAAAAAGGGTTTCCTATAGTTTTAACAGGGTTTCCTGTAGTTTTGACAAGAATTACTACAAGACGTCCTAGTTATCATCTAAAGGCATTTTGAAGGTTTCAGAGGTGTCCAAATGGTGGGACAAGGTAGTACAAGGTTGATAAGGATGTGGAAGACCTTGGTAAACTGAAAAATATTCAAGAAACCATCTTGAGTAAGGGGAATAAGGCAAGCTAATGGTCTCAAGAAACAACGATTTTTCTTTTCACAAATATGTTTTTGGGCTTGTCCTTGTAGAACTTATAGTGAAGATTCTTAAGAGAAAGGACTGAGGGGTGCACAAGAGAGAAGCCACCAGGGCCATGAATGAGGCACAATGAGGTCACTAAGTTGCTCATAGGATGAGCAACACTTTCAGCAGGGGGTATGATGGGCCTCTAAATTAGACATAAAGTAAGGCCCGTGACTCTAAATTAAACATAAATTAAGGCCTATGACCATCCTTCAGCACATTAAACCTCTCTTTTTTCATTATATAATGTATTTTTAACTTTAATGTATTCATTAGGAAGGTTTATGAATAATTGCATATTTGTGCCTAATATTATTTATTTTTGTGGAATATTATGAGCATATTGGGCATATTATGAAGATTTGGAGGAGGAGATAATTTAGGGACTTTCTCCCTCCTACAGGAGGATCACTATTAAATAATAAATCAACAAGATATTATGGAATTATGGAACATATTTTGGAACTCCAATGATTGATAAAATCTATGAATGTGTTCCCTGCCATTTAACACATATTCCTAGTATTGGGAACTAGATCCACTAATCAAGAGAATTTGGTGGGGAAAGCTTCCTCCATTCATGGAGAATAATTCCTAATCATTTTGTATAAGTACTAAGTTGAATTTTCCTTTAGGGAGAGATTTTCATTAGTGTTCTTGTGGAGAGAACTCGTATTTCTGCAACTCCATTGTATTTTCTTGCAGTGATGTAATTGTATTGATGAAAATAATGAAGATTGGTGTCATCTTTAACTTCTAAATATTTTTTTCCTCCATAGGTCTCTAATTTTCCTTCGGCTTGGCCATCCCAGGTACCTCAGAGCCCTTTTGTATCATTTTCTTTCCTTCTGTTCACTTCTTATTCACATGCATCTCTTGTTTTATTTCTTTCTATTTCTGCATTTAGTATTAATGGTTTCTTGTTGTAGGATTGGGTTAAATGGTTGATGTAAGTTATTTTGTAGGATCAAAACCATAATTTATTCATTCGAAAATATTTGTAAGGTCACATTAATCATTGAGCTACTTGGATTAGCTTTCTTGTTCCCAAATCCAGATTTTCAGAGTTCCTTTGTGGCAAAGAACAATAAATTTCTGCTATTTTTTAGAGCATGCTAATGAGATTCGATCGATTTGGTTCCATTCGAATTAGATCACAAAAAAATTCTAGTTCATAAAAAAAATTACCCCATTGCATTTTCACTTGATTAGGTTAGGCATTTTATAGATTTATTAGCTCACTAGTTCTCCAATTTCTAGATTTTCGACTAGTAATTTTCTATTACTTTTTAGCATGGGTTAACAGAGGTCTTTTTGAGTGATTCCACTTGGAATGGGGACCTAAGACATCATAGTCAATAAAAAAATTGTCCCATCCAATTTGGATTTTATTTTCTTGGTCATTCTTTTGAAACATAATTTTGTATAGTAAATTTGTAACATCATGTAGTAAAACAGGGGATCTTGTAGGAGAACTAGGGGATCCTGTATGAGAATTAGTACATCATGTAAGAAATCCTGTAGTAGCCTATTTTGAGCTTGAATTGATAAAAAAACATCATTGAAGTTGGGAATAGGCCCATACTTTACCTCCAAACCATCAAAATCATTGTACCCCTCTTCCTCCACACCTGTTTCCCCTGCCAAAGATCAAGGAAAGATTAGAATTTGCATTTATAAAGAAAAAAGATTAAAAAAATTAGTTCTTTTATATTTACACATGCACACAGTAGTTAGTACTCTCTAGATCAGATTTCATGCTTAGATTAGTTAAAACATCACATGTGACAAATAGGGTTAAAATAGGGTTCTTTTGCAAGCAAAGTGTGTTAATAAGTAGATAGAGGATTTCATGTTACTTTACAAGCATTTTTAAATTCAGTCTTTCATTCCTGCAAATAGGTAGCATTTCTTTTCTCTCATGACAACAAAGGAAGGACACATTGTATGTTGCACATATAGTGTCGATACCTCTTAAGTTTGTACGAAACCCGGGTTGATAATTAAAGTCGGTAACCTTGGGAGTTGCAACATTCTTGTTGCAATACCGAGGCTCATCATAAGCCACGAGGGTCGGCTTTGTTAGCTCCACCCACGTATTGTATTTAAACTTGATTCATTCATTTGCCTAAGGACATGGAGGAAGCATCGAACAAGAGAAAATAGTGGAGGAACACGGAGGTGGAACCGTGACTATGTGGAACCCTGAGCCAAGAGTGGAACCATGATTTGCAGGCTAGAGGTGGAACCTTGACACGTTTTTCGAGACAGGGAATATTCTCTTGATTTCAAAGATTCCTTGGGATGTAAAATTTTACATTGTTAGAATGTTATCAAGTTTACAGTCATTTTTGTCAGATTTTCGCAGGGAACGCAATGGTGAGTTCGGATTCTCCTTTTGAGAAGAGGATTTGTAGATTCCCAACAGAGGAGAATCTTTGAAGAATATTAAGGGAATCTTTCAGATTCCTTGGAGACTAAAATTTCCTAGATCCAGAATGCAGCGAATTTTATACTCATTATTCTCAGAATTTTGTAAGGATCTCAATGGTGAGATCAGTTTTCCGATTTGAGTTGCAGATCTCCAGTCAACCCAAAGGAGGGAATCTTTGGAGAATCACGGGGGAATGTAAAAGATTCCTACAGACCCATATTTTTCTGGTGTCAGAATTCGACAAATGGATAGTTGATTTTACACCTCTCGACGACACTGTTATCACCAAAAAATTGATCATCTAGCCTAATTTACTAGATGGATTGAAGTACACCATGTAAAGCCAATTTTACCATAGTAAAATTTCTTTCACTGTGAGAAATTACTTAATAAACCACTGTTGTTAAGTAATTTATAGTTAAACCCATGATGAATAATTAAATAAAGCACTATTTATTTGATTTTCTTCTAAGAGTAATTAATTTAACCATTGTTTTATTGTTATTCCTTGTCATATTTGACCCAATCATGAAAAATAAACAAATAAATCATTAATTATCTTATTTTTCTCTAAGATTATTTAATTAATCACTAATTAATTATTATTCTTTGTCAAATTTGACTAAATCCCTTAGGAATGATTAAATAAATCATTATCTTTTTATTATTCCTTAACTAATTCCTTGAGATAATAAATAAATCACTTATTTATTTATTATTTCTAAATAAAATTTTAAATACTTTTTCCCTCCTAAACAAATATAATAAAATATTCCATGTAGTTATTCCAAGAATGGGATCAATAATATTTTATTATTTATCATTATTCAAGGATAACTCAATATTTTGTTACAAATAGAAGGGTTTTCCATTCATTATTCACTTTTCATTATATTCATTGTTGCACTCATTGTTGTAACTCTGATTATTTTCATTGTCTCATTCCATATTTTTGTTGGATTTACACATTATAGAGGAGAGAGACTCTACACAAGCTGAAGACGTTTGACAATAGCCAAGAACCCATCCCATAGAGGGGGACTGGTAACATTTATTTGTTCCCTTCACAGGTGTTATAATAAAACTATTCTTTGTATATCTGGTTTCCATTGGATGATTGAAGTTATTACTCTTTCATTTTGTTATTTAACTATGATTGTGGCATAGATCCGGACTTTGGCAGGTTGTGTTTCTATCAATTGCTGCAAATCTACAACATTTAGTAGCCATGTATATTGTTGAGATTGTTTTTCATCCACAATATTAAGTGGGTTCTTTTCGTACATCTTTGAGAAGAAAACACTACAACAAAATTGGCGACTCCACTAGGTTTATACTTCATATTTAGAAACCTGGGTGACCTTTGGTTTTTAGCTTATGGTTTCTTCTTTTTTCAATTCTCTTAATGTTTCCTAGTTGTTTTACCCTATATATGTTAAATTTCTGACTTCCCCAAGCTTTTTGGTCGTTTCCACAGGTCACAAGAACCAACCGCGACAAAGGCAACACATTTTTCCGAGATTTTCTGATCGAGATCCACAAAGCAAAAATCACACTTTTTGGCTCAAAAAGTGTGATCTGGAGGCCAAAGTGCACTTATTAGCCCAAAAAGTGTGATACCTACAGAGAAACAAGTTAGTACCTGCGATTTCTGGGTTTTATGGTCTTTCTTAAATCTGTTTCTGGGTTTTGCAGAGAGTTGTCTGCTGGGTTGTCTGACCTTTGTCTCATCCTGCTTAGGCCTTGATTTACTCTAATTTACTTGTCAAAGTCAAATTTAGGCCCCCCTAGGGCTTCTAGTACGCTTCCACCTTTCTAGGAGGAGTTTAGCTGAGTGAGTAGTGTTAATTTTTGTAGCTTTCAGCCACATTTTCCAGATCTCTATCCTCTTGTTTCAGATATGTAAAGATAGGTTGCCACCATCCATAATTTCACATATAAACTTGTTTGGTCATTTTCCTTAGGGTCCCATTGGTTTCCCTAGATGTTTCACCCATCACCCTATCGTTTTGTAGCAATCTTCCTCTCTGGTTTTTTTGTTGTTGTTGCACCAATTTCCAGCAGCTTAGTGTCACTTGATCCCAGTCACACTTACATTTAGATCTCTTGAATATTTTAGTGTATTTTACATCGGTTTAGCCACCAACCAGTGTAGTGTTTGCAAACCCAGTTTGGGTGGGGTTTAGTTAATTGTGTTGTTGCTCATTTTCTGTTATTAATTTCAGTTTATTTTCAGCAAGTTTTTTTCTTTATTACAAATACGATCTGGCTTAATAAATAAATAAACTTGCACACACAAGCACACCTTAAGTGAAGGGCACTTGGTTTACACCGCTAAGCTAAGAATTAAAATAATAAATTTATCTCCCCTCACTGAGACAAAGGCATATTGTTGATCTCCCTTCGCCATTTTTGTGTCACGTGTGTCCTACTACCATTGCGTCACCAAGGCACTTGTCTTGGAGACGCCACCATTGCACCATTTTGTCATGTGGAAAGAATCAATTTTGCGGACAAAACTGACCTCCCTAGAAACTAAGGCTTTTCTAGTGACAAAAAAAACAATCAAGCACTATCTTTCCCTAAATATGCATTTAAAATAAAAGCAACCAGGTGTTTAAGGCTTACCTTTAGTCCAACGCTGTTTGTAGCGGCCAAGCCTCTTCGATTCAGATGAGCTCCTCTCCTTGAAGCCTGCATACACAAACAAGCAAATAATTACGTAGCACCTGAATAACTCATATAATAAAACATATTCATCATAAAGACCAAGGAGTTTATGAAACAAATTATATATAACAACTTGTTGAGAAAAATGAACCTAATTGTATTAATTGGAAACAAAAGAAACCTTACAACCAACGCCTTGGTGTTGTGCAGGTCCCTCCCAGGGTCCAAAAAGAGTTCTCCTCTACCTTGATCAGCTCACCCACTTCCAAATGAAGCTAAGAAAGGAATGTGATCTCTCCTCTCAAGCTCTATAAGGGAGTCCTAATTTCAGCAGCATCTACCCTTAGGAATGTTCAGCTTTCAACCTCCTTTGCCTCTGGCCCAATGCCTATATTTATAATGCTTTGGAGGAAGTTAAACAGGTCCACCATCAATGGGATAAGCCCCTCTTTCAAAGGGATAGCTCCCCTCTTCATGGGATAAGTTCCTCTTTCATTGGGATGCATGAACCATATGGAGGCGCTCAATCCACGTCAAACGATCTTCTAGAATGCTCTAGAATCGACCGCAAGTAAGTTTTTTGAAGTAAAACTTGCACCTTTTGACTTTTACAATGGTACGCACCCACCCCTTTACAGACAGAGCGTACAAGTACGCAGGTATTATGTACTTGAGGTGCGTTCCCGCAGGTAAGAGTAAGAGAAAGTGCGGAACCAGAGTTATATTGATTTTTTAAAGGCTTTCTCTCTTTTTTGGAGTTTGACATGAGGAGAAGAGGTATAAGACTTGCCAAGGAGGACAGTATGGTTATTGATGGAGCCATACTGACTGCAAATAGTCATGGTGACAAATTTTAGTGTAACAGATTTCCCCCTAAAGTGCGAGGTCTGTAGTAGATCAGGGTTTTATATCATCTAGGAAGGGTGAAGCACTTTATCATTTCGAGGATTATCTTGTGGAGAGCCCAGTCGGAACCTGCAAATATTCAACACAAAATACATATATGAGATCATATCATCGCTGAGGTAGGCATTCCCATACTCAGATCAAAAACTTAACTAACAAACTAACTACTGCTCTGATATAGGAATGATTTTGCAATACATCATAATCATAGACACATGTAGACACAGTATGGACGTAGCCATCTGTTTATAATTAGTCTACTGTATAATGAATACAAAACTCCTCGTAGCTTGGATGGCGGAAACTAGATCCAGGGTCTTCATTTTTGCTTCCCGAAATAGTACGATTCTATCCATGCGAATAAATGAGTTGATGTCGAACATGGTAGAATCCACTTGATTACCAGTCAATGATGTAAATTGTTAACAAGTGTGAGAGAGACCACCAGTGATGTTAATGGTTCTCAAAGTACCCAGTACAATCCATCAGATGTGAGTAGATGTGTTGATGTCGAACATGTCACGGAATCCTTCGATCGAAAGTCAATGATGTAAACTATCGTCAAAGGCGAGAAAGCTGCCATTGAGGCATGCAGATTTCAAGGTACTGATGATTCCTAGATCATCTTTCTAGATAATGTGCTGATGTCGATAGAAAGCGATCCATCGTAGGCAAGCCCTCAACACGAAATCATAGATCAAGTTGAAGAAATTTAGTTGCAACGACTAACTCAGGGATGGTCAAGATGGATGATAGATATTTTGCAGATGAATGGCTTATTGGCAATGACCTCTTGAACACATAACGACACAACAGATGGCTTGGTGACAATTGACCCAAATTTAATACCCAGAAACCGGCTGAAGACTTTCAATGTGGTTCGATCAACTGTTAGGCAAGGATTTCCCAACCCATGTGAATAAAAGTGTCGTGTTCAAGAGTGGTTACAAAGTATGACAAACAAACTCATTTTCCTCTCTTTTCCCCCACCATTTCTGGCAAGTACCTCTTTATTTTTTACAAGCTTGAGGAGGATAACATTTGCTTGATTATAAGCTCATCCTTCGGATGATTCCAACTTAGTTTAGATTCGAACCCTAAGAAGGAGTGGTTCATTCCTGTTTGTAATTGAACAGGTCCTTTACTATGAAATTTTAACGAGTCCAGTATAGGAGACACTCGGTGTTTTAAATTTTTAGAGAGTCTGAAAAAACTTAAGAAGACTCCAGGGTTGACCTTTTTCATAAATTTGTGTCTCCCAAGCCCGAAAAAGTATAAAATAATACTTGAGAGAACCGCTTGATCTTTTACGACCAAGGAGTACTTTTCGTTATTAGTGTCTCTGATCTGAAAAGTAGAAAGCGATCAAGGATACGTCGTTTTATTTCCAATATCGAATTTGAAACGACAAAAATCCGGCAATCTTTTCATGTTTTTACGGTCAGAAAAGGGTTGTAAGAGGACCATCTTTTTAATTCTGTTTTAACGAGCTAAAAAGAAAACTCGGCAATCTTTTCACATTTTAGGAGTCAGAAAAGAGCTTAAAGATGACTCTAAGGTTTCACTTTTTCGTAAGTTTTAACGAGTTCGAAAAAATGATAAAAATGTACTCATGGTTTTCATTTTTCGTAAGTTTTAATGAGTTCTAAAAAATGATAAAAATGTACTCATATGGCTGACTTTCAATTTAATTTACGAGCAGGAAAAGACGGAAAGAACTCGACATTTTCATTTGTTTTACGAGAATGAAAGATAGCAAAATAATCTCGGGATTTTCATGAGTTTAACGAGTCTTGAAAATAACTGAAATTGACTCGAGATAGGTTTCATTTTTACAAAAGCTTGAAACAGAGAAAAACTATGCTTTCAAAGTAGTTTCATTTTTTACACAAGCTTGAAACAGAGTGAAAACTGTGCTTGATGCCCCCTAAGCATAACTGCTAGAGCGCATGCCCCCCAGCTTCATTTCTTTCAACTAGGTGGATGAAATGAAGTTTTAGTTACGAGATCATTTGAAAGACTCAACCTAAAACTGTAAGAAAATTATGCAAAAAACTGAAATAACTAACCTAAATATACAACTTAACATTTATGAGATCTAGCCAAACACTTGACTCAAAACTAAAGGAGGATTTGTTTCATTTTTTAACGAGCTTGACACAGGAAAAGAACTATGCTCGGATCCGGTTTCATGTTTACGCAAGCTTGAAACGAAAAACTATGCTTGTTATAAGTTTTCATGCCCCCAGCACAATGACGCCAATCAAGGTACATGCCCCCCAAGCTTCATTTCATTCAACCAGGTGGATGAAATGAAGGTTTACTTTCGAAATCTTGGAAAGACTCGTGGGAGCTGTTTCATTTTTTAGTGAGGTTGACACAGGAAAAGAACTATCCTCAAACCCTTGTTTCATTTTTTAAACGAGCTTGACACGAGATAAGGAACTATGCTCATGACTACTCTCTACAATCTACCTATATATCCTAAAATCTACCTGATTCATTTTTTAAGGAGGTTGACTCAGTAACAGGAACTATCCTCTAACACCCTGTCTCATTTTTTAACGAGGTTGATACAGGAGAAAAACTATCCTCGCTGCTACTCTCTATAATCTACCTATATAACCTACCCTTGTTTCATTTTTTAAAGAGCTTGACACAAGACAAAGAACTATGCTCAAGACTCCTTGTTTCATTTTTAAACGAGCTTGACACAAGACAAGGAACTATGCTCCAGAAGTTCGCATGCCCCCAGCATAATGATGCAAAGCGAGGTACATGCCCCCCAAGCTTCATTGCATTCAACCAGGTGGATGGAATGAAGGTTTACTTTTAAGATTTTAACTTGAAAAGGGAGTTGTTTCATTTTTTAAGGAGGTTGACACAAGAAAATAACTATCCTCATACCTGATTCATTGTTTAACGAGGTTGACTCAGTAAAAGGAACTTTCCTCGAACTCACTGATTCATTTTTTAACGAGGTTGACACAGTAAAAGGAACTTTCCTCGAACCAACTAATTCATTTTTTAACGAGGTTGACACAGGAAAAGAACTGTCCTCATGACATCCTATTTCATTTTTTAACGAGATTGATACAGGAAAAGAAATATCCTCGCAACATCCAGTTCCATTTTTTAACGAGGTTGAGACAGGAACAAACTATCCTCGCATCTCACTGATCATGGCTTCCAACTGGAAGAAAGACATGTCAATGGACACACCTTGATCATGGCTTCCAAGAGGCCTTCATCAGAAGGAAGAATAGTTCTTTGGAAGGAACACATTTCAAGGGACTCAAAAGGGATAAGAACATCGTGTTCAAGTAATCCCATAGAGTTTTCCATGTCAATTACCGGATCTAAGTCAAAGGATGATGAGCAAACAGTAAGAGGCTCACGTACATTGGTAACTGAAAACATGGGACCAGTTGCCACATAATTAACCCGTGGCGGGGTAGATACCACTTTAGAATCAGGAACATTTAGGGGTGTCATATTATTGGTAGTTGAAACAAGACTAGGGAACGAAAGCTGGTCTATAGTCACAATATTTCCATTGTGAGGGAAAGACATCACGCGAAAGAGTGTCGATACGACAACTTTCATTGCATAAACATAGTCTCGTCCAAGGAGTAAATTGAAATCCAAGGGACCTCGAACTACCATAAGATCAATACAGACAGTTTTACCTTCCAAGGTAATAGAAAACTTAGGAAGGATCCTGTTGAGGGCCCCGAAGTCGGGTCAACAACAAGGGGGATACCCACCCGGTCCGGAACCTGGTTGGCGGCTCCTTGCCCGTTTGGAGTAGCGGGTCCGACTGGGGATAACGGGACCAGCTTCCCGATGCATGGGATGTGTGTGTGTGTAGAGTTTGTTTATGTTAGTTCTAAAGACATTCTACAACTAATGTAAATCTGACTTGCAAACTTGAATCTAGGCTACTATAATTTAATAGAAATAACACACAAGATCTACACTAACCCGGGATATATATTTCTTCCATTATGCAATCTAAAAAGATTTCGTACAATAACTGGTAATAAAGATTATTTAGCCATTATAAGAATATAAACCGTTTAAGATGAACTGTTCTGCCTAAGAAGTTAAACAGAAAAGTTTTGAATAGCATATCGCATAATCAAATCATTCGCATATCAAGCATAAATCGATAAGTCCACCGTACAGAAGTGCCAAATGATAACCCATGTGTTCATACATTAACATGCAAACAATATCAGCTGTATATCGCTCTGGGAATACAAGCAGAAATTAATCAAGAGATAAAAGTACCATTTATGATTGATTTCACTAATAAACTTCAAGCAATAACGATCTATCTCTACTTGCTTCTAACATCTACCAAGAGTACAGAAGTGCAACATCAGTAGCAGACATTAAGAATACAAACATAAATAAATCACGATCCTTCCATTCATCAAAACCTCCTCTGAGGGTGCAGAAGTGCATGTTCTGAGGATAAGTTTTTGACAAATTTCTGGACCCTTCTCCAATGCAATGAGAAGGGTTGAAATACTACTATCTAATCCTAATAATAGTATTATTACAAAATTTAGGACACGGTTCTCAAATGACCGCCCTTTTTCTAATTCAGTAAAACAAAAAGCAAGAAAAAACAACTTTCTAAACGAAATTACTTCTTAATTTGGTCTCTGAAATTGCAGTTTTCAAGCATGGGCTTGAGAAGAGTCGGTTGGCCGACTTCTGTGCTTAACTGGGCTGCGAAAATGGCATCCATAAGAGCTGGCGCTACTTTCTCGGCCGCGTTCATGATGCTTCTTATGGTCATGCATTGGCTGTGGGGCTTAACTAAGTAAGTCCAATAACTTTCCCAGTTTAGTCTAGCCAATGCCTGAATTGCCTTCCCGTTTGCCTGTGCCTTCTGCTTCCATTCTGCCTCCAACTGTAACGCGCTCGGTAAGTACCCCGGGGTAGACTCTGAAATCAAATTGGCCCTGTGTAAATTTTCATTTACACAGTCGGTAAGTATGCTCGCCTGTGTCGCCGCTGACTCTGCTGCCTGTTCCGCTTGTGTGATTTGCTCGTCCCACTTATTAAAGAGCAGTTCTTTATGATTCTCATTAATCTTGGGTGCCCCTGCTCTTTTCCCTTGTCTCTGAGCTCTGAGATTTGTTCTTCTTCCCCATCTCGCTTAGCGTTTCTGTTCGGTTTTGCCTTTGCACTTTGCTCCTGCAGGTCACGAAACGAAATGGAAAGATTGATCAGAAAGGTGATGGGAGAGTTTTAAATGCAAGAGATAGATTAGATACGCCACCTTACGTGAAACAAATCCGCATTAAGGCACGCGTCTTTATGCCACTTAATAACAAACAACTAATTCATTACTAACATTAAAAGCGCATAATTTCCAAGTCAGTTTATAGTAAGTGGATTTTCCTTGGGAGGCGTGCGCGAAGGAGTCGTACTAAGGCGCTTTTATGACTTGCCAACGCATCTTCGCATGTCGCGCGATCGCAAAGGTTAGTGATCGCAACATCACAGATCGCCATATCGCAGATCGCAATGATTCAAATATTTGCCAACGTGCCCAGCCTCATTTCTGCGATATGCGATCGCGCGATCGCAACATCGCAGATCGGCGGACTTTGAAGCTTTTCTTTATGGATGCTAGTGTGTTGCGATGAGATGTTGTTCATTAATACCGAGGCGATGGGCATATTGGTTTTTTAGAGGTGAAACGAAGGCATCTCTTTGATTCTTTTTGTGAAGCAATCTTAGGATTTGCTTTTATGAACACAGGTCTAGGCTTAAGTTGTCTCAGAAACCTTTCCTACGCTTATGCTTGCGATTTCGAAAGAAACCAATGTTTTTTTCAAAAACATTAACTAAGGGTCCCCATTCAATCTAGCATCGTGGCTGATACTAGTTTGAACGAGGGGGGGGGGGTTGTTGCTGGCCACAACAATTGGCGATTCACTTGGGAGAACCAGTTATCTCTGCTCTTTTTCTATTGACATTTTCAGGCTCTTCAAAAAAATTTCTCGGGGAATTCGAACTTTATTATAAAAAGATAAAAACAAACAATACTTCAAAGCGTCAATGATGTTTTGTTTTGGCCCCATTCTATTTCAATTACTTGCATCCCCAGGTTGTCTTCGAGTTTAGATCAGTTATTACTTGGTCTTGTAAAACACAAAATAAAGTGTCCTCTATGTATCAACCCTTTTTAAGAATGCCCCTTTGTCGTAGGTAGAGCCACTGCTGCCAGCAGGCGTCCATAGCCTCGACAGGGTTACCTATTATCCAGGAATGATCCTTTATCCTGCTTCAGGTTTTCGCAACTTTTTCAGAAGAATTATTCCTTTCTTGATGCTTTTTCTTTTTATTCTCTAAAGAACAATGTCTTGGTTTGGTGGCCAAATTATGACACAGTCATTCATTTGATTTATACTTTTGCTGAACAAGCTGGCTCGTGATGAGACCCCTTGTCTTTCGATCGCAACGATCTTGAGTCGTTGCCCTGTTTTGGTAGACAGTTTTGGCAAAGTCAGCAAGTTATAATATCTGTGATTATGATAAGTCGGCTCATGATGAGACCTCTTATTCTTTGAGATATGGCATCTTTCTAGGTCATTCCTCTGAATGTTGCATTTTCCTTTAGCAGGGAGGAAGTCAAATTCTCTTTCCTTAAGAAAGTTCTGGACGGCAATGATAGGGCTGCTTTTGATAATGGTTGTTTTCACAGAGAATCTTTATTCTAATATTGATACCTTTTATTGTACTGATCTAAAACGAATTCCTCACTGAGATAGCTTTCTTTAAAATTTTCTGGGTTTGAACTTCAACATCATCTCTGGGTTAAAGATCTATAAACAATAAGGACCGGATTCCCACAAGATTAGCTGTTCACAAGAGCCGAAATTCCAAAATCTTTACCAGAGACAAGGTTTCTTGAGTAAAGGTCAAATACTGTTTAGCCAGAACAAACTTTATTTGGGATAGGCAATTATTATCTAGGGTCATGTAGAGAATACAACTGACTTTGCCTATCATTATTGAAAGCAAAACTAATATCCTATCTAAGTTACCGCTACTCCTATTCTAATTAAAAATAGGGAATAACTAAGAAAAATGATATTTCCAATGGAACCAACGATTCATTATTATTCCTAGCCGTATGGGTCTCCCAAGCATTAGTAAAAAGAATTGAATTCCCCTTGGATAGAAATTGTTGGCTAGGAAATAGGAACCCATAAACTTAGTTGGAATCTTGTCTGATTTCGTCTTCTCATGATAGGTTTTTTCCAACTGAGTAACTATTGGATCACAAAAATTGGGATGAATCTCTTTTGTAAATCGGTGATCTTTCAATAGAAAGGATAACAAGCCGAATTGTGAAATAGGTTGTTTAATCTCGATGGCTTGTAACCCGTTGATTGTTAACTTTGAGTTTTTAGAGATTCCGTTTGAAATGTGAGTTTTTATATATAAATCGCCAGAATCTAATCTATCAAAGTTTTGAAAATTTAAAAATAAATCCGATTTTGCACAAAATGAAAGTGAGTGAGAAAGAAATGATTGGGTATCTATATATACAGTGGTGTCGCACGTCTAGGAGTTACTTGAAACTCTGTGTTTTTCACAAGAACTGGCCGGGTTCTGTGAATCAGGAACTAAATCATGATTGCGATCAGGGATGGAGATCTCCTCTGGATATGAATCGTAGATAGGAGCATCGTCTCGGATAGTAAAATTATTCAAATGAGATTTTTCTTTGAGATGAGGGTCAGACAGAACAGTTTCTGATCTAAGATGTTTCTTATAATTTGACCCTAGTTGAGTTACTTGCGACAATTCAATATCATCATAATTATCAAAGCAACTATCACGAAAGACTTTACAATTTTCCCTAGGTTCCTCTTTTTCATTATGTGTTTTTAGACAAGGGAGATGAGGCAGCTCTTGTTTGATATGAAACGTAGACTGTGACATAGTGGTCTCTTTATTTCGGAAACCCAGTGATGTCTCGTTTGAATAACCCTCTGTTGGAATAGACTTGACATTATGAGGGAGAAGATCGTCATTACTAAAAACATCGGGGTAAAGAGAAAAATGTGGATCTGGAACAATGTATTTAAAATCATCAAATAAATCTCGTTCATCAGATTCACAATAAGCATCGGGCTTTAGATCATACCTTTTTGCGTCGATACTTTTTGAAAGAGAAACAGTAGGTGGATCTAACCTTGGCGCCAGGAGTTGTTGCTTTGAAATGATGTTGTCTGACTTTATATTAAAGTCAACTTCTGATGTCAGGGCACCTTCCCTTTCAGTACTTTCGCCTGCGTTTTCTGATGTTAGAGCATGCAAAACTCCTAGGCTAAATTCTGTCTGATCAGGTACAGGAGGTAGGAAACACTCATCATAATCCGAAGATTCTTCATCTGTGAGTTCACCCTCAAGATCATATTGTAGACATTTAAGATGAAATCGTATATTGAAATCCCTTACGGGTTCGTCTTGTTTCCGCAGATGGTCGATTTCATCGTATACCTGGTTGTATTCATAGCAATAAAATTCCAAGATGAAAGCTCTAACGAATTGGTCCCAGCTGTGGACTGATGCAACTGGGAGGTTTCTGCACCATCTTCTAGCTTTTGCTGTGAATGTAAGAGTGAAAATCCTGCATAAAACGCCTTCGTCAATTTTTTGAATATCAGCACTCAAAACTGTTTGAATGAAATGCAGGGCGTGATGAAATGTAGAAGAATTATTCTCACCATTGAATTTTACCTGAGATAGTAGTCTTACCACATCTGGTGGAGTGTTGGAAGAGGTAGGAACATGGATGCAACTCCAAATGGGAATTCTGTGAGCAGGCATCCTTTTCCAGGATTTCTAGTTTAAAAACATTCCAACAGACAATATGCTCAGGCCCTCCTTCTAGCGCCAGAAATGTTGAGGGCCCCGAAGTCGGGTCAACAACAAGGGGGATACCCACCCGGTCCGGAACCTGGTTGGCGGCTCCTTGCCCGTTTGGAGTAGCGGGTCCGACTGGGGATAACGGGACCAGCTTCCCGATGCGTGGGATGTGTGTGTGTGTAGAGTTTGTTTATGTTAGTTCTAAAGACATTCTACAACTAATGTAAATCTGACTTGCAAACTTGAATCTAGGCTACTATAATTTAATAGAAATAACACACAAGATCTACACTAACCCGAGATATATATTTCTTCCATTATGCAATCTAAAAAGATTTCGTATAATAACTGGTAATAAAGATTATTCAGCCATTATAAGAATATAAACCGTTTAAGATGAACTGTTCTCCCTAAGAAGTTAAACAGAAAAGCTGTGAATAGCATATCGCATAATCAAATCATTCGCATATCAAGCATAAATCGATAATTCCACCGTACAGAAGTGCCAAATGATAACCCATGTGTTCATACATTAACATGCAAACAATATCAGCTGTATATCGCTCTAGGAATACAAGCAGAAATTAATCAAGAGATAAAAGTACCATTTATGATTGATTTCACTAATAAACTTCAAGCAATAACAATCTATCTCTACTTGCTTCTAACATCTACCAAGAGTACAGAAGTGCAACATCAGTAGCAGACATTAAGAATACAAACATAAATAAATCACGATCCTTCCATTCATCAAAACCTCCTCTGAGGGTGCAGAAGTGCATGTTCTGAGGATAAGTTTTTGACAAATTTCTGGACCCTTCTCCAATGCAATGAGAAGGGTTGAAATACTACTATCTAATCCTAATAATAGTATTATTACAAAATTTAGGACACGGTTCTCAAATGACCGCCCTTTTTCTAATTCAGTAAAACAAAAAGCAAGAAAAAAAAACTTTCTAAACGAAATTACTTCTTAATCTGGTCTCTAAAATTGCAGTTTTCAAGCATGGGCTTGAGAAGAGTCGGTTGGCCGACTTCTATGCTTAACTGGGCTGCAAAAACGGCATCCATAAGAGCTGGCACTACTTTCTCGGCCGCGTTCATGATGCTTCTTATGGTCATGCATTGGCTGTGGGGCTTAACTAAGTAAGTCCAATAACTTTCCCAGTTTAGTCTAGCCAATGCCTGAATTGCCTTCCCGTTTGCCTGTGCCTTCTGCTTCCATTCTGCCTCCAACTGTAACGCACTCGGTAAGTACCCCGGGGTGTACTCTGAAATCAAATTGGCCCTATGTAAATTTTCATTTACACAGTCGGTAAGTATGCTCGCCTGTGTCGCCGCTGACTCTGCTGCCTGTTCCGCCTGTGTGATTTGCTCATCCCACTTATTAAAGAGCAGTTCTTTATGATTCTCATTAATCTTGGGTGCCCCTGCTCTTTTCCCTTGTCTCTGAGCTCTGAGCTTTGTTCTTCTTCCCCATCTCGCTTAGCGTTTCTATTCGGTTTTGCCTTCACACTTTGCTCCTGCAGGTCACGAACGAAATGGAAAGATTGATCAAAAAGGTGATGGGAGAGTTTTAAATGCAAGAGATAGATTAGATACGCCACCTTACGTGAAACAAATCCGCATTAAGGCACGCGTCTTTATGCCACTTAATAACTGACAACTAATTCATTACTAACATTAAAAGCGCATAATTTCCAAGTCAGTTTATAGTAAGTGGATTTTCCTTGGGAGGCGTGTGCGAAGGAGTCGTACTAAGGCGCTTTTATGACTTGCCAACGCATCTTCACATGTCGCGTGATCGCAAAGGTTAGTGATCGCAACATCGCAGATCGCCATATCGCAGATCGCAATGATTCAAATATTTGCCAACGTGCCCAGCCTCATTTCTGCGATATGCGATCGCGCGATCGCAACATCGCAGATCAGCGGACTTTGAAGCTTTTCTTTATGGATGCTAGTGTGTTGCGATGCGATGTTGTTCATTAATACTGAGGCAATGGGCATATTTGTTTTTTAGAGGTGAAACGAAGGCATCTCTTTGATTCTTTTTGTGAAGCAATCTTAGGATTTGCTTTTATGAACACAGGTCTAGGCTTAAGTTGTCTCAGAAACCTTTCCTACGCTTATGCTTGCGATTTCGAAAGAAACCAATGTTTTTTCAAAAACATTAACTAAGGGTCCCCATTCAATCTAGCATCGTGGCTGATACTAGTTTGAACGAGGGGGGGGTTGTTGCTGGCCACAACAGATCCCTAAAGATTCACTAATGGTTCTGTTAAAAGCTTTCAGATTCTGCGTAATAGGCGCAAGCTGAGGGGAACCCAAAGCTTTCCAAACAGTTGAGGATAAAATACTAATAGAAGCACCTTCATCTACCTGAGTACGATGTATATCCCTACCACTAGCCTTGATAATGATTTGGAAAGGGATGGAGGAAGGAAGACGAGGTTCTGTCAGTCTATTCCAATCAAAGGAAAAGACCTCAGTACTTGGAGGGGGTTCTGTAGAAACAGGTGAAATGCCCCCTGACGTAGAAGAATCTGATGTAACAAAAAGAACCTGAGCGGTATGAAGTTCACTCTCTAGAGGGAAAGTGGGATCGACAGAATGTGAAATTGAATCGACCACTTGATCAACTAACAGATCATCAACCTGAGTGACATGAGTTTCACTCTGCAATGGAAGAGTGTGATCGACTGTACTTGAAATTATATCAATCACTTCGTCAATTGACGGTAGGTTGGGAGAAAGTTTACGGTAACGAGTTGGAAATTCTTGCTGTGGAACAGTAAGGTTTTCCAACAATTTTGAGGCTTCATCCATGTGAGGGCAAATGTGAGTTTGATGACTCCCTTTGCATAAAAATAATAATAATAATAAAATAATTAAAAAAATAATAATAATAAAAATAAATAAAATAAATTAATTAAAAAATAATAATAATAATAATAATAATAATAATAAATAAAATAAATAAATAAAAAAGAAAAAAAAATTGTATATTTATATATACATATATACATATATATAATTAATATCAAACTGTCTCTTAAATAAAATTTATTAAATAATTTAATTTAATTTTTTTTTTTTATATATAAAAAAAATAAAAATTAATTAATTAATCAATCAATTAATTAACTAATAAGTGTAAATCAATCAGGCCGACATTATAAGCTAACTGATATCTTTCTATTCATCTATTAATAGCTTCATAATTTTCTCATCTCTCTCTTCTCAAAATACAGATCTCATTGCCCTGATGATGGACTCACCTAGCTAGTCCGAAACGTTGGTTTCATAAATTGCTCACAGGTTTTTCCATTAGCATAAAAAAATTCTGCGAGCCTGTATGGAATCTCTCTTTAACACCATTAAGTCCCACCATGGAAGGGACATTCTGAACAATGCTCTAAATTTTGAGAAGATGAGAATGTCAAGAGCTAGAAACCTATCCAATCTCATATTTCTAAAGCAATGCAGAGATGAAAACCTCACTCCAAATTTCGCCAAATGCAGCCATCCGCTTAATCGTGGTCGAAACATTTCTCTTTTTAATAAACTTAGTAAAACCCTCATAAAACATGAGATCAAATTTGCCAGATTTCAATTAATTAAAACATCTAAAAATCTTCTGGGTTTACACCTTTTACTGTCTTCAACTCTTAGCTATGATCTCTGGCAATACCTAGACGCCCTCACTTTCGCCAAAGCTGAGAGATTTCTTGATTTTACTCTTGCCAATAAAACCAGAAAACTTAACTCTCTGAGAAACTTTAACCTCAATAATAATTCTGTAGATTCCCCTTTAAATCGCCAAAAACCTTGCGCTCTTCCCAATCCTCATATCTGTGATATAAACAGCACGCAGGATCTGCACATAAATTCGAACCTGGGCAGCTGTCCCTCCAGCAACATTGCGCAGAAAAATAAAGATTCTTGCAATACGCTGTGTCCCCTCACGTATCCGCACATAAATTTGGACCTGGGCAGTAGTCCCTCCATCAATAATACGCAGGAGAATCTTAACGTATCTGCCAATATCACGCAGTTTGACAACATTGGTCTTGTTCCTGCGCAGAAGGTTCAAGAGCTTGTCTCCACGCAGCAAGAGTTTGAGCATGTGCCTAACAAAGAATTGCTGGAGTCTCTTGGGACAGCTAAAGATGTAGCTACTTGTAATAATTCCAGCGCCCTTTCAAATAGCTCAACTCAGCAAAATAGCGATGCTTCTCATGCTGCTGCCTGCGGCCATATCAAGAACTCCTCAAATTCGCTTAACAACCTTAGCAAAAAATCAATAGTAGTTAATCTTTCTCAGCTAGTGTTAGATGACAACTTAAAACTGCTTCTTGAAAAAGGTTTAAATTTTGCATTATCCCCAGCCAAAATTCCTATTTCTGACATCATAAGTAACATTGAAGTCATTATAAAAAACAATGACCAAAATACAGCGGAAGAAATAAGACAAGATGTTTCCAGAATTCTTAGAAATGCCAGACCTCCCCCCAGCAACATATCCAAAGAAGAAGCCATAGCCCTAAAAAACATCAAGAATAACAAAAACATTATAATCTTAAAAGCCGACAAAGGTAATGCCACTGTTATCATGAATAGGACTGATTATGAGCATAAAATGGAAGAACACTTAAACAATAGTGGTTGTTATAGAGTTTTGAACAAATATCCTAGCAGCAAAATTCTTCGCCAAGTAAGTAACAAAATTAAAAGCTCCTCTCTTGATGCCACCATTAAGAACAGATTAATACCTAACAATGCCATTATCCCTAGAATTTATGGAGTGCCTAAAATCCATAAAAATGGTGTTCCTTTAAGACCTATAGTAAACACTATAGGATCTCCCACTTATTGGTTAGCTAAATATCTAGCGAGCAAACTTAGACCTTTATCCGGTAACACTCCCTCTTACATCAAAGATTCTGTTTCCTTCATAGAATGGATCAAAAACCTAGAATTTAATGACAATGACCTAATGGTTAGCTTTGACGTAGTGTCTCTCTACACTATGATTCCAGTGGATGAAGCCTTAGAAGTATTGAAGAAAATTACAGACCTTGAAACAGTGGAACTAATAAGCATTTGCCTTAAATCTTCATACTTCAGTTTTAAGGGAAAAATCTATGAGCAAACTCATGGCGTTGCAATGGGTTCTCCATTATCACCATTGATTGCCAATATTTACATGGAACACTTTGAGAAAATGGCCCTTAGGTCTTTCCCCTTTACCCCTGAAGAATGGAAACGATATGTAGATGACATTTTTGCTAAATGGAGCCATGGTTTGGACAAGCTGAAGGAATTTTTAGCTCATATAAATAGCCTCTCTAAACACATAAAATTCACCATTGAAATTGAAAAAGACAACCAGCTCCCCTTATTAGATGTCCTCCTTACCAAGAAAAATGGCAAGCTAAGCCACCAGGTCTTCAGAAAGCAGACACACACTGACAGGTATCTTCATTCAAACTCCCACCACCATCCGAAGCAAAAAGTTGGTGTCATCAAAACCCTAGCCACCAGAGCCTCTAGAATCTCTAACCCTGAACATTTAGAAGAACAACTTATCCATCTCCATGAAGTATTTTTAAACAATGGCTATCAAAATCACACTATCCATAAAATAATTAAAGATTCCATAACCAATAAACAAAAAAGAAAATCCCTTGAAAACCCTAGAATCTCCTTACCCTATATTAAAGGAACCACAGATAAAGTTGCCAGAGTTCTCGCTAAGCATAACATTATGGTTGCTTTCACGCCCCCTAACACCATAAAAAACATGCTTGAGTCTGCTAAGGACTCAATAGACCCAAAAAATCACAAAGGAGTTTACTCGATTCCCCCGTTCTTGTGGTAAAGTTTATATAGGTGAAACAGGGAGATCCTTTGGAGTAAGATTAAAAGAACACATTAATAATATTACTAGAAATAGGTCGGATAAATCAGGTCTAGCAGAGCACGCTTGTTCCTCTTCTCACTATATATGTATGGAACAAGCTAAATTAATCCATAAGGAAGACCATTATTTAAAAAGAAGAGTTAAAGAGGCAATTCAAATTGAGAAATCCTCCAATAATATGAATAGGGATGACGATCTTAAACTAAGTAGTACCTGGAAACCCTTATTAAATAAAATGAAAAAAACTTTAAACTAATCTAATTCTACCTTGATAACATCTAACAATTCAAAATTTAAATAATTAAATAAATAAATAAATGCAAATAATAAATTATTCAATTTAAACTATTTCAGAACAAATAACTCATTTATATAACATTTCACATAATTTAAATAACATATATATATATTAATAAATATATATTAATAAATAAATCAAAATATATATATATATATATATATATATATATATATATATATATATAGATAGATAGATAGATAGATATATATATAATAACAATTTTAATAATCATAAAAAAATAAGTATAATAATTATAATAGGAATAATAATTACAATATTAATTACAATAATTATTACAATAATAATTAAAATTGTTACTATAATATCTTTATAATAACAATTTTAATAATCATAAAGAATAAGAATAATAATTATAATAGGAATAATAATTACAACATTTGACAATTCAAAATTAATTACAATAATAATTGGAATAATAATTACAATATTAATTACAATAATAATTACAATAATAATTAAAAATGTTACTATAATATCTTTATAATAACAATTTTTATAATCATAAAGAATAAGAATAATAATTATAATAGGAATAATAATTACAACATTTGACAATTCAAAATTAATTACAATAATAATAGGAATAATAATTACAATAATAATTACAATAATAATTAAAATTGTTATTATAATATCTTTATAATAACAATTTTAATAATCATAAAAGAATTAGAATAATAACTATAATAGGAATACTAATTACAACATTTGACAATTCAAAATTTAAATAATTAAATAAATAAATAAATGGAAATAATAATTTCTTCCATTTAAACTATTTCAGAACAAATAACTCATTTATATAACATATCACATAATTTAAATAACATAAAATATATATATATATATATATATATATATATATATATATATATATATATATATATAATTATAATTATAATTATAATTGTAATATCTTTATAATAACAATTGTAATCATCATAAAGAATAAGCATAATAATTATAATATTAATAATAATAATAATAATAAGGATGATATTATTAGTTATAATAATATGTACAAAAATAATAAAATCACTGATAAATAACTAATAATAAGAATAATGATTTAATTGTATTAAAGAGAAGAAGGAAAAAGAAAAAAATGAATAAATAAAAAGAGAGGATATAAATAATAATTATAATAATAAATTAATTCAATAATAATAATAATTATAATAATAATAATAATATAAAAATAATAATAATAATAATAAAATAATTAAAAATAATAATAATAATAAAAATAAAATAAATAAATAAAAACAAAATAAATAAATTAAAAATAAATAATAATAATAATAATAATAAATACAAAAAATAAAATAAATAAATAAAAAAGAAAAAAAAATTGTATATTTATATATACATATATATAGTTAATATCAAATTGTCTCTTAAATAAAATTTATTAAATAATTTAATTTAATTTTTTTTTTTTATATAAAAAGATTAAAAATTAATTAATTAATTAATCAATTAATTAACTAATAAGTGTAAATCAATCAGGCCGACATTATAAGCTAACTGATATCTTTCTATTCATCTATTAATAGCTTCATAATTTTCTCATCTCTCTCTTCTCAAAATACAGATCTCATTGCCCTGATGATGGACTCACCTAGCTAGTCCGGAACGTTGGTTTCATAAATTGCTCACAGGTTTTTCCATTAGCATAAAAAAAAACCTAACTTTACCCTTTTTCCCAGGAACCTGACTACCACTGGTTGATGGATCAATGGAAAGTTGATGAGATTTTTCTGACCATACTTCCAAGACCTTTGGAATACCAGGACAATTGACAAGGAAGTGGTCACCCTTACAAAGCCTGCAAGGGTATCTGGGTTTACGATGCATGTCGGAGTTTTCTTCAACACAACTAACACTTACAGCCATGGTTGGTTGGTTGACTTCTTTCTTATCTTGCTTCTTCTTCTTCTTTTTCTTCTTCCCTTTCATCTTCTTCTTAGCCACCTGGTTACTAGCATCGAGGCTTTTACCAAGCGAAGAGGAAGAAATGGAGGAAGAAAAATTAGGCGAAGAAGGTAAAGGGCCAACAGAAGGTTGGTGATGTTGAGATGGTGAACTCCGTTGAGGTGAAGCATTCGGTTGAGGTGGAACAATTGGAGTATTTGGGGCCAACGAAGTTGAAAATAACCATATCGGTAAACCTATTGTAAATCCAGGTAATGACAAAGTAGCCATATAAGGAGGACCAACATTTCCAAAGAAAGGAAAAGTACTAGGATCCTCGTTAAGAGGGGTTCCTAGGTTGGTAAATTCCGGAACATTTGCCATTATATCCAACTTCAGTGAATTTTATTAACAATTTAAAACTAAAATTAACAATTCACAATTCACACCTATGGTCTCTAAAAGTAAAAACACACAAATTAACATGCGCTATCAAATCTAGGAGTCAAACCACACACAAACAGTAACTTTCCGTACCGAAAACACTAGTTGGTGATGAAATCCAACGTCGCAGAATTCAATACAGAAATGGCGGTTGGAATAGTTACCCCGGCAACCTGCTTAATGAATAGACTGGCACAAGTTCCTCCACTTAACCGTCTCAAGTGAAGTGAACCCCCCAGAAAATCCAAGTGAGTCTAGCCGACATCTGCGCTAGGTACAGTGGGATATTCCCACCACTGTCACCTTAGGAAGAATCCTAAAGAATCTGGTCACTAAGGCTACCAACTGAGACAAATACACCTGGGGGAACAGTCTACGATCCGATACGCACGCAAGGGCAGAGTAGTAAGCTCAATCCCCTTGAAGGCTCCTTGACATAATCCAAGGTTTACCAACAAGTGACCCCAGGCTCCTCGACAATGGTTAATCCGAGGTTTACCGTTTTTAATACGTGAATATCTGGCATCGTTCCCAATGAGGAAGGATTGATTCCCACACTAGTTCGGACACGATCTCGTGCTTCTCCTTTAAGAGGAGCTTTCCCAGAGCATAAATGCAACAATTGGATTTCTTCCCTACCACAAGATACAGCTACTTGTTTGTTTCTACTGTCTTGGAGAGTTAATTACTCTCCTACTCCAAGACACTAGCCTAAGCTATGTTGGTGTATCAGAGCCCTAGAAATGTAAAAATTACTAGATGAATTTTAATTAAGCGTTGTGTTATTTAGGTTGTTATTACTCAAAGGGGTAAATGGATACGAAACCAATGGTGTTATGACCCGACTCAAAACTGAATGCAATCGAATATGATAATGTAATCCTTTCAATTCGATGAATCCTAACTAAAGTAAGGAGAGAGTTTCCATTCACTTCCAACAATGCAAAAAATTGATCACTAAGAGAAAATATAACAAATTCTCTAATGCACTAATTTCATCAAGAAAAACTAATGCAAATCAATTCCAAAATAGCTTTTTTTTATTTTTGTGTAAATTCAAATCAAAGAAAACTGATCTAAATCTACGATTTATTTTTCAGAATGTAAACTATGCAATTGTAATCTATGCACAATTCACTTGAAAAGTATGCAAATGTAATCTATGCACATTTTTCATTAATATTCTGAAAATGAGAATTCTAATTATGCAAATGTGATCTATGCAAGAGAATTCTCAAACACAAGATGATTCTAATGTAATCTAAGAACCAAAAAAGTGCAAGTCGAGAAAATTGGGTGAGAGTTCCAAAGATCAAAAAATAAAAACACTCAAAGGCGATTAACACTCATACACAAACCTCCAAGTAATGACCAAAGGAAAACAAATCAAGAATTTCTCAAAAAGAGACTCAAAACACCCAATTGATAAAAGCTTAGAGCAGGAATGCCAATGAAATTAACCAAGGAAAGTTTTTGACAGGGAACAAGCAGGTCTGGGCAATGGCTAAAACCTATAAACAAATTCTAAACTGATAAAAAGAGGAAAATTTAAAAATTTTCAAGTTTTTGACAGGGTACGCAGGCAACCTGTTTACACAGGTGCGTCTACGCTCTGTGCACAAAGGAAAAGTGCATACAGGTACGCACTGTGCCTAACTCAGAGGGTGCGTACCTCTCCCAAAACTATGAAAAATGAAAACTAACTCAAAATTAACTAAATTCACCCAATCCCACAATCATCAAGTCAAAAACAGAAACAGGAAAAACAGTTTCTCAGGTCAAAGTATAGACAAAGAAAACAATCAAGTCCCCAGTGGAGTCGCCATTTTGTCACGCGGAATGGGTCGATCTTGCGGACAAGATGGACCTTCCTAGAATCTAAAGAAGACCTAACGACAAACAAAACAATCAAGCACTATCTTTACCTAAATATGCATTTAGAATAAAAGCAACCAGGTGTTTAAGGCTTACCTTTAGTCCAACGTTGTTTGTAACGGCTAAGCCTCTTCGATCCAGATGAGCTCCTCTCCTTGAAGCCTGCATACACAAACAAGCAAACGATTATGTAGCACTTCAATAACTCATATAATAAAACATATTCATCATAAAGACCAAGGAGTTTATGAAACAAATTATATACAACAACTTGTTGAGAAAAATGAACTTAATTGTATTAATTGGAAACAAAAGAAACCTTACAACCAACGCCTTGGTGTTGTGCAGATCCCTCCCAGGGTCCAGCAAGAGTTCTCCTCTACTTTGATCAGCTCACCCACTTCCAAATGAAGCTAAGAAAGGAATGTGATCTCTCCTCTCAAGCTCTATAAGGGAGTCCTAATTTCAGCAGCATCTACCCTTAGGAATGTTCAGCTTTCAACCTCCTTTGCCTCTGGCCCAATGCCTGTATTTATAATGCTTTGGAGGAAGTTAAACAGGTCCACCATCAATGGGATAAGCCCCTCTTTCAAAGGGATAGCTCCCCTCTTCATGGGATAAGTTCCTCTTTCATTGGGATGCATGAACCATCTGGAGGTGCTCAATCCACGTCAAACCATCTTCTAGAATGCTCTAGAATCGACCGCAAGTAAGTTTTTTGAAGTAAAACTTGCGCCTTTTGACTTTTACAGGGGTACGCACCCACCCCTTTACAGATAGAGCATACAAGTATGCAGGTATTATGTACTTGAGGTGCGTGCCCGCAGGTAAGAGTAAGAGAAAGTGCAGAACCAGAGTTATATTGATTTTTTAAAGGCTTTCTCTCTTTTTTGGAGTTTGGCATGAGGAGAAGAGGTATAAGACTCGCCAAGGGGGACAGTATGGTTATTGATGGAGCCATACTGACTGCAAATAGTCATGGTGACAAATTCTACTTGGGAATATTACTCATCCCCCCCCCTGTCGAGCTTAAGTTCATAGCTCTCTGATTCCCCACACCAACTCTTCTCCTGGTTCATCTAATTTCGAGCCCCCTTCACCACATATCGTCACCATGTCTGGACCCACAGCTAGTGCAGGAACCCAACCTAGTGTTGGCTCTAGTTCTATCCCAGTGGTCACATCAAGCGTAACAGTCTTAGGAAACGTTCCAGCAGCCCCCATGATCCCCGTTATGGCTGGGTTAAGTCTAATGGATTTTAACCAGTTGATAAATGACCCCTTACACCATGATGCTGGTTGGCCCTCTATGCTAGCTAAGCTTCCCTCAAACATCCCGAAGTTTGAGGGTAATGTTGGAGAGGATCCTAGGTACCAACCATTTCTGATCCTTACACATGTGGTGTTCGTCCAACTCCATAATTGATGACTCCATTCATCTTCGACTCTTCCAACACACACTCACTGGAGATGTTGCAAAATGGTATGTATACTAGCCCTCTGTATCTCATTCCATTTTCATGATGCTTGCTAAAGTGTTCCTTTCATATTTCTAGTTGCCTCTCTGGTACGACACTGGTACGGATCTATTGACCAAATTCTATTAGTCCTCTCGCACTCACCTTTCTGACCATGTTCAAGAGTGGTGTCGATGGAGGATCACATGTTGTGCTCCACCTTTTGAAGACTATGTCTATCTAGATTGGTTTCTTTGGAGCCTCTTATCTCCTCCCATTAGAAAAGACCTCGTGTCCCATTTTCCTCAGACTGAGGAAGAAGCTCTCCAAACTGCTCTGAGATATGATCTAATTTATGCACAGTCGATTACATCTATACTGTCATTCCAAACCTCCCTCGTCTTGGAAGTTCCAGGGGAATCTCACACTGTCGATGGTATTGTTGAATCCCTTTAACACTCTTCATCATATACTTAGCAAAGTTATGGCTACCCATAGGGGGCATCAGTTCCTCTAACACTTATGCCCCTCCTGATAGCAACATGTTTCTAGGTCCCCAACCTGTCTACCAAACTATTTATCCTCCTTATGCACAACCTAGTGCTCCAGCCCCTCAAGCATTAACGTCGCAGCCTCCCATGCATCCTCAGCCCCAGCAACCACCACCCTCTTAGGTCAAGTGTTTGCGCAGTAGAGTGCAACCAATCCCCAAAATTCAAAGAAAAAGAATAAGGATAAGGGTAACAAGGGTAAATAGGGTAACCAAGGTAACCAGCCTAGTGAACCCCAGGGGAACCAACCTAACACCAACAACCAGCGATAGGGCAACTAGCCCAAGAAGAACAAGGATATTCATATGAACAAGCCTTGTGCATGTTGTGGTGTGCATGGCCATTATACACATGAGTGTCCTCTCTTACCCCAGATGCGCCAAATGTGGGAAGCTCAAGCAACTTCTAGAGGTCAACAATTGCCTCAGAATCCTACGCCATCTCAACCTGTGGTGCTCACAAATCCTTTCCTTCACTAAGGATTTGTTGCTGCTCAACCTCAGCCAAGCCAAGCAACCCATCCCCCCAACCTTCTGGTCCTGGTGACTACTAGATCCTCATGATGGATTCTGACGAGGTCAATACCTCTGATCAATAGCCAAATCCTCATCACTATGTTGTTACCATCTCAGCTGAGTCTTTTAGATCCACCCACCCAGGGCCTCCTCCATTTGTGGGTGCCTCTCCTGTGTTCCCACTAGGAATCATTCTTCCAGGTCTTAACCATCTAGGAGTTGTTCCACAAGGACATTTCCCTGCAGGAAAGATACCTTTCTTGTTTCCTCCTCCAGGAACCTTTTCTGTCCCTATCATGGGTTCACTGGTCCTCCATCATATGAATTTGGGGATCCCAGTCTGGTACATTGATCCCCCAGTGAGCATTCTACCTAGTCAGCTAAGACCTTATCATGCTTTGACCCTGGTCACTACAGCCCCTGTCGCTACTTCAGTTCCATCACAACCTTAACAGGAACCCACTCCTATTGTTAAAGCATCTGGATAGGGGGGAAAAGATAAAAGGAAAGAACCTGAGGGCAAGGTCCCCCAAGCTCCTCCAGTCCCTAAGGCCCCAAAGCCAACACCCCCATGCACTTTGTGTAAAGTTGTTGGGCATGCTGCCAACAATTGTCCTAAACTTCCTAAACTTAAACCTTTGGTTCATGAAGCATTCCCTAAGTCAAATATCTCGGATTTCCATGTTAACTTGGCAGGCCCACCCAAGAAAATCAAAAAATTGTGCACAAATCACCCTTGTGCCTTGTGTGATCACCATGGTCACTACTCCCATTATTTCCCTCGTCTTGATGAATTTCGTGATTGCCTTGGGGCGATTCACGAATACAAGGCAACTCATAGTGGATCATCTACTCCTCTACCCGTGGAGTCTGGTACCACTATTCAACCAGAATAGGGAGACTCTGGCCCCACTATTGTGATCCCTGCCCCTGATTTCGAGATGACGAACACCATAAGCCCCATCCTTTACCTTTTGTTATCCTTGAGTTCTTTGCAAGAAAACCTTTCTGAGGTTTCTGCATCCACTTCTATCGAACCTTTTTCCACAGAATCTTAGGTCTCAACATCCGTAGATCCTCAATTTACTAGCCCATCATCTACCACTCAAGATGATGCGTATGTGAACCTTCTTTCTCAGGTTGATGCACTAGTTAATGCCACCACATCATGTAGTCAATCTTCCTCCTGTCCACCCATCTCCCAGCCTGATGAGGAAACCATGGAAGCTATGTCTACCCCTGATTACCCCTGCACTTAAGCAAGGAGGCATTTCTTCATAGGACTTTAAAGGTCATTTCCTTCTTAATTTCCCAATGCGCTCTACCTAAAGAAATTTTGCTCATAGCACATCCCTTTGATTTGCGTGTCTTTATTTTTGCCATGAATTTAGGTAGATTGCATCATCTCATCCATTGTCTTTTGCACCTTTCAAATGGATCCATCATCCACACCATATATCGGTCATCCCGACGGTGCAAGTTGCTTCTCTCGGAATCTAGCCTTGGCAACCTCAACCATTTTTACCCCCTTGCATACATTAGTCCTTTCAAATGGCATGTGCATTGGATCTGCCACCAATAATCAGGCCGAATAAGACACAGTGATAGGTTTTTTAGTTGATGTCCTCGCTCATCACATCCTTCATCTTCATGTTTGTTTAGATTCATTTCTACTTGTCATGCAATTGAATGGTGTGTATCATGTGCATAACCAAGTCCTATTTAGAATATATCTACCAGTTAAGCGATTGGTACGTGAATTTGAAACCATTACGTTCAATCATGTGACTAGAGCCCAAAATCGCTATGTAGATACCATTGCAAATAACATTTTAGATTGGCATTTATCACTTGTATACCACAAAATACAACCATAAAAAAAACACATGGCGAACCATCATCATCATATTAAAATGCATAATCATATTATGTATCATATAAGTGTTTGGAGACCATAACTCTAAATACATCTAGTACACCCATAGCATACTAGGGGGCATATAGGCCCCTACATATCCTTATCATCCTTTGGAGGATCTCATGCCAAGTTGGGCCGAGATGCTTGAATCACTTTTTCAAGCACTCAGAACATAATGGCACTCCACAAACTCCTCTTTCTAGGGGGCATCATTACAACCTTTTCATACCAGATCAATCCCCTCCATCACATATGTTTGCAGGCAGTATCCCATGCTTGGGGACATGATGCTTTTCCCCTAGCCATCTTCTCAATTAAGTCTTGACCTAGATCCCATTCCTTAGATAGTTTTTCCTACCGGCCTCTCCACTGAGCCATATGCACATCGCATATCATAGACGTTTGATACCATATCTTCAAATATTCTACTCTATACCACATAGTCCCCATGTTTGACTTAGTGGGTGAGCATGATTCTAGACCTCCTCTAGTAGTTCATTCTCATTTTCCTCTTCCCTTAATTATTCACTAGGAACTGTTGGCTTGTAGGGGCCTGACCCAGGTTGGGAGTTAATTAGCCAAACAAATCCCTGTACTACTGGAACTTTAGGTAACAGTCCACGGAGCGCGGACTGAGGTATCACCCAAAGTAGTATGGGGGGGTGCTGGAACTAGGTTTTCGCACCCTTGATATGTCTGTGTGGGTGATTTGGTCCAATTGTGAGTCTCTTTGCACAGGTTACTTTGTGCACTTGCCTGGCCTTCGCACCCTGATATACTCGCCTTTGTGCAGCCCTAACCAGGGTTTGTGGGGATTTTGTGCCACTGGAGCAGCGATATGTACTATTTTCCTAAGTTGCCCCTAGGATATTACTTATCTTCTTATAACATTTAGTTATCTTCGCGTAAACAAATGCCTTATATTATATTTACTTATTCAACCCATTCATATGAGTTCGTGCAACAAATAAATAGTAAACTCGCAATTCATACCCAATAATACATAAAAGAGGAAAAGATACACAAAAATATGGTAAACCTTCTCTTTTATTAATTCTTCCCATGGTTACAGACTCGACCTACCCTGCACACTCAGTTGTTGACTACTAGGCCTCTTCACACTTAGCTGCAGAGCCTTCTCCTACTCTATGACCCAAAGACATGACTTACACTTTGAATCAATGCTTCCTAAATTCCTTAGACTCATCATTCCATTTGATTATTCTATTATATCTAAATTTAGAGCCTCACTCTATTTATACAATCCCATGGTCCACAGACCATGGGTAGATCTTTCAAACCAACATTACATTACAAAAACAAGGGCGGACAACCCTATGACTCTATTATGACTTCATGCTCCGTGCCCACAATTCGTGGAGTCTTTACAATTAACTTAGTCAAAACTTGGGCTTTAAGCCCCAAAACATGCCTTGGGGGGGATTCCACACCCAACAGGCCCCCAACACAAACATCGTGACTCGCCCTTGAGTCACTCTGTTGGTGCAGAGATCTTTGCGTGGAGACCCTCCAACTTTGCTCGAATGGCTGCAAGGCTGGAAGCGCACTGAGCAGCTGCTTGCTGAATCTATTGTTCACATTGTTCTGAGACCGTGGTGTCCGAACTGCTTCCCTGCATCTGTTCCTGCATCCCCTACATATGTTTATAGTCCTGCACCTTCTTCCGACTACTTGGAGCACAAATACTATGCTTCTGTCGACTAGTCAGATAGCTGGGCCACCCGTGTTTGGCTTCAATCAACTGCCATTCACTTTGCCTGGGAAAGGCTCTCCATTTAGCTTTACCAGCTGCACCACGCCTTCGTCTCTGACCTCCTTAGCAACATATGGTCCCAGCAAATGCATTTTGAACTTTCCCGGGAATTTATCAAACTTACTGTCATATAGTAACACTAAATCGTTTACCTTGAAGGTGCGCAACTTAATATGTCAATTGTGCCAGGCCTTTTAGCGTTGCTTTTGGACCTGCTGATGGAATCCAACCAGAACCTGTTCCTCCAACTGCGTGAGCCTCTCCTTTAGGGCTCTGTGGTCCATCATACTTGTGAACACTGCTATGCACAGACTAGGCCCAATATACTCCATTGGCATGACAACTTCAACACCATAGACCAACTGGAAAGGTATTTGTCCCTTCATTTTCTTGCACATTGTCCTCTAAGCCCATAATACTGCAGGTACACGTAGGTCCCAATCACTCCACTGCACGTTGCATACTTTGGTCAGCGCAGTCTCTAGTATTTTGTTAAATGCTTCTACCATCCCATTGGCTTGGGGGTGATATGGTGTGCTTTTCTGATGATACACCTGAGACTCTTCTGTCAGCACGCTGATTGTCTCATTCAGGAAATTTGTGCCATGATCGCTCGTCAAAACCTTCAGACATCCAAATCATGTCAGTACGTGTTCAAATAGAAACTTAACGACCGTCGCAGCCATGCAATATTTTACCGGTTGTGCCTCTGCCCAACGAGTCAAGTATTTTGTTCTAGTGATAATGTATCTCGCGCCTGTCTTTCCTTGAATTTTGATAGGTCCTACAAAGTCTATTGCCCACTTTTCAAAGGGCTACAACATCATTTGTAGATTCAAAGGCATCTCGTCCCTCCATGATGGTTTACCTGTTCTTTGACATACATCATAGGCCTTGCAGTGTGCTTTTGAATCTTGATGAAGGGTTGGCCACCACATCCCCGTGCAGAGAATCTTTTGCACAGTCGCTCGCCCTGCATAGTGTCCTCCTGCAGCGCCCCCATTAACATTTGCGAGGATCTGACTTCATTTGAATTCAGGCACATACCTTCGCAGTATCTCGTCATTGCTCATCTTATATAGGTGCCCCGCAATGACAGAAAAATCTGTCATGCGCACCACTAGCTCCTTCTTCTGTTGGACGGAGTATTCTTTTGGCACAATTCCCGTCGTCGAAAAGTGGCTTATATCTCTAGAGTGTCCATCTGCTATGCGCACAGCTCTTTAATCCTTCTTCCAAACTAGTAAGTTCCTCTCCCATCTCAATGCACAACAAGTGATCTAGTCCCGTGTTTAGGCATCCAAGCTTCAAAACGACCACAAAATCATATTCTTGGAACAATAAGAGCCACCTGCATATGCGCCCCCCAACACAGGCTTATTGACCAAGTATTTCAGTGTGGAATTGTCTGTATACATCTTCAAGTTTCCCCCTAGA
The DNA here is from genome assembly GCA_031772625.1 of Pinus tabuliformis. Classification (NCBI taxonomy): domain Eukaryota; kingdom Viridiplantae; phylum Streptophyta; class Pinopsida; order Pinales; family Pinaceae; genus Pinus; species Pinus tabuliformis. The sequence goes on along the minus strand of CM062804.1, from coordinate 356,772,021 downwards.
AAATAGTGCTGATATTTTTGGAGCGCATACACCATAGCCAATCCCTCACGTTCAGTGGTGGAATAGTTATTTTTTGCTTTAGACAATCTGTGACTCGCGAACACGATAGGGTGATCCAGGCCCTCTCCACCCTCCTATGTTAGTACTTCTCCCAACGCTATACATGATGCATCAATGTGGACATGAAACTCCTTATTCCATTTCGAGAAGACCAGGATCGGCGTAGAGGCCAATTTTTATTTTAGTACATCCAGGGTCTTCATGTAGTCATCAGTCCAACAGAATGTGACATCTTTTTTCAAAAACTTCTCTATCAGCTTGGTGATATAGGCATATATTTTGATGAACTTCTTGTAATACCTAGTATGTCCCAAGGTAGCGCACAACTTTTTGACACTTCGTGGCACTTCCAAACTTAGAATCACTGCAATCTTTGCAGGGTCCACCACCAGTCCCTGTTTGCAAACCACATGTCCCAACAGGTTCCCAAAGGGAATGAGGAATGTATAGTTCTTAAGGTTCAATGCAATTTGGTGTCATTGGTAGGTATCCAACATCAAGTGAAAGCTTGCTACGTGGTGCTTAACCAATCCAAATACAGTCTAGTCATCCAGATAAACCTCTAGGAACTTGTGGATTTATTCCTTGAATGCTGCAACAACTATTCGTGAAAATATGGCCGGCACGTTCTTCAATCCAAATAGCATAATAGTGTATTTAAAGCAACCCCAGTCAGTCATGAAGGTGGTCTTGCTCCTATATTCCGATGCGATTTTCATCTGGTGTTACCCTGAGAACCCATCAGTAAAATAATATGCTTCTTTCCCACTGACATTTTCCAATACTTCATTTGTGAACGGAGTTGGGAATGGGTCATGCACACATGCATCATTCAATTTTCTGAGATCCATGCATATTCTTATCTTGCCCTTTTGATTCTTATCCTGCACCACCATAGGGCTTACCCAATCGGATTCTTCCATCGGTTCAATGATTCCTGCTGCGAGCAATTTGTCTAGTTCTACATGAACCTTTTCCTTGTACTTCGGATTCAAGTGGTAAGGCCTCTGCTTAATTGGCTTCATGTCAGGTTTTAATGTGATCTTCATCATCCCTAAATTGCTAAATATTCCCTTTAAGTCTATGATCTTGGTCAGGAATAGGTCCTATTACTCGCGGAGTAACTCAGCGACCTTATCCATCGTTGTGTCATCCCAATAGTCACCAAATGTTGCATACTTAGGTTCGGCTTCTGTACCAATGTTAACCTGCTTGTCTTTACCAGTGCGGTTATGTCAGGGTCTTCAATCAGTGGTCCTTGAACCGTGCAATGGCCTTCAATTACTGGAATGTTCTATTTTTGCGGATCCTTGTTGTCTTCTTCAATGTTTACATTATAACATTCTAGCGCCCAGCTTTCAGGCTGACCAATTCTATTGGATCTTGGGGTATCTTGAAGATGGCTACTTTTATTTCTTGTAGCGCATCATCAAATGTGTCCCCCCAATGATCCTCAAAGGTGAAGGTTAATAGGAACCCTTCGCGCAGGATATCCCATTTTCTCATCCCATGGTGCAGTTCTGTCTCTATATACCAATTCATGGGTATAACATCTAAGGTATGGCAGAACAGCTGCACCCACTCAGGTTGCAGGTCTTCCCCATAGACTTTTATCCACGTGGAGAGGTGCGCCGCAGATCATCCCATTCATCATACTTATCTATTAGATCCATCTGAGGCTTCCCAAAACGTATGCGCATCATTCTCCTACACTCGCGCTAGTCCTAAAAACATCCTTGGTGCGTGCCCCACCACCTCGTAGCCATCCCGCGCAATACCCATTTCAAAGCCTCGAAACGTTGATGTTCCGTCACTTCTCTTTCAAATCGTTTCAGGCATCTACCTCACATAACCCATCATAAGTAGGCAGATCCCTTACTTCCATTGATATGCAGCGCAATGATCTTGTCATCATGTTGCAGTTTAGCGTGGTTACCTTGTGTAACCGATTCTGCCATCACTCTATCTCTTCATCCAAATCTAATGTACAAGAGCTTTCACACTCCCATGAGATTATTCCATCCGCGGTGGGATTTACCCAGTCTATCTCTTGCATGGTTATCTTGTATATGTAGTCCAAGTTGTCATCACTTTCATAGTCGCGCACTGGCTCCGTGTAGCGCGATCCTTCTACAGGGTCCAAAGGTACAACTACACGCAAAGAATTTTTCTCAAAAATCATCTTACACATTCTTATATTTATCACCCTGTTCATGTCAATGGCGCAATATATTCCTAATAGTGCAAGGTAGGGATTTCTGTCATCAACAATCTCTATCACTTCAAAATCTGCTAGCACGCTCACTCCTTCAATATCCAATGTGATTCCCTGCAATCTTCCCATAGGTAGGATCTTTTGCTAGTTTTCCATTCACAACTGGATAGGAGACCATTGCAGTGTAGGCCTCCCCATGTGCTCCCATGTCTGCTTTGGCAGAAAGGTCGCGTCCGATCCTAGGTCTAGAATCACTTGGTCCATCTCGTATTCTACAATTTGCATGGTCAATCTCATTTCTCTTCCTATCCTCATCGCATGCTTTCCAATCTTTCGGACTACACGCGGTTCTCCTGGCGCGGTCCTAGCACATCTATTTATGAGTTCCTGCAATCCCTTTATAGCCTTGCTATTGCGCAGCAGTTTCGTGCATGTTTCCAGGAACATCGTGAGCATCGAGGGATCCATTTCCAACTCCGTTATGTCTTTGCTTCCTGAAGTGGAGGCATCAGCGAATCTCTTCCTGGCTTCCATGAAGGTTTCCTTAACGCACTCCAAATCAAACTCTAGTTCTTTCTTTGAAGCCTTTCGAACCCAAGTACTATCTGTAGGCTGCTTTCCTTTGTCATCCCCCATCGTCATCCCTCTTTGGAGCATAATATTTATGTTAGGGTCTTCCTCGTGCAGCTCAGACCTCATCATTTGGAGGCTTTGAGTTGGGGGAGGTTGGAGTGCTCCTTTTTCACGCAACCTCACTATCAGTGTGGGACAATCCTTCATCCCATGATCAAACAATGTACAATAAAAGCATGATGGATGCGTCAGATTCATCAATCATGGCATAATGTCCTAGCCCTTTGCAATTGTAACATATCAGTTGTCCATGACCTCTTCTAGGTCCTCCTCCACCTCGGCCTCGTCTGTGCCCCTGAAATCTCATTCACGTCACTCCCGCGTTCTGGTCAAGGGGCCACATTTTAGCCTAAAATCTATAGGTAGGAGTCCTATCCATCATAAGTTCATAGCTTCTACAGGCGCTCTCCTCATGTCCCACTGATCTACAGAAATTACAAAACAACTGTTGCGAATTCTGCGTTTACTTCTACAATAAATGGTAGTTGTCCGTAGCATTCTTTCCTCCTATTTGACAAATTGTACATGACAACGCAAGCATCATGCTAGGTTCTGCTTGTGCCTCTAGCCTTAATGACATTGGTCCCCCTCCCGCTAGGTAATTCACGAACACTGGGCAGTGGTCCTTGTCATGTCCCTGACCCTTGCACTTTACGCACCATACCTCATCGCGCACTTCTGGGCGAGTTGTCCTGTCTTGTTTTAGACTCTCCATCTCAAGGTACAAGTTTTTAAACTGCACATGGATCTACTAAACTTCCAAGTTAGGATCCTGTATCGGGGTCTCATGCAGTCTCATCGTGATCTCCAAGGCCTCTTCCTGAGTTGTTAGCCTTTGTTATGATAGTGCATTCCTTAAATGAGATGTTAGCGATGCTACAAACCATTCGCAGTGTTTTCCATCTGTCAAAGTCATATTAGCTTTACAAATTATGCACTTCAATCTCTAATCCAGCTCCCAAGGAGTCTCTCCTGGTAGCATCGTGATCTCGTTGAACCCAATGATCAACTGTGCCTCTGACTTTGGTCTACTAAATTCTTTGTTCAACGCAGTTTGAATGTCGGCGATCCCCACATTCGGATTGTCATTAGAAAGCTTAATGTACCAGGTCAGCACGCAATCCTACAAAGTGCTAACCAACGTTGCTTTATTTATATTCTCATATGTGACTCCCTACGCTTCCCATCGATCTTTTATCACGAACCAAAACTAGTCCGGATCTTCATTTCCTACTCCCTTGAACATTGACAACTTTATCACGCTTGCCATATTGACTCGCAGTGGTGGCAGAGGTGGTATGGGTGAAGATGGGGGTGAAGACGGTGATACTCGTGGTGGTGTGGGTGGGGGTCGTATGCGTGGAATCCTCTACCTTATCAAATTGATCAGACTTCTTGGTGAGACCTTTGCGAGCTCTTCTTTGTTCCCTAGCGGAGGTGAAATCAAGGGGCTAGCTTCTAGTTCTGCATTACCTTCGTTTTTGTAAATCCTCCCACTTCATGTAGCCCCAAACACCAATGTATCTGCGTAATCCGCTTTTCACACAGTAGCATTTTAATTCAAGTGTTCAAATACTTAACGTAGTTACCTCGCGGTCCTTTATGAAAGCGTCATTTTTCCTCGCTATAGCTAACTGCAGTATCTATGCAAACTTAATGATGAACCCTCCCATAATTCGATCAATCCAGTGATCAACAGTGTGTGCTATCTTATCCTCTGATGCTTCCAATCTGCGCACCAATTCTAGAGTCCACACAATAGGTCTACCGAGCTTGCACCTTCCTTGGCTATCTGCTAGCTTCACAATCCACTCGTATAGCTCAGTAGGGGAAGATGCGAAGAATATTTCATGGATCTATGTGTACAAGTAGCAGTCTAACCACTCTTATTTTGATAGTTGTGGATTCCTATTCTCATGTTCCATGAACTCGTGAATCTTCCTATCCAACCAATCTTTAATTTCTTTCTTAGTTGGATGCCAATGATACGACATCATACATATCTATGCAGATCCCAGTCCAGGCAATAAAACCATTTATTGGCTTGTAGGGACCTGACCCAGGTTCATAGTTAATTAACCAAACAAATCCCTATATTACTGGCCCTTTTGGAAACAGTCTGCAAAGCGCAGACTGAGGTCTCACCTGAAGTAGTATGGGGGGGTGCTAGAACTAGGTTTCCGCATCGTTGAGATGTTTGAGGGGGTGATTTGTTCCAACTGTGAGTCTCTTTGCCAGGTTACTTCGTGCACTTCCCTAGCCTTCACGCCCTGATATACTCGCCTTTACACAACCCTAACCAGGGGTTATGGGGATTTCGCACTGCTGGAGCAACGATCTGTACGATTTTCCTATGTTACCCACGGGATCTTACTTACCTTCTTATAACAGTTAGTTATCTTCACGTAAATAGATGCCTTATATTATATTTACTTATTCAACCCATTCATATGAGTTCGTGTAGCAAATAAATAGTAAACTTACAATTCATACCCAATAATACATAAAACAGGAAAAGATACATAGAAATATGGTAACCCTTGTCATTTATTAATTCTTCCCACAGGTACATACTCGACCTACCCTAAGCACTCAGCTGCAGGGGTCTGCGCACTCAGTTGCAAAGCCTTCTCATACTCTATGACCCAAAGACACGACTTACACCTCGACTCAATGCTTCTTCAATTCCTTAGACTCATCATTCCATCTGATTATTCTATTCTATCTACATTTAGAGCCTCACTCTATTTATACAATCCCATGGTCCGCAGACCATGGGTAGATCTTTCAAACCGACATTACATTACAAAAACAAGGGCAGACAACCATATGACTCCATTATTACTTTGCACTCCCCACCCACAATTCATGGGGTATTTACAACGGACTTAGTCAAAACTTGGGCTTTAAGCCCCAAAATATGCCTTGGGGGGGATTTGATCCGGATCTTGGGGGGAGGCCCCCAAGATCTAAGAGATTGAAATGGATCTTGGGAGGAGAGACCCCCAAGATCTAAAAACTTGAATTGCCAAAAGAAAAAAAGAGGAGAATGCCCCATAAACAAAACCACAAAGAAACTTTTTATAAAAACCGATAATAACTGTAAAGCTTACAAACAGTAATGGAAATAAACTAGCTAGGGTGATGGTAGCTTATCTCTGAGAAGAGATGTGGCGGCTACATGCCTCTAAACTGTAAAGGCTACATTGTGGCAGACAATCTGTCCTTTTACAAAATGTGACTTGTTACTTATATTATTTTCCAGTTACAATACCACGGATCAATTCCATGGGTGAATGAATACCATGGGTGGATTTTACAATACCACGGGCGGATGCCGTTTACAATATCATGGGTAAATTCCATGGGTTGATGAATAATATGGGTGAATGAGTACCATGGGTTGATGCCATTTTCCATTCGGATCATTCCTCCCTCCTTAAGAAGCAATGGTCCCCATTGTGTAAAGTTCTCTCCTGCAAAGCCTTTGTTGAATATGAAGAGCCACTAAAGATAAGGGTTTTATGTGGTTAACCCAAAACCCTGATAAATGAAGATCCGAGGATAGAGATACCCTGTAATGCTTGTGACCAACTGTGATTCTGACAGTGTGTGGCCTAGCAAATGGACTTCGATGACAAGGATTTTATGCGATTGACCCATAACCATGATGTTGGTTGCTGATGAAGTAGCGGGTGCCTACATAGCCTGGGGTGGGAGGGAACGTCTCCAAATAACCTAGGCCGAATGTTGCTATGTTGAAACTGATAAATGTGAAGCAGGTGCCTACTAAAGTGGGGTGGGAGGGCACGTCTCCAATGGGAACCCACTCTGAATGCTGCTCCAGAATTAAATTGGGCATAACTCAATCAATATAACTCAGAATATTTATTATAACCTATTTTTGGAAGCAGAAGAACCATTTTTCATCTTCCCATGTGATGGAAATCCTTATCTGGACACTCTAAAATCTCATGTTCGCGCTGTAATAGTTCCGCCGTCACAAAAATTCTAATAAAATCGTTGATTTTAAATCAGCGATATCTCCCACATCCGAACTCCGATTCGACCCATTTTTTTTTTGAAATTGGGTGATTTTTCGAGAGGAATCCAGATCTGGTATTTGTTTTTGTAAATTTTTTACCAAATGTTTCATATATAATCTGCAAAGTCGCCGCCCAAAAAAAAAAAATCCTGCAGAAAAATGAGAAAAAAATTCTTCCTGCTTGACCCAAGAAAGTGCTCTGTGGAGGTTGTAGCGCATGCCTAAAGTTTGTTGAATATTTCTGCAAAATTTGAAACTGAAATATGCATCAAACCCTCATTCCCATGGAATCATAACCTGCTCTGATACCACTGATCCGGATCTTGGGGGGAGGCCCCCAAGATCTAAGAGATTGAAATGGATCTTGGGAGGAGAGACCCCCAAGATCTGAAAACTTGAATTGCCAGAAGAAAAAAAGAGGAGAATGCCCCATAAACAAAACCACAAAGAAACTTTTTATTAAAACCGATAATAACTATAAATCTTACAAACAGTAATGGAAATAAACCAGCTAGGGCGATGGTAGCTTATCTCTGAGAAGAGATGTGGCGGCTACATGCCTCTAAACTGTAAAGGCTACATTGTGGCGGATAATCTGTCCTTTTACAAAATGTGACTTGTTACTTATATTATTTTCTAGTTACAATACCATGGGTCAATTCCATGGGTGAATGAATACCATGGGTGGATTTTACAATACCACGGGCGGATGCCATTTACAATATCATGGGTAAATTCCATGGGTTGATGAATAATATGGGTGGATGAGTACCATGGGTTGATGCCATTTTCCATTCGGATCAGGATTCCACGCCCAACAGGAACCATCGTTCCAAAAATCATTAAGGCCATCTTTAGACAAGTAAGGCCACTTGCTTGAAAGTTACATATCCTGATTTCGATGGTCGGTTTGTCTGCTATGATCTCCATAAGATTTAGGGACTTCTCCTCCTCTCAAATTGGAGGGAAAACACCCTTTTTTATGAAAACCCACAGTTTTTTTGCCGCACATTGTGGCCAAACCATAGCACATTTTGATGAACTATGAACACCATTGGAAAGCTCTCACCAAGCTCTATAATGGGTCCTCGTCAGTTTTTGATGATTTGACACTTCACTGGGAAGTCATTTTTCCAAGAAGGGTCATTTCGTCGCCCCTCAAAATCGAGTTCCTTCATAAAACGACATTGTGATTTGAGGTCCACTTCCTCTTAATACTCATCATACCATATGTCAAAGTTCGTCATGAGTAACCATCATTTACTCATGTTTTGATGGTCCCCACTGGGCCTAGTCTGTGTGGTAGCGTCATCAAGCCATCCTTGTTCAGAGCATACGCAATGAGTCACCCTTACATTCTTGGAGTCTATTTCATGTCCCATTATATCATGTCACAATATTCCATCCATATTTGCATACCGTTCATCCTATGTTGCCCATTTTGGCCTCCAATCACACTATCCCCATCCCCTCTGGAGTTGAGTCAGTTGTTCCCAGTTCAACCATGCACTTTATTCTTTGACAAGGGTAGTCATCTATTCGTCCCTCAATCCCACCTTTTCCCCATTATCCCTGTTGTTAGTCCATTAGTCACATTACTATTTTCCCTCATGATTTAGTTGAGGATCCTCATTGCCTCATCTATCGTGTGCCCTATTCTGTCAGCATCAGCTCATTTATTCCAGAAGAACGACCTAGAGGGCAGTGTATCTTGGTTCCAGCTTCCATTCTTGTCCGATGCCTTGGATCAAGTAGAGGGTTTAATTTTTTCCCTTTGACATGGTCATTTCATGTTTGTGATCCATACACTTGATGGTCCAATGATGCAGCAGATTGTACCATTGATTCCCGGGTGTGTGTGAGATGTTTCAGACCTCATGAGGGGGCAACCCTTCAAGTAGCCCCCCACATGCCCAGATGCATACCAACTATGATACAGCCTTAGATTTATTTTCGTAGATTTGATGGGTTTGGTTCCTAAGGATCGCAGTGTTCATAGCATGCACATCTCCTCCAGATGATCCATTCAGTTTTGCAGAGGCCTTCCTTGTTCAATAGGGCTTCTGTATTTGTTCTACCTTCCCTCCCACCAATTTTTTGAGGGAAGGGCTTGTATCTCATGTACTCAGATATTATTATATTCATTCATGGCTCATGTTTTTCTAGGTGCATTATGTATATGGGACACATTGTATTATTTTCTGGCTTTGTTATGCTAGCATGTCATGTACCATTCAACATGTACTTCATTGCTCAGTTTTATATTTTTGGGAGAACCATTATTTTTGTACTAGGTTATCTTGGCGGGTATGGGTATGCCTCCCCTGCCTCATTGAGGTCCAGTACCGCAACATAAAAGGAGACTTGCATTAGTCATGCCCCCTCTCTCCGTATCCTCTTTCAATTCAACTTCATTGGTCTCTCTCTCTCTCTCTCTGACTCCCCTGTGTTGTCTAGTGATTGTGTCTTTACAACGTACTTCGGTCATATGTTTTTCTCCTAACACTCATAAGTTTATGTCACGTTGATATGAGGTCAACTGTGAGTGATAGTTCTTGTAGTTGAACGTGTCCTGGAGAGACTTTGTCGTTGATGTAGAGGGCACGTGTTCTTGTATGATAGAAAACATAGTCCATGTACGTATTCACCATTGCTAACACTGAATGAAGCAGCCAACACCATATTGACGCCGGGCCCAGAGATGTAGTCCACACTGGATGAACTCCATTATCAATGTCTCTTTTTTATGATTTGCTTATTGTCATTATGTTTCCATTTGCTTAAGCATTCATATATGTTCATTTATGCTCTTATATAATGAAATTCTAACTACATCACGGAAGCAAAAGATCTTGGTTAAATCCTGGAGTTGAGTCAACTTGGATCAGACACATTTGAATACAACTTATGGATTTACTCTCACAATCTTGAATTGGATAACAATCAACTTACAAGGATAAATTTACAATCATGTTGTTATTTCAATTTAGTTGATGCAAATGAATATGTTGAACATAATGACTTAACTTATTTAACATCACTACATGATGACAAACCTATTTATGTCTAAAGATTGGTTTCCTTCATAGGAATTTGAGTATCCTTGGGCTTGGCCATCCCAAGAGCCTCATAGACCTGATGTACAATTTCTTTATTTTCTTTAAGTGTCTTTTTCACTTGCATCGCTTATTTATGCATTTAGTATTCATTCTTCATTTGTTGTAGGTTATATTGGTTAAATGATTGAAGCCAGTTTTTTTGTAGGTTATTTATGGATTCAAAAGCATGATGCATTTTTAGAAAAACCTTGCAAATTCATATCTATGATTGATCTACTTGGATTAGTTTACTAGTTCACAATTTTGGAATTTCTGAAAGTATCCTATAGAAAAATATTTGTAATTTTCTGCCAATTTTTAGCACGTATTAATGAGATTATTTTTGGTTGATTCCACTTGGATTGGAGCTTAAAAACATTAAAAATAATAACAAAATTTTTCCCATAGTATTTTCACATGATCAGGTTAGGCACTTGGTAGGTTAACTAGCTCACCAATTCTTGAATTTCCAGTTTTTAGAGTAGTATTTTTCTGCTATTTTTTAGCACATGTTAAGAGGGGTATTTTTTAGTGGTTCCAGTTGGTTTGAAGTCATAGGAAATCCTACTTAATAAAAAAAAAAAAAATCCATCTCATTTTCATTTAATTTACTTGGCCATTTGACAAGCTAACTTGATAAATAACAATCATGTAGGAATTTGTTTTTGAGATCTTTCTTGCCCAAAGTCACTCCAAAATCATGGTAGAAGTAGATTTATAGCCTATGAATGCTCTAAGACCACCTTTTTTGAGTTTAGTCTTCATTATATTGAATGTTGATTTCTGCATTTAGTCCTGATTTCCTTTCTACAATTTACTTTAAGCAAAGTGTGCTTTCCTTCTTGCAAAAGTAATCTAGGACTTTTCTTTCCTGTAAAATAGAATAGGTTTACTTTAATGCCATTTTCTAGAAAGATAGATTATATTTTCTTGGTTTTCATTGTGCTTTAATTTTTTTCAAATATAATAGATTTCCTTTCTGTCATTTACTTTCCAACAAAAGTAGAATAGGTTTTCTTATTGTTATTTACCTTTTGCAACTTAGGATTGTCAGCTTACCTAGATCTTTGCTCATTTGAAGTTGTTTCATTTTATTATTTCACTTTCATCAAAGGGAGTCATACTAGGAAGATGAAGATGTCTAATTCACCTATAATGTTGGCTCCTCTTAAGTTTGTACGAACCCAAAGTTGATAATTTAAGCCGATAGCCTTAGCCAGAGTTGCAACATTCTTGTTGTGATACTGGGGCTCATCAATAATATAGTTTTATTGTAAATCAAATATAATATATTTTATTTTGGTCAGCACTACATAACGTTAGCACATGTTTCAATTGTTGATATGTTATCCATCGTGATCAATGGTCAACAACACATTGTGGGACCCCTTGTGTTCCCGATGTTTAATGGAGGGGGTCTATAATCCTACTTCTAAAATCCACCAAAAGCTATGTGTCAAGCTCATCCATTGCACACCCCCTCTCCTAAAACTAATTACCATCGACACCCCCACCCCCACAAATCACTCTCCCGCCTAGTCGTTACTCCCACTAATGTATACCTCTGTTATCCTATCTGTTAACTGGCTACCAAAGTAGTTATGACTATTTATTCCATTATCTTTCACCACACAATTTCCAACGAACTGAATTAACTCCCGATAATGTTTAAAAAATCGATTAAAATTTATAATTATTAATTTCCAACAAATATCTCATCTCTTGCTACAACCAAATTTATCTTGCATTTGCAGGGCTCATTCACTCAAGGTCACAATGTAGTAGGACGTGCAAAAGAGTTCCAAGTTCATGATAACCGATTTATTCAGTGCCTGTATGATTCCCAAGTATTCAAGTCTTCTCATTCTGTGTTTATTTTCAAAATGAGTTCTCCCAAAGGGAAAAGTAAGTTGTAGATTGAAAAACTTATGATTCCCCCATTATCGAATCTAGATGAATTGCCATTAGCAGATGTTGATTTTAAAATTGCGGAGACCAAATGTGAATTTGACTTGTATGAATTGAAAAATTATGCCTTCCAAAAGTTTGAATATTCCAGCGATGAGTTTAGTTTTTGGGAATCTATGCTACCTCAATTCATCTTCCCTCAAACGTACCATTTTCCTAAATTTGTCTCCTAGTATTAAAGTTATTATTTACCCAGTTAGAGAGCAATAGTAGCCAAAAATGGTGAAACCCTATTCTTTATAACAACAAAATTCATTCTCCAAGCTCTGCATATTAATCCTCCAAGCTCTCTTCATACTTTTTCAATTGATTCATTAATGGAAATTTATCAGAAACTTACCTTTCAGCAGAGAGATAACATTTTTGAATAATTTTTTCCAAAAGGTTCTGAATTTGCCTTTTCATAATCCATCTTATTCCTCAACAACATTTCCAAAAATGTCCAAACAAATAATTTCTATGATCTTTTTTATTCTAGGATATCAAAGAGATGAATGGGTACATGAAGTCATCGTAGGATTTATGTCTATATTTTCATCTAGGAAAAAGCATTTTGCCTTTTTCAATTTCGTTTATTTCAGATATCATTCATGAACAATTCTTGAAGTTTAATGCGTAGAGGACCTTTAAACGTCAATCTGTATTAGTTTACCTATTCCTATATCACCAAGAAGAGAGGTTTAAGATGCCATTACAAAATTTGGATTCACAAGGGAGACCATAGTTTGTCATTCATTGGACTTCACTGGTCAAAAATAATTCAAAAGATTATTCCTTTAATGACTTTGTAGATCAATTTCTATATTTTTCATTATGTCTTCTTAGTAGTGATTCAGTTCCAAGGATATCAATAGAGATCAAGAGAATTTTATATTTGAGTGAGTAGTCAAAAGTGGGAGATTGGTATTTATATCAGAAATTTACCGAGATTAGGATTTATGGTTGTGAATTGACACCCTACAAGCCACTAGGTTTTGGTCCTCTAAGGATTTTTCGTTTGGAATTCATAAGGCAGAGTTTTAATGTGGATTAAATTCATTTTGTGTCAAGAAACAAAAAGTTCAATTAAAACTGAAAGCTTGGGTGGGTCCCTGTTTTTGAGAATTTAGCATCTACGAATAAATACTAATTCACTAGACAAGTAGTTGTGCCTAGAACAACAATTTAAACTGTTTTAGACTTACCCTATAAGAAATAGATAAGAAGAGAGGATAGAAGGCCTACCTGTAGTTCCACTTTCGTCTCGTCTCCCTTGTATCGATTCCGTTGTTCCTTCCTGTACTTAATCCCCTTGAAAAGTACCCTGTCAACACAATAGAAGATGAAAACCGATCAAAGCATACGATCCATTGAATATAAATGAAGGGAGTCAAAAACAATTCATACATATATGGATTATGAAAGAACACAAATATGGAAAAAGGTTCAAACACTTTATTAGATAGAAGAAGGAATTACAACCATCAGTTTTTGATTCAAAGTCATTCCTCCAGCTTGGATCCGATCCACATCACATCAAAAGCAAGACAAGCTTGTGGCATCACATCATTTGCCCCAAAGTCAAGTCTCATAGCAGCATTATCTCCTTACAACTCAACATAATCCAACCCCTGGTCACTTAGATGAGTGGTCATTTTATAGGAATATGAAGGAGGTTTTGTCATTAGGTGACATTGAATGGCATTCCATACTTAGAATTAGTTCCATAGACGAAGGGATGAGAGGATAGGATGATCCTTAACTTATTACTCATCCATTTTTGAGCTCATAGGAGTTGATAAGATAGGGAAACTTATAGATGACTCCACAAGATAAGAATATTCCCCAAACCCTATGTGAATTTCTCTCATTCTTTCCCAACTAGAGAACCTTGGCAGTTGACTTAGCTGCTCTACAGTGCACTTTCATAAGGGCTTACCTATGCTCGTCCCTCTAGAGGCAATATCTAGATGTCTTCAAGTCATGAAATTGTCTGGGAAGGAGGCATTCAAAGGGTTGACTTGTTTAGGGCATGAAATAACTGATTTTAGGGTTTGACGAGTCCTAAATCATTGATCTAAATGTTGGGATTTGATGTGCCCAAATGGATCTGTAACAGTTTCTCCCTAAAGCATGAAGTCGAAAAAATGCCAATGTCGAATGAAATGCTTTATGATGTGATGAGGAGGTATCAAAGTGGAAGGTGACCTACATCAATTACAATACATATATCATGATATTTGATTTTACATGAATATCTGAGGGAAGGCATACCCATGCTCAGCTTATAAATTTTCATTACATGTACATAAACAATGTTCTCCAGATATAGACCCATGATTGGAATGAATATCAATGTAAAGCCATTGTACATATGATTTAGTACTCCTGATATCGCAGCCCAGATGGATGAAACTAGATTCGAGGTCTTCAATCTCATTCAACCATTAACTCAAGCACGAGTCTAAACATGTGAATATGTGATCTGAAGTCGAACATGGGAAGACACCATCTGATTACTAGCTGATGATGTAAGTTGTTAACAGATGCGAGAGAAATCACTGATAATGATAATGATCCTCAAGGTACTATAGTACATTCTCCATGGTGTGAATGGATGATTTGATGTCGAACACCATACAAAGTCTTTTGGTAGAAGGCCATTGATGTATGCCTATCGCTGAAAGTGAGAAACTTTCCATTGATGCATGCAAGCCTCAAGGTACTGAATGAGTGTTTCTAAGTCATCTTCTTGGATAACGAGTTGATGTCGACAAGAAGCAACTCGTCGCAGGAGGGCCTTGATGTCTCCCACATCAACGACACGAAATGAGTGTAGTTATTTTTAAAGATGGAATTTGGCTGACGATACAAGGTTCAGGAATGGCAGTCATGAAAATGAAGGTTATGGTATTGCAAAAGATGGATTTTGACTAGATGACTTCTCTTGAACATGTCGACGACACTAAAGTGAATTGGTAACATTGACCCAAAACAAAGAAATGGATGGTATGATAGACCAACGGTATGATAACCATCAAGCTAATAACCCAACCCAGATAGTCACGATGATAGAGTGAAAGTGTCATGTTCAAGAGCAACTTGCTACCAGGTTTTCTACTTTTCCCATTTTCCCCGATCATTGTTGACTAGTACCTCTTTATTTTTATCAATCTTGAGGAGGATAACATATGCTTGTTGTATAATTTCACCCTTCGAGCGAATCCATCGCTATTTGATGTTTTAATGAGTCTAGCGAAGGTGAAACTCGGTCCTGTCTAGAGGTAACTTTGTCACTATTTGATGTTTTTAACGAGTTTAACGACAAAGATAACTAAGTCCTTTTCATTTTTAGAGAGTTTGAAAAGGGACAAAAGGAAAACTCCACAAGTTCTTTTTTGTAAATTAGTCTCTCAAGTCCGAAAAAGCATAAAATAATACAAGAGAGATATCGTTTCCAATCCGTTAATGAGCTGGAAAGGACAAGCGCTTGGAAATCTTTTCATGTTTAGAGAGTCTAAAAAGAGCTTAAAGAGGACTCCAAGGGGGTTCCTTTTTATTTTTTAACAAATCTCGAAAAAAGAGATAAAAGTGTGCTTTGTGGTCAAAAGTACAACTTATAATCGAGCACGTTGAATTCTATAAATCAGTTGTAAACCTGCTCAAAACATCACCAAATGGATTAAAAATATCTGTTTCATAGGTAAAAATAGGCAAATACTAATGTTTAGTCAATTAATTAACATGAAATAAACAGAAAATAAGTTTTTACCATATCATTTTTACCATTTGGAACTTACCATCAAGTTTTGTGCCTTAAGCTCAGTTTTTACCTCAAACTTCACCGACTGATTGTGAAAGATTCTGTGGACCATTTCTCAAGCCGTACAAACCAGGTTGGAACTAAACATCTCTAATTTCTTTTCAATCCATTCTTTTGTCATTCCATGCAAATTTTAGGGGTTTTTGGGGCCCCTAGTGTTTCATTTTTTTGCCCTGGGATCAGCACAAGCTTTCACATTGAAACTTGTGCTGAAGAGCACCCAGATAGAAGGCTAGATGCTCTGTAGCACACTGTCTCTATGTCTAGGTTGCGCTGAGTGCATTTCCCAAGTTGGTTTTAGCTATTTGCTCCAAAATTTTCCCTATTTTTTGCATGGAATGGATCCTAATTTAGCTTATGATTGTGTTTTAGCCTTTCATCGGATCAGAATTTCTATTACATAGCGAGAAAGAGAGCATGAAGAACAAGACATGGTTGCCCTAAATAACCCAGGTACAGTTGAGGCCCTCAGGAATTGCGGGTTACTGAAATACTTTAAGTTGTCCGGAATGAGGCAACAAATAGAACTATTGCAGTTCCTTGTTCGTGCATGGGATCCGACAGATCAGACATTTCACATTAGGGACAAGATGGTCCCTATTACTATCGAGGATATTTACTTTCTTACCAGACTATCGAGGCGAGGTTACCCCATCTCACTTTTTGTATTTTCCTGTGGAGGTGAATCGATGATAGATTACATCAGACAGTTTTGTCGGCCAGGTGCATAGCCTAGCAGGGATGGAAAAATAAACATCCAGGATGTGAGTGATTTGCCTTTAAGAACGATCCTCTTTACAATTGCAAAATTGGCTGGCAGTGTGACACTACATCTAGCTGACAGATCTTATATGTAGTATGCACTAGAGTGTCTAGAGCCAAAAGTTTTCAACTAGTGCGGGGTCGTACTTTCAATGCTGAAAGAACAACTAACTAAGGTAAAAAGCAGTAAAATGAAGAATTTCTGCTATGGTTCGATCTTGATTGCTTTTTCCTTAGGGAAAATCTCATTGATGCGACCACAACATGTATCACTGGGTGTGGCTGGTCCTAGAGATCCATGTATGCAGAGGTGGGTCAAATTGATGGCTTGACATGCTGGTCAGTCAACAATTATTTTCTCCCCTGCATTTTTCAGTTGGCTTGAGCAACAACATGTTGTTATCGAGAAGCATCCATACTTAGGGATTGATTATCATGGAGATCTAGAATTGATTTTACCAGTTGGAGCACAATGGGGTGCTATGGGTAAGTTGTTTGACCAAATCGTTTTTTGATTTTTCAAGTTTCTACATGTTTTTTGTGTTTTTTAATGTTTCCAAGACTAAACTAAAATTATTTTTATGCATACATATGTGGGTATTGTTCGACCTGCGGTACGCCAACAGGTTGTAGGTGGGCCAGCACAGAGAAACATCGGGAGAGCAGTTCTCCAGGACTTGGATTTGGATGAGCCTTAGTAGAGTTGCAGGATCACATAGAGGTATTAACCCTTTGTATTCTGGATATCTGGATTGAGGAGTTACATATGAGGCTGCAACGGCACACTATTGGTGTTCCTAACTATTGGGCTAGTATTTTGTGCATGATAGCACATGCTATGACTTGTTACTATGAGCACCACTAGATACACTTGGGATATTTTATATGCATTTTTGAGTTTTTGGGTCAGATGACCAAATGTGTCTTGGGCACAAATTTTGTAAAAACTTTTTAAAACACCTATCTATTTTACTTTTAGAGTTTTTTATGGTTATGTGCAATCATATTCAACTGATGATGTGAATTGAAAATATTACTTTTACATATGTCGCAGATGTCTACTTAACACATAATTTGCTAGAGAATCAGTTACTGTGTTAAGATTTCTAGAAATATGTTGATATTGAATCTGTTCAAAACATATTTCCAAAATATGAACTCTAAGGAACATACGAAAAATTGTTGGATTTTGGACAGTATAAATGTTTGTTAGTTGTAGTACAACAAGTTGCGAGTCCAACCTAATGATGATTCAGTGAATGCCAAGTGAAATGGCATCAGAGAGTAGTTCAATCAATGCATTATACTTAGTGATATTGTTTGTTGATCGAGCGATACAAATCCCTTGAAAACTCACTAACTCGCCACTTGGAGCGAAAATGGCCCATGCTACAGAAGACAAATTTTTCATACTATGACTAGCACCATCGGCATAACCAACAAAAGGTTCTGAAGACTCGAACATCTGCAACAAATGAAAAGCGGATTACTAACCAGATAAAAATCTCTAAAAGACACACACACGCACATGCAATGAAAGCATATATACAGTGAGTTTTACTACACTTAATCAAGCATAGTAACATTTAAGGTACAACCCATTTTGGGGCTATGATGATGGAATCCCATCATAATCTACTAACTCATAGGCTCCTTTCGCCAAAACACACTTGACAATATAAGGACCCATCCACATTGGTTCAAATTTCCCTGCTCCAAGTTTATCAGCTTCCTGATCGTAAAGCAATATCAGGTCTCCTTTTGAGAAGATACGAGGCTTTACATTTCTATCATATTCTGCCTTAATACATTTCTTATGTGCTTCGTTAGCCAATGTGGCATCATGGCGGGTTTCATCTAGATGGATTAATTCCCAGAAACATGCCTCTTCTTCAGAAGTGTCAGGTAACAGGTCAATCGCGAGTTTGAGCGATGAAATTTCGCATTGTATTGGTAAGATTGCTTCCAAATCATACACCAACTAAAAGGGTGTAAATCCAGTTGCATTTCTCACTGTTGGGCAGCGAATCTCCCCATAGTATGTTTTTTGGGGCTTAAAGCCTAGATTTTGGTCAATTGAAATGTAAAGACCCCATGAAATGCAAGCGCGGAGCGCGAGAGTCTAGGGTTGTCTTCCCTAAAATAATGTAATTTAATATAGAATGTGTCGGCCTACCCATGGTTCGCGAACCATGGGATTGTATAAATAGAGCGAGGCTCTAAGTGTAAAAGGAAGTCTAAGTCTTAGCTTGGAGAAGTACTATGGTTTTCGGATGAGGAATTCGCTTTGAGTCTATAAGTCCGAGTCTTGGGTTGTAGTAGTAGGGAGAGGCTCTATAGCTGTGTGTGCAAAGACCTGGTAGAGTCTGCAGCTGTGTGCTTAGACCCATGCAGCTGAGTGAGCAGGGCAGAGTTGGGATTGTATCTGAATAGAGGATTAATAAAAGATAAGTTAGTTGTGGAATATTCTGTGCCTATGCTTCTGATATCTTTATGCATCTCTTTGTTGTTTATGATTACACGCACTTGTTATGAATGTTGAATGATTAATGAGAATATTGGGCCCACATAATTAAGTTAAGATATATAATAAATGCACAGTCAGGATTAAGGATCTAGATAGTGTCCCTTCACTATCTGTACAGAGCTACGTGGAAGCAGTTGCACAAGTTGCAAAGGATAGACGGCTGCATGGAGCAGCACAAGTGCACAGGTTTGGTTCGCGAACTTCCAAGACTTCATCAAGACATCCCTAGGGTGCAAAAACCTGGTTCCAGCACCCTCCCATACTACCTCAGGTGAGACCTTAGTCTGTGCACCACGGACTGTTGCCGAAAGGGCTGGTAGTTTCGAGATTTGTTTAGCTAAATCACTTCTAAACCTGGGTCAAGCCCAAACAAGCCAAAAAATGGTTCCGTTGCTGGGACTGGGATCTACCTAAGGGATGTCTGATGTCGTGCCACTAGAACCCAACAAAGAAGGAAATTCAAGAGTGGTTGGACAAGAAGCTTCATGAGTTCGTGACACAGGAAAACAGAACTCCACAGATATCTGAGAAAAGGTGGTTGGATCACTACATGTATATAGAAATCCACAAGATCTTCTTCACATCCTTTCCTTCCAAACTATACGAGTGGATCGCGAGGATAGTCGACAACCAGTGAAGGTGTAAGCTCGACCAACAGATAGTGTGGACTCTGGAGTTAGTGCGCACACTAGAGGCATCAGAAGATAAGATCACATGAGCTGTGGACCATTGGCTCGAACGGATAATAGGGGGATTTATCACTGAGTTCGTGGTAGACACGACCGTGAGCTATAGTGAAGCAGAACGATGTTTTCTCAAGGGACTGTGAGGTAAGCACATTAAATCACTGAATACTTCGATTAAGATGTTGTTATGTGAAAAGCATGTTATGCGAATACATTAATGTTTGGAAAGACACGAAGTGGAAAGATCTACAAACGTACCAAGGGATTAGGAAATAGTCCCTTAATTTCACCTTCGCGAGAGGGCCAGGAAGAGCTCACTTGGGTTTCTCCAAGAAGTGTGGTCAGTTTGATAAGGCAGTGCATTCCGCAGTTATCACCTCCACTTATGCCATCACCTGCTTCACCTATTTCACCTCCATCTTCACCCACCCCACCTCCACCAAACCCACAGTTCAGCATGGCAAGTGCAATCAAGCTACCCGTATTCAGAGGAGTAGGAAATGAGGATTCGGACCAGTTCTGGTTTGTGGTAAGAGTAGTGTGGGAAGCACAAGGGGTCACAGAAGACAACATTAAGAAGGCCACATTGGTGAGCGTACTGCAGGATCATGCATTGACATGGTATATTAAGCACTCTAATGATCACCCAAATGTAGGAATAGCAGATATCCAGAATGCGCTAAATAGAGAATTTAGCCAGCCAAAATTAGAGACACATTTAATCATCGAATTTAAAGAAATTGCGATGCTTCCAGGTGAGATTCACTAGGATCTAGATTAGAGGCTGAAGAGTACGATCCGTGAGGCTAATATGACGCTAACGAATGTGTAGCACCACGCATGGTTTGTGGCGTCTTTGACACCACACCTGTGGATGACGTTGTCACAGCAGAAGCTTTCAACCTAGGCCAAAGCATTGAAAATGGTGATAAGGTTGCATGAAACACCGATACAGGATCCGGTATTGGGAGTGCAACAAATCCACACGCAACTACAGAATCTATGCTTGGATATGTAGAGTTTGAAGTAGGATAGGGCGCCACGGCTAGAGGCGCGCGAAGAAGTGTGGTGCATAAAATGCAAAGGCCAGGGCCATGATAAAGACCACTATCTAGTATTCACAAACTACTTGACAGGAGGGGGACCAATGTCATTGAGACCAAGGGCATAGGCAGGGCCAAGTGCAACACCCGCGCTATGGTGCGCAATTTGTAAGCTAGGAGGAAAGCACATGATGGATGACTATCACTTGTTGTAGAAGTATACACAGACTCCCTAGCAACTGTTTTGTAATTTTTGTAGATCGGTGGGTTGTGACAAGTGTACTTGTCACAACTACGAGTTAATGATGGAGTGGACCCCAGCATATAGAATGCAGATAAAAATGCAAGGCCTTGACCCAGTTGCAGGTACGGCGCATGCTAGATTTCAGGGCCAAGGTCGAGGACGAGGAGGAATGGGACCAGGAAGGGGCCGTGGATAGTTAATATGTTACAATTGCGGAGGACCGGGACACTACGTTCGTGATTGTACCAACCCAACAAGAATATCTTGTTCGTACTGTGCTCATTTTAATCATGAAATGGTAGATTTTCCTACATTGATTGCACAGATGTGCGAGAAAGGGGTACTACAGCCTACTCTGACTCAGAATATCCAAATGATGAGGTTTGAACCACACGAAGAAGACCCCAATGTGAACATGATTCTCAGAAGTGCCATGACCATAGGGGAAGATAAGGGGAAGCAGCCTGAGGAAGATACATGATTTCGCAAGGCTCCTACAAAGGAACCTTAGTTTGACTTGGAACACGCAAAGGAGACATTTATGGAAGCTAAGAAGTGCTTCGCGGAGGCCTCTACTTTAGGTAGTAAGGATCAACCATAGCCAGGAATGGATCCTTCTATGCTTACTACCTTTTTAGAGACATGCATGAAGCTGTTATGCGACAATAGGGCAGTTAAAGGACTACAAGAGCTGATCACTATGTGCGCAAGGTCAGGTAAACCGCGTGTAGTATGGAAACTAGGAAAGCATATTGCACATCGGGAGGGAAATGAGATTAACAGCGCAGATTGGTGAATATGAAATGGATCAAGTAATCCTAGACCTAGGTTTAGACATGAATGTGTTACCAAAGTAGACATGGGAACGCATGGTCAGGCTCGTGTTGCAGTAGTCCCCTATTCAATTATGAATTACGAACCAATAGAATATTTTTCCCATGGGGAGGTTACAAGGGGTAATAGTTGATATCGAAGGTGTGAGCACGCAGATGGACTTTGAAGTGATAGTGATTGTTGATTACAAAAATCCTTATCCCGCATTTCTAGGAATAGACTGGGCCACTTATATGAATGGAGTCATCAACCTAAAGAAGCGGAAGATGATATTCGAGAAAAAGTCCCTACGTGTAGTAGTTCCGCTAGATCCAGCCGAAGGAGTGCATTACACTGAACCTGTGCATGATGATGACAGTGACGATGAGCTAGATCACATTTACTAGATAACAGCGCAATGCCAAGATCGGGTGAACCCGACTGCAAATGGGAGAATCTCGTGGGAACATAACAGTTCTTGTACTTCGGATTCAGATGAAGAAGTAGAACGCTGGAAAAACTGGTTGCACGAAGTGACAACGCTGAATTGCAACATGATGATTAGATCACTGCGGTGCATGATGACAAAAGCAAGGGAACTACCAACATATGATGGGGTAACAGCGGTGGATGAATTCTTAGACAAATTTGAAAGTGCAGTACCGGAACAACAGCGGTACGATGAGCTAGAATCGGCGTTACGCGTGACACTCGTACAATGGTGGAGTACACATTAGAAGACTATTGGAAACTAGCATGAATGTAAAAGACGGATGTGCTTACGGTTTGGAAGTCCCTAGCGTTGAATGAGAACTGGGTAGCCAAACAATGCAGTTTGCGTGCCCACCTGTGTCGATGGATGCATACGTGTGTTGTGCAAGAACATCCCAGACTAAGGATCGAAAATCGGAACCCGACACAGCAGCAGGAAAAGTGATGCACACCAAAAATATTCCACGTCAGAGCATTCACAAAGCTATGTGAAAGCATGAACAAAGTTCACCAAGCGGGATGAACTGATTGGGACTTGTGCGTGCTAGCGGTCCGATGGGCCTATAGGGCCATGTGCAAGAACCTAAGCACAAAAATGATTACAAAGACGACGAGTAGAGTTGAGGCCGTAGCTTTGGGAAAGAATCCTCATGCAATAACTTCCATAATTGTGACAACACACTAGGACTAGAGAGAAGAGAGTATGCAGCCGTGCGAGGATGAACATATGCAAATTCAAGAATCCATTCAACGAGGGAACCTTGAGCTTCGCGAACTCGAAGAAGATCGGGTACGACTGAAGCAAAAAAGCATGGTAATGGAAATGGAAATCAGAAAACTGGAGACCAAAATCACGCAAACATGTCACATCGATGGAAGGGTAGGACAAGATACACGCAGCCATACCACCAGATTAGAAGATTGGCGCTAAGAATTTCTAGCTCTGCTACCATGGCTGTAGCTGCACATTATCAAACAAAGTAACTAGGGGAGTGCACCGTATAAGGAAGAATGTGAGGCGCTGACTTATGTGAGGGTAACTAAGGGAGGCCCACAGACCAGGTTGAAAGGTGAATTGAAGCCTCACACTATGGGTGCGACCACCTGACTATCTGTAGGAAGCATAGTCTTAATGCTACAAGTAGTTGAAAGAGAGCGCAAGACTATAAAAGAGTTTGTATGGGAGCTACACGATAAGGAGGTTGTGTGCAGGATCGGTATGTCATAGGGGTCACGGCCATGCATAGGGAGCCATGTTGCTACATGGATAGGCTGGAAGGTGACTGTTGGTGTCACTGTTCATGATAAGATGTCCAATTTAAGGTAACGAGGCGAGCAATTAAGACTCAAAGTCAAAACTAGAATTGGGACTATCTGCCGCCATTCTCGCATTAATGAGCTGAATGTGGGGGGAACAGTCGAATTTGAATTCAAAAGGGCCTATAAATCATAGGTGGCTCTCCACCAAACAACCCTTGGTGTTTTGAGAATTCAGTTGTTGCGTTATCAAGTGGGTATGAACCTGACGAATTTGGAGGTTGTGAGAGAAAGTCCGTGGTTTAAAACATTGCCGAAGGAGACAAGGGATTCCCTGATCCGAATAATGTCAACAACCAAGGGAGTTGCACAGAGCTCTATGCAATCGGTAGGGGATGCACCGGAAATCCCTAAATCGCCCCGGACGCCGAGGCCCAAAAAGGATCCACAAGTGGCAGGACCAGTCTGTATGTCTCTATGAAATCCATGGTTTGGTAAACTGTTTATGGAAGATAAGGGCAAGACAGTTAACATTAAGACAGACGATGAGGAGGAGGATCTTTAGGCCTTTTTAGAAGAAATTGAACCAGAGGAAGAAGTGGTGGAAGACATTAAGCCAGTACACGCTGCAACAAAACTGCCCAAATATGTCCCCCCATAGAAAGGGAAGGCAAAAGTACCTAAGGACATGGACACCGTTAAGAACGTACTCGAAACCCCACTCCTCCCAGAGGGAATTCTATTTGAGGGTTCAGCCCTAGGCCGCATACCCACGATGAAATTTGAATATTGGGACCTCGTGGATAGCAAAAATTTCCCCCATATAGAGACTAGCCAACTTATGAAACAAAGCAAGGAGGGGGTAATTACAGGGCTACAGCCATGGAAATGGCTACGCGGGGTGGAGGACCCTGGGCTACTCCACCTACTATGGATTCTGCACTTTCACTAGACACCAATCATGATATTTGTCATCAGATAATTGCTTTGCCTAGTGCATGAGGGGTACTTGTGGCTGGAGGAGCCGATTCCCATTACGGCGGAGCTAATTCATAGGATTTCAAACCTTCCCTACATGGGAAGGGACACCGAGGAAATAGCTGGCCAAAGCAGAGACTTGGAGCTCGTAGAAGCAGAGGGGTTATGTTATTACTAGCATTCAAGACAAAGGGGTGTGCATAGCCACTCAGTTGCTGGCAGGAAAAGTGATGAGAATATGTCGTGGCAACGAAGTACTAGCAACGGTCATCGCGTTGGTCGAGAAATGCATTGAGGGGGTATAGTTTAATTGGGCATAGTTCCTCTGCGAGGATTTCTTGATGAACTGCAAGGAGGCTCAGGAGTAGGGTAAGCCCTTCCACTACATTTTATTTCTCTTATCCATCTTGTTAGTTTCAGGGGAATTGTCGGAGGGCAGTCAGCTTCCCCCCTGGACCAGGACTTGCCAGAGGCAGTGAAATACACATCACTCTGGGTGACAAGGCATGCCACACGCATCCGCAAGACCAAGATCTTCTGGATACGGATGGAGGCAAGCGTACGAATATGAATCAAAAAACGTCCGCGCCTATCCCCCACAGTATATGATGGTTTGTGGAGCTTTGCAGACTTTAACGAAGATATGCACAATGTGTATATCAGGGCACAGAAGGATCCAGAGTAGAACTAGACCAAACTCCCATTCATCGCAATCGATGACGTAGTGTTCACAGTACTCGTCTCATGGCCACCTGAATGGTGCGACCCAGATCTGGCGGTGCGTGATGAGACAATGATTCAAAGATAGAAGGATCTTGCCAAGAAGTTTGCACAACAGAAGCAAAACAAGCAGCTAGCTGAAGAAGTATGGGCTTCCTATGATGCAGCGAAGGCTGCCACAGAAAAGGCAGCAACAACACCAACATCTAAGGAAACCATTACGTAGGAAGAAAGAGGCCCGGACCTAACCACAAGACAAGGGATAGATGACACGGCGACAGGCGCGGACCCACACACATCATCATACTAGCTAAATCAGCTGCACAGTACGAAACAGATAGGGCCCAGGAAAAGGACCAAGGCTTCCAAATTAGATGGGGAACCTATTACATTGACTGAGGGTGACCTATACAACATCAGTGACACAGTTCATGAAGTCACTAGGGAGGAACTCTGAGAAGCAATGACGAAGAAGTGGAATGTGTTGGGGGCGCTCAGGGCACAACTCCAGGAACTTCAGGTGTGCCCCCCACAGCAAGGAACGGTAGCCATCTACGGGTTACAGGTACATCAGCAACCAAGTAGTTGCTGCGGGTTAAAATGGCTAATACCGTCGCACTGTCAGAAGGAACACTAACAGCGGACAACATGGAGGACAGAACCATAGTAGGACGGCTCAAGGGACTTAGCCTAAACTTGGCTGCCCTTCCGTGAGAGATATTATACAAACTGCAAGATGGAGTGATGACAGAGCTCCACGCTAGGGAAGGAAGAGCAATAAAAATGCTCAGTGAACAGTGAATCAACATTGAGCAACTGAGCCTCCAACATGATGAAGCGATAGTGCATATTCAATAGTTGGAGCAATCGTCGAGGAAGCATGTCATCATGTACCCAAGCTAGAGATTACAATAGACTTACCAGTAGGTATACGGATCCACCAATTGGCCGGTGGATTCTGCGAGGCAAAGGAGTAAGCAACGAGGATCCAGCTGAACCTCAACCTACAGATGCGAAACTGTGGCTGAAGGCGCAGCCCTCTACATCCCTTGAATTCAGAGAGTAGCACCATCAGACCATTCAATCGGGGTTGGAAGCAATAGAGTGCACCATACAAGATTGCATGAGCTTGTTAAATCAGTCACTGTTCACCCTCACTTCATTGCAGGAAGACCCAATGCTACAATGTTAGGAGACAGAAGCGTGAGAGTTGCAGCAGGCCTATGACAATGTCCGGGGGACCGCATAGATGATCGCCCTTAATCAGAAATTGGCCATGATGAGGGAGGCCTAGGCTCTAAAGGAACAGGTGGACGTCACGCGTCAGAAAGAAGCAGTTCTTAAAGCACGCATCCAGCCTTGGCTTGAGGAAGCATTCACAGCCACCGCCAAGATCGAGGGAAAACTGGCCCAGATGCAAGGTACATATGCACTAAGGCAAGAAGGTTCCCCTGACAACGATGCATCGGAGATTCGCACACAACTGATACAGTGGATAGTTGAAGAATGTGTGGAAGATGTAAGAGAAGTGCAGAAGTTTCTAGATGGACTCCACCCGAAGATCACCACACCAATAGAGTGACTCAGGACGAGTCACGATGATTGTGTTGCAGGCCTGTTGGGCAACGGACCCCCCCATAGTATGTTTTTTAGGGCTTAAACCCTAGATTTTGGTCAAGTGAAATGTAAAGACCCCACAAAATGTAGGTGCAGAGCGCGAGAGTCTAGGGTTGTCTGCCCTAAAATAATGTAATTTAATATAGAATATGTCGGCCTACCCATGGTTCGTGGACCATGGGATTGTATAAACAGGGCAAGGCTCTAAGTGTAAAAGGAAGACTAAGTCTTAGCTTGGAGAAGTACTATGGTTTTTTGATGAGGAATTTGCTCTGAGTCTGTAAGTCCAAGTCTTGGGTTGTAGTAGTAAGGAGAGGCTCTGCAGCGGTGTGCACAGAGGCTTGGTAGAGTCCATAGTTGTGTGTGCAGAACCCTGCAGCTGAGTGCATAGGGCGAAGTTGGGATTGTATCTAAACAGAGGATTAATAAAAGATAAGTTAATTGTGGAATATTCTGTTTCTATGCTTCTGATATCTTTATGCATCTCTTGACTATTTATGATTCCACGTGCTTGTTATGAATGTTGAATGATTAATTAGAATATTGGGCCCACATAATTAAGTTAAGATCCATAATAAACGCATAGTCAGGATTAAGGATCTAGACAACACCCCTTCGCGCTCTGTACAAAGCTACGTTGAAGCAATTGCACAAGTTGCAAAGGACAGATGGTTGTGCAGAGCATCACAAGCATGTAGGTTCAGTTCGCGAACTTTCGAGACTTCATCAAGACATCCCTAGGGTGTGGAAACCTGGTTCCAGCACCCTCCCATACTACCTCGGGTGAGACCTCAGTCCACGCACCGTGGAATGTTGCCAAAAGGGCTAGTAGTTTCAGGATTTCTTTGGCTAAATCACTTCTAAACCTGGGTCAGGCCCCAACAAGCCAACACTCACCGAGGTTCGATATTCCCACAAGGAATAGTATAGGATTAAGTGTTAGTTTCTTTTATGAACCCCTATCATTATTTTCAACATCCACTTCAGGACCTTGTTGATGGCCTCAACTTGTCCATTCGCTTGCGGGTAATACGAGGTAGAACTATTATGTGATAGTCCTAACTTAGCAGTCAACTCATCCATCATGTGATTGCAAAAATGTGACCCATGATCTGTAACTATGGCTTGTGGTACACCAAACCTAGCAACCACATGGCTAAAAAAGAAAAGAGCAGTCGTTTTGCCACTATTGTTCAATGTTGGCATCGCCTCGAACCATTTGGTAAAATAGTCAACAAGGACTATAATATACCCATGCCCCCCGACCGAGGTGGGGTTACATGTCATAAAGTCAATGCCACATTTGGCGAATGGGCCAATAGTAATGACTGGATGCAATGGTATAGGTGGTAATCTTTTTTTTTGGTCATATATCTGGCATGAATGACAAATTCTGATAGCAATAATACAATCTTTAAATATAGTTGTCCAGAAGTCACCCGCACGAAGAATCCTTTGTGCAGTTGCATATCCAGATAAGTGTCCACCACAAGCACCTGAATTGAAATCATTCAATGCTTTCTTAGGCTCCTCGTGTGTGAGGCACCTACGTAAAACTATATTGATACCACGATGGTAAAGTGTGTCGCCAATGATCAGATAATATTTGGCTTGGTAACGAATACGTCGTTGTTGCGAGCGAGAGGTATCTTGCCGGAAAGTTTGGGTTTGGAGATAAATCAGTATATCTCCATACCAGGCGTCAGATGACGAAATTAGAAACAGAGACTCATCCAAAATTTATGGTTTGGATGTTGAATCGATGGAGGTCGAGGGAAGGTCACATAGTAACTCAGCCAAAACTAGAGATTTCTTTGACTTAGACTTGATGAATTCTAAATCAAATTCTTATAAAATAACTATCCATTTCAAATATTTTCCCCCAGCAATTGACGTGAAAAAATGTATGTCATAGGGTTTCAATCTGAAATGACAGTTGTTTTCCGTAACAGGATATAATGGCAAAATCTTTGAACAGCTTGCACAACTGCCAAAGCTAGTTTTTCGACATAAGAATACTTATTTTCTGTATCGTTGAGATTATGACTCAAGTAATAAATAGGATTTTCAATCCTATTTTCTTCCCGGACTAAAACAAGCCAATGGTTGTATCTACAGCGGCGAGATATAGGTACTAGTCATTTTGGTAATTTGGAGAGTACATTAATGAAGCTCTAATCAGGGTATCTTTAAGAGTGTCAAAGGAATCTTGTGCAACCTGATCCCAATGAAAGGGTATCTCCTTTTTCAAAATACGTGTAAAACCTTTATCCATTTCAACGTAATTAGGAATGGACCTCCTCAAAAAGTTGGCTTTCCCTTGGAGTCTCTGTAACTGTAAAAGAATTGAAGGTGGAGGCAAATCTAGAATTTCCTAAACATTTAATGGATCTAGTCGAATCCCCTCTCGAGACACTACAAATCCAAGAAAGTGACTAGAACCAACACAAAACACACATTTGTGTGGATTGAGTCAAATCTTTTAGTGTCAGCATCGTAAAACTATTGCTCTCAAATGTTGCGGGTGATCAGTCCACTTTCGTGAATTAGCAGGTAAATCGTCAAGGTAAGGTTGAACAATGTGCTTGATGTCATGGAAGGCATAATTCATTGCCCTCTAAAATGTATCCCCAGCATTCTTCAAACCGAATGGGAGTTTCCTACAGGCGAATGTGCCCCATGGACAAATAAATTTGTTTTAGATTGGTCCTGTTGGCGTATATTGATTTGATTATAGCCAGAAAATCCATCCATAAATGAGAATATTTCACATCCAGCACACTCATCAATAATCTGGTTGATAAAAGGTGTAGGATAATTGTCCTTTGGACATTCCTAATTTACATCCCTATAATCGACGCACACTCGTATTGTTCCTTGTTTCTTCATGACAGGAACAATGTTGGAAACCCAGTCAGTAAGAGGAATAGGATAAATGAAACCAACTTGCAAAACTTTTTCAACTTCTGCTTTAATTGCAGTAGCTTTCTTTGGATGAACAGGTGAAAGTTGTTGTTGAATTGGCTTGACATCAAGGTACATTTTAATTTCATATTCAACAATACTAGAGTCAATTCCTAGCATCTCCTCGTAAGACCATGCAAAAATATCTCTAAATTCTTGAAAAAGAGCACAATAATTATCAAGTTCCAATGAAGAATAAGATTTTCTGCCATGAATGTTCTCTACAATCTTAGGCTTGGTCAAAATATTAATAGAAATCATTTCTTCAATATTTAACAAATTTCGCTCAGATTCGATTGTGTCTATGAAAACTGAATTCGATAGGAATTCAACAACTGATGGGTGGTTTAGCTCATCTGAATAATCTTCGATGTCATCTGGAAGATGGAAACGATGATGATAATCTTACCATGGTTCCTCTCCTATCATCATTGATTGGATGATTCCTTCATCTGTAGAATGTATACGTGAAAAAGGATCTGAAGAGGTACCAACTCCAACACTTTGAAGTGACAACAAGTCCGTGTACCAATGGAATGCTTCACGTAGCCTGTGAACTATTGGAAAAGAAGGCTAGCTTATCAGTGACTGTGATTCCACCCTTAAAAGGGAATGAAATAGTATGAAAGTACATGGAAACCACAACAGCCATAGCATATATCCAATGCCTTCCTAGTAAAATGTTGTAATCGAGGGGTCCGTCAACTACCTGAACTTCAACAGTAATTGTTTTTCCCCCCGGTTCGATTTGCAGGTTACTAAAAATCCCACATGGAGTATACGTTCTTCCATCAAAAGCTTTCAACGTGGTTGGTGATCATGACAATGGTGGTGAACCAAGTGTTTTCTAGCGGCTCATGGACATAATGCAAGTAGATTCCCCCTCATCAATAATAGTTCGGTGAACATTCTTATTGAGAGCTTTTACTTGGACTAGGAAATCTAATTGCACCGGTAACTGTGGTGTATATCTTGCATGGTTAAAAACCAAAATATTTGAATCCATAGGATCTATTCCACCTATTGCTGACAATAAAGCCTTCTTCTGGGAGGGACAATTTTGCAACATCGAGTGTTGACATAGCAGAAGGTGATTGAGCAAGATCTTCCACTATGTTATAATTTTGAGTTACTCAAGCCCTAGGGTTGAATGTAAATTTGTGCACAACTCCCTTTGGTAGTTTTATTGTCAATTCAGGTACAATGGGTGGAACAACTTCAGATGAAGTCAAAGTTGAAGGATTAGGTTGATCAGTGGCCTGATTATTCGACGATGAAGACGAATTTCCATAATCTTTGTTTCTCTTTGACACCAAAACTTCGATTTGTGGCTTTGTGATGGATAACATGAGTACTTGGGATGTGGAAGCATGGTCTGTTACAACCAAATGTGTCTTCGGGGTTGGAAACGGATCAGTCAACACTGCTGATGTGTTTGAAGTCTTTAAAAGTTTAGAAACTTCAGAGCAGTGTGGACAATCTCTTGTAAAATGCTCATCATTACATATCAGACATGGATAACAAGGTTTCCTTTCCAAAGTAGAGGAATCAAATGATTTCTCTAGAGGGGAATTTTCTTGTTTCTTTTTGCTTTTCCCCTTTTTCTTGCTCCCTGGTTGTTTTGGATTTTTGCCTTTTTCAAATGACATGACATTAATCTCGGAGGCAAGAGTATTTTCTTATGCATTGGTAGTTTGATTGGAAACAACAAGATTTTGACCAGATGGTCTTCCTGCTATTTACACGCTTGAAGAACCGATCACACCATCGCTGGCATGAGAGTTATTACTCGATTGTGGAGGAGGGGGAACAATGAAATCTAGTCGAGGTGCATTGGGAATTTTATCATAAAGCATGCCAGATTGTGTGTAAATCAAATCCAAGTATTGGGAATGAAAAATAACTCGCTCTTCTATGACAACTCCACCTTTTGCCACATCGTCGGTGATTGATAGCAACAAGCATTTTCTAAACCACTCAGCCAAAATCTAATCGGTAACATAAGTCTTAACCATTCGACGATGACATCGCCACTCATGAATATGATCTGATATATGGGTAGCAGTAGTTTGTTTAAAGTTGGTTAGGAGTTCCATTCCAGTCTTGTATCTGATAGGTAACTGGAAGTGGGTCAAAAATGTAGTGGCTAAAGTGGTGAAATTATCGAAAGAAGCTCTTAGTAATTCAATGTACCATTTAGTAGCTAGACCAGTAAGTGTTCTTTGGAAAAGACGAAGTTTGACCAAATCATCATTTAAGGAGTTTGACGAACACCATAAATGAAAGGTCATGACATGATTTGATGGGTCTTCTCCAGGATTTCCATTAAATTTCGGAATGTCAGATGGTAACTTATGTGAAATTACCAGCAACCAAGGTGCATATAGGATTGGATCATTAGTGAGCCGATTTAAATCTGGTAATTCTAAAGTTGCTACAAACGGCAACTATCGATTCAAGTCAAGTTGAGCATACCCAAGATATGATGGAATTGCCTGAGCAATAAGTCTTTGCATACCGATGTAGGGAATCTGCATTTGGTAACCTTGGTATGGTTGTTGAACAAAACTAGTATAAGGTGGTTGTTGATAACCAGGTTGAATGTGTGGTTGTCCATAACCTACAAAGCCTTGTTGACCAAGACCTTAGTAAGCTTGAGATTGACCAAAACCAGGTTGAGCCTGTGGAACAAGTCCAAACTAGGGTTGAAATTGCTGGAATTGGGGTTGTTGAAATTGAGGCTGCCACGGTTGTTGAATCAACTGTTGTTGTTGTTGGTACAAGTATTGTTGATTTAACGGTTATTGTTGTCCAGCAATGAAAGGTTGGCCAGGTTGTGAGTAAATTATACTAGTGTAAGCCTGGGTCTGTCCAGACAAGGGTATACTAACCTGAGGTTGTTGCTAAACTCTAGAAACAAGTGGTTTTTGTACAACAACTTGAGAAACTTGAACTTCTTGAATTGAAACTTGTGGTTGCAAGGTAGAAGGATCAGTTTGTACCAGTTGAGATACAACAGTTTGAACTTTGTGACTGTGGTACAATAGTAACAATAGGTGTAGTAGGAATCGTTGACACAGTTTGCATTGGTTGGGTTGGATACACAAGCCTCGATTGAACTAGCATTGTTGGTTGCGATTGACAAACTCTAATTCCAGATTGATCTGAATACTGTGGGATATTACGATATGGCAGTCCTTCGGAATAAGGAGGATACAGTGAATAAGCATATTGCTCTCCATATGGTGGCAAATCAGTATTTAGTGGATACATAGGTCTTTGTTGATCAGATTGCCCAGCTTGATACTGATATGCAGGATCAACCCGTTGAGTTCCCATTAGAGAAGAACTAGGTAAAATTCCGGTTGAGGACATGGGTGATGACCATGGTGTAGAAGCAACCCCTGAGTGGGTTCCAGACAATGATTAGTAACCAACCAGGATGGACGATTCACCATACAGGTGTGACTCAGGTGTGGTAGAAAACATCGAAGAGGTTACAACAAAAGATTCTGCTATAGGTGCATCAGATGATACAGTCTAAGATGTTGACAGTTGTTTAGCCATAGTTAACTGACCCAAAAGTTGTCCTAAAGAATCGACAGGTACTTGAAAAGAAGCAGGATCAAATGAAGCAAAAAAATCAGGAGTATTAGGGTAAAGATAAAGCCCAGTTCCAAAGTGAAACGGGGTTCCACGTGTGGAATATTCTTCCAATTCCTCCTCTATATCAATTAAACCTGGTGGAAGAACTTCACTGTCAAGTCTGTAAAATATTTCTGGTGTTGACGAAGTTGAAGTTTTAATAGTTGTTGATGTCTGAGGGATAACCGGTTGATCGTCTTTCGGTAAAGTAACAACTTCTGAATGTTCAAATTTGAAGTCTAGATGTTCGGGTAAATGAACAACAGTTCCAGAAAGAGGTTCCTGAACAACTTCAAGTTTAGATGTAACTTCTATTTGAACTGGGATAAAAAAAATTTAACTTCTAGTTGAACTGGTTCAAGTTCAAAAGTACTTTCTTGTTGAGCAACTTCAAGTTGAGGATCAACTTGTTGTTGAACAACCTCAGTTATTGTTTCACTAGGATCAATGCTAATGTCCTCAGGTAATTATGAAACTTCTTCTTCAGAAACAGATGGGCCAAAAATAGTTGGAGTAACTGGAGTCTCTGTACTTACCGAAGTAGATGACTTAGGTAAGTCAGATGAAGAACTAGGAGCTCTTGATGTAGTAGACTCAGTTAAGTGAGACTGCTTTGCCCGAATTTGTGTCGCTTCAGGAGGCAAAGGTGGTTTTCTCACTATTCTCCGCAAACAATGGGGTATGGGTTGATGTTCCTCCACGATTTCTGATTACTTTTATTATCAAGAAATAAATAAACAAAAATGGGTATACTAGGAAAAAGGTTTACCAAGCAACTGTGAACTGTAGAATACCTCCTGGCGAACCAAGAAGTACAGGCAGGCAGTCTCCCCAAATTTTGTGTTCGGTGTATCATATTTTACAAGGCGGTCAACTCATATACTTTAGGATGGATAGCAACCTAGAGTTGTCCTCCCATATATACCCAAAGGTACGTGGAGACCCAGTCCGTATAAGCATTGTCTAATGCAAAACCGCATAGTGAGAGCATTCCCATATACTTTACGTACTGTAACACCGCCCTATATACCCGAAGGTACGTGGACGAGTTACAATATACTCATGTACGTGGAATGAGGTATCACACTCGGGATGTATTGTAGACAAGTTAGCGACAACTGATTTATTTTATGATGCCAGAACATGTCTCTAACCTAGAACCACTAAATTTTCTTGTTAATGACGATGCTCCATTAGGTAAATTGATGTTTATTTTAAGTTGATCTTTCTTAGGAATTTTCCTTTCAAGTTCACCACGTGATGTATTCTAAAATTCCTAGGAATGAAACTATCATGATAAGCATTCTTTCCATTCAATTTAATGATGAAAATCCTAGCTACTTAGGGATAGAGGAATCAGATTTATTTTGATCAAAGAGCAAAGAGCACAATCTAAATGCAATTTCCCTACACTATTCCTATCAGCACACACAAACTTTTTCAATGCAACATGCATGTATTTATTTTTGATTTCATTAATGTGAATATGAACAAAAGGGAAATATGCACATACAATCAATCAATCTTTCATATGAATGAAGACTTTTACGACAGTTCATATTCGAAGGAAGAGAAGACTTTACGACACTTTCTTTCGAATGAATGTTAATCAATTATATCCTAACTTTGACTATTGATCGATAATGACAAAGAAAACATGAAGAAACATTAATCAATCCAATCAAAGTTGGGTTAGACTAGGAGATAAACACTCATTTTCAGAGACATATTTCATTGATCAATCAGCAAATAATCAAACAGAAAACTTGACAAAAAATATTTCCAAAGGTGGGAAACTAATCCTAGGAGGATTAGCGCAGTCCAGAGTGGGAGACAGTGCGCTTCAGAGCACTGTCCCTAAGCCAGGGATGCTCTCCAACACACTGTGTCCCTCACAAGCCTATGCAAGTGACAATAAGCCATTTCAAGAGGCAATTTGACACAATTTTGACCAATTTTTCAATGTAAACAACTAAATTACAATCTATGAACACAAATAGAGTCTACAAGGATGTATTAGGAGGTGGATAAGCTACTAGGAAAAAGGATTCTTCCCCAGCGGAGTCGCCAATTTGTTTTGGAGAATTTAGTATCTATGGATAAATACTAATTCACTAGACAAGTAGTTGTGCCTAGAACAATAGTTTAAAGTGTTTTAGACTTTCCCTATAAGCAATAGATAAGAAGAGAGGATAGAAGGCCTACCTGTAGTTCCTCTTTCCTCTCGTCTCCCTTGTATCGATTCCATCGCTCCTTCCCATACTTAATCCGCTTGAAAAGTACCCTGTAAACACAATAAAAGATGAAAACCGATCAAATCATATGATCCATTGAATATAAATGAAAGGAATTAGAAACAATTCATACATATAAGCATTATGAAAGAACACAAATATGGAAAAAGGTTCAAACACTTTATTATATAGGAGAAAGAATTACAACCATCAATGTCTGATTCAAAGTCATTCCTCCAGCTTGGATCCCATCCACATCACATCAAAAGCAAGACAAGCTTGTTGCATCACATCATTTGCTCCAAAGTCAAGTCTCATAACATCATTATCTCCTTACAATTCAGGATAATCCAGCCCCTGATCACTTAGATGAGTGGTCAATTTATAGGAAGATGAAGGAGGTTTTGTCATTAATGGTGACATTGCATGGCCTTCCATACTTAGAATTAGTTCCATAGAGGAAGGGATGAGAGGATAGGATGATCCTTAACTCATTCCTCATCCATTTTCTAGCTCATAGGAGTTGATAAGATAGGGAGCTTTCTAGATGACTCCACAAGATAAGAATATTCCCCTATGTGAATTTCGCTCATTCTCGCCCAGCGCAAGTGAAAGGAAGCCTAATTTCTTTGCAGAGTACCTTGGCAGTGGACTTAGTTGCTCTGTAGCGCACTTTCATAAGGGCTTACCTACGCAGGTCCCTCTAGAGGCAATTTCTGGATGTCTTCAAGTCATGAAACTATCTAGGAAGGAGGCATTCAAAGGGTTGACTTGTTTAGGGCATGAAACAACTAATTTTAGGGTTTTATGAGTCCTAAATAACTGATCTGAATGTTGGGATTTGTTGTGCCCAAATGGATCTGTAACAGTCCCTTTATAGTAAATCCCAGAGAAGTTGATAAAGAGGTAGAGAATTTTTTAAGTCAAATGAAGTTTAAAATGAGTTTTAGTTGGCCTTATGATCCTTTAGGAAAACTTTCAGCGATCAGGCTTGAGAAAAAAATTTCTCCCTATATACATATTTCAAAACCAGAAATTGAACAATATGATAATCAGGAAATATGGGAGGAAAATACTCTACAGGAAATTGAAGAGTGGGTGTCAAGTCAGACAACATTAGAAACACCTACTCCAAAGGAAAAAGAATTGAAAAGAACCAGTGAAAATATTTCTCCTAATATTTAAGGGAAGTCGACATAATTCAGAGTTTTCAAAAGAAGGAAAACCAGAGAAATAGAAGAAGAATCATCTAAAGGTAGAAACACAGAGATTTCAACTACAATTATGCAGTCAAGAAATCCAATTTTTGATTTACAACATATTGAAGAAACATCATTTGATCCTCCTTCTTCCAATGATCAAAATAATTTTTCTAAGTTTAGAGAATTGAAGAAAATGATTGAATTCCTAAATTCTACAACTTATTCTCCATTCTGGAAATAGACTTCTTCCACCTAGAATAGGTTATTGTTAGCACTATATCCCAACAGAGGAAAATTTTACTTTTCATTTCTTGAGCCAAATGTTCCAGTCCCAAAGTATCCACAAGATTATAAAACATATTTATTTTATTTTGATACAAAATAAATTCTATACATCAAATAGATCTACATAAACAAATCGGTGAAATGATCTTTTCTTCTTTGACAAATTATGCCATGGTTGTTTCAAATTTACAGGCTGTTAGTGCTCGAATCTACCTTAGGCTGAAGGAAAGCAGGATTCAAGGTAACATCAAACCAAGCTCAGCCTCGTAGCTAGCCCTAGGAGGACAGGAGAGGGCTCTCTCTGGGTCTATCTTGGCAAAAGATATTCAGTAGGGCCTAATATGACCCAAATGCAAAACTGATAATGATTTTAGGCTAGTAAACGGATATGAAAAAGATAATTTAATAAATGTCTGAGTTTCTGGGCTGTATGGGACAAGGACAGCATGAGCAGGGATTTAACCAAAGGCACAGGATATTTCATAAGGCGAGATAGGCATGAGGTTTTAGCAATCAAATTAAATGAGGTGAAAAGACTATTTAAGAAAGCTGAAAAGGGCATTAATGTATGAATCCTTTCCAGGCAGAAGAAAACACATAAAGCTTGAACACTTCCTCAAGGCAGAGCACCGACTGAATTATACCTTTCTCACTTAAAAGTGTTCAGCTGGAAACAATCATGAATGAACTGCAAAACATCACATGATACATATGAAACAGAGAGAAAAACACATGCCAAAACTCATACCGCAAGAATCTTATAAATCAGAGCTGCACCATTTAATTATTTCTCTGTCAAAACTATACAGTGATAGTGCTGGGTTTTTCCCTCCCACACTTTTTCTCAAAACTCTCTCCCTTTACAAAATGGTTTTCCATACAATAAATAGGATCAATTTGTCAGAATATAGATCAATAGACAGGGGTGGGGGCTGTTACAACCGCTCAAGAACTCAAAACTAAAGATGGACATCAAAAGCCAAATAATCTTCAAAAGGCAGAGCTGCATTACATTTGGAATTTGTTTGATAACCCACGAGGAAGCAACACCTGTAGCATAGATCATATAAATAAGATAAAAATAAGTAATCGAATCATATTTTATTTTTTTTGCCACGGTGGATATCAACGTTTACATTCAGGCGTTCGGTGCTTTGACCGTTCCAGCTCCCTTTTCTTTCTGTTTGCCAAAAATACACCTGGTTGAGTAAAAAATGTCATGAGGGATTCGAATCCCTATTTCCATATATTCTCTCCATTTATCCACCTGGCGATCAACAAATCGGGCACATCGGATAACTGTTGTGTATGATTAGGTGTGAAAATAGTTTATGAATCTGGCGGACTTGTTTCAAATGCCACATATATCACATGTAATCTTCATTGGCGGTCTAATTTCTGATGATTTCACCACGAATGCCACCAGAACCTCGCCTGTCTCCTTGTGTTGTTGAAAATTGCAAAAATAGAAGCAGTTTCGATAACAATTTTTGGAAATGTCATTCTGTTTTTTGAATGCCTGGATTTGTACATAAAAATTTCCATTCGGAGCTATATGGTGCACCCTAAAATTCTCGTCCCAATCCTCTCAGGATTTGGCAATCTGCGGATTCCCTTTTTGCTGGGATTCGGTGACCACGCAAAGTAGCTACACGTTCATTGCTAACACAGTTTGGAAGCATTTCTTCCAAATAACCATTCCGTTTTCTCTCAAGATGGGTCATTGAAGAAGCTTGCAAGGCTTTTTCTAAGCGACGCTGTGCTATTCTTTCACGCATCTCAGCTTCAGTGGCCTGCTTCTCTGCCAACTCCCTGAACTGTCCTGTGTCGTCGGCGGTTTTTCCTGAGCTCTAAGGAGCTTGAAGATCTTCTTTCTTTGTAGTGTTATCTTGCAAGACCATCTGACAGACATGTGAGAGGGTGCCTTCAATATCAGCCACATTTAGTTTCTAGAGTGAGTTAATCATCAACTCTTTGTTGGACTGTAGATATGCTTCCAAATCACCTTCAGAATAATTCCCCTCTGTACTGAGTTGTTGTTTCATATCTTCTTGTAATTGTAGTAGCGCAAAAGCACCTGTTGCTGCGGTGACCTGAGATTTTATAAAATTCCCTTTGTTTCTGAACCATTTATCTGTAAATGGTACACCCAAATATATGGCTTTCTTTCCAAGTTCGTTTGCCACTTGTCTTGCATATATGTAACCAATTGTCTGTAGCATATAGCCTCCATAAGCTGCGTTGTCATTTTGATAGGAACTCGCTCTCTGCAACATAGTATTATTCAACATATGGCACCAGTTAAGTGAAGAGGAAGAAAT
Organism: Pinus tabuliformis; assembly: GCA_031772625.1. NCBI lineage: Eukaryota > Viridiplantae > Streptophyta > Pinopsida > Pinales > Pinaceae > Pinus > Pinus tabuliformis. Next base: position 356,732,410 of record CM062804.1, on the reverse strand, counting down.
TAGGTGCATATTAACTTTCAAGCTCAAATCCAAAGGTACTCTATCTCCAGCTATTGGCAAATCATGTCCAAAACTGTTAGCATGCAAGGATGATCCTAAATTTCTCAATAAACCTGGAGAGTCATGAGGTTGAGTGACAACAGTTGAGGCCTTATTATTTGCCAATCCCTTAAATGCCTTGGCCATATCAACAGTCGTTCTTGAAGACAAAGCAGGAGAACTCGAAGAGAGCTCAACAACATTACGAAAGTTGTTATATTCTTGACACTCAGCCTTTAGTTCAACGTTCTTATTTGTATATGCACTATTTATGGAGGTATCTGGATTACCAGATGAAGTGTGATTTCCATTCCTTCTCCAAATAAATTTTGATGAAAGCTTCACATCAGATGGTGTGGAACATTGGTTGGTCTCTTTTATCTGTTTCTGAAACAAAGGAGCATCCTTAAACTTGTCTTTAGAGCTAAGTATTTTAAGCCTATCACCAGGCTTTGTAACAGGATAAATATCAGCAACACGAGTATCGATGTATCTGGGCAGCTTGGGCAACTCAACTTTCTTAGGCCCAGAAACCATTGCATCATTGGACTTCTCTCCAGCAAGTAGAGAACCAGATGCTTCGTTCGACATCATACGCAAACGTTTAAACTGTTCTCCAATCTACTATTTTATCATGGACCACATCTGCATAGGCAACTCGGCGTTTGAATGCCCGCAAAGCAGACATGAAACGAAGATCACCTCAGTCATTCACCATTTGAAGGTGGCTCATATAGTCTCCCAATCATGTAACTTGCTACTAAGCCACCAAGTGAGTGAGCAATGAATGAAATCTTTTTAACTCGAGGGTTACGAGTTATTGCTTCCAGTACCGAATGTTTCGTGCATTTCAATGGCCTTATCAGCTCTTTTCCTTTGCTTCCAATCATAAAAACATATTCCTACAATCCCAACAATCGATACGGCTATTGTGATGGCTATGCCGGCGATGGCACCTACGTGCGCCGCGCGGGCCATGTGCGCCGCGCCCATCAAAAAATAACACTGAGGCAGGAGGCCCAGTGCGCCGCACTGCGCCTATGCGCCGCACTGCGCCTATGTGCCGCGCTTGCTCCCAATGCACCACATAGCCTAACTCATCAACAGTCCGGTTCCAAAACTCTGTTTTCGCCCTTCACA